>JAUMJK010000332.1:1200000-1770933 GCA_033558105.1 Coccyzus lansbergi | reverse complement strand
GGAAGAAAGGAAGAAAGGAAGAAAGGAAGAAAGGAAGAAAGGAAGAAAGGAAGAAAGGAAGAAAGGAAGAAAGGAAGGAAGAAAGGAAGAAAGGAAGAAAGGAAGAAAGGAAGAAAGGAAGAAAGGAAGAAAGGAAGAAAGGAAGAAAGGAAGAAAGGAAGAAAGGAAGAAAGGAAGAAAGGAAGAAAGGAAGAAAGGAAGAAAGGAAGAAAGGAAGAAAGGAAGAAAGGAAGAAAGGAAGAAAGGAAGAAAGGAAGAAAGGAAGAAAGGAAGAAAGGAAGAAAGGAAGAAAGGAAGAAAGGAAGAAAGGAAGAAAGGAAGAAAGGAAGAAAGGAAGAAAGGAAGAAAGGAAGAAAGAAAGAAAGAAAGAAAGAAAGAAAGAAAGAAAGAAAGAAAGAAAGAAAGAAAGAAAGAAAGAAAGAAAGAAAGAAAGAAAGAAAGAAAGAAAGAAAGAAAGAAAGAAAGAAAGAAAGAAAGAAAGAAAGAAAGAAAGAAAGAAAGAAAGAAAGAAAAGGAAGGGAAGACCACAGCGCTGCATCTGTGGGTGGCTAATCAAGTGAAATTGTATTTGATATGAAATCAGTGTGAGGTCATCTTCAGGCACAAGGAATGTAACAGAAAACCAGGAAAGGATTGCTGACACTATTGGGCAGTAATTTCAATTAAGTGTAAAATTTTGCCAATGTACAGTTAGGAGTCTTCTTTCTTTTTTTTCCCCTAAAGATGTTTGCTTTGCTAAATATCCTTGGTTATAGGAGGGGAAACAAATAAATGATTGAGGTCAAATGACTTTTTAGTACTAATAGTGGAATGAAGTATGGAGGAGGAATGAGAGGTTTGCTGTGACTTCAGTCTCAAATATTTATGTTTGTTTAGGCCTTGTGACATCAGTGAACTGAAAAGGGAATTTAAATATGAATGTTTTGTTACAGATTTCTTGCAATCCATATCTGTCCTGGCTGAGATGGAGCTTACAAAAAGGATTCAATTAAACATTTTTCAAAAATTTTAATCTGACAAATCTTTTGAAGTTTGGATTTGAGCTTAGATAGAAGTTTGTGTGAATAATAATGAAAAAAAAGTTTCAGGTAGATCTGTGCCTTCCCTATTGTCTTTGTTTCAATGTGCTCCTGAAGTGCTGATTTCTTGGTGGTTGCTGAGCAAAAGACGTACACTAACAAAGATGATGGTGACACCACCTATGTAGATAGAGCTATCAGACACATATGTTGAACAAACAGGAAAATTGCCTGTGTCATTTGCGGTCATCATAGGACTACTTGTCACAAAAGCAGGTAGAGTAGTTTCAAACAGAAGTGCGATTTCAGAGTTAACACTGTCTCTTTTATTTCTGTAGGGGGTTCATTCAAAAGGACACACTCTGCAGGACCGAGTAGAAAAAGCTTAGATTAGGACTGTACAGTATGTGACTAAAGGATTTGTTAACCTTAGCGCTTCAAAGCACACTTGAAAATAAGATTCAAATGGGTTCTTTCTTTTGTGGTTCTGTAGTGATAAACGAGTTCTCCATGCACCAATGCTCATGATTACTACTTCTCCAACATTGTGACTCTGGACGAACACTAGATCAGTCTAAGTAATGTCCAGCACATTTCATCCATACTAAATAATATATGTTGAGGCAGACTTCTACATTTTGCTTATGAAAGAGTTGCAAGTTTAGTTATAGCTTTTCTGGGGTTATATCATCAATTTTCAGGTGTTCCACAAAACTTACAAGCTTTTTCTAGTACAGAAGGGAAGGGGAAGCCCAATGGGTAATTTTGTTGGGGGTTCTTTAGGATTTTTTTGTTTGTTTGTTTGTTTGTTTTAAAGAAAAAATATGTAGATTTAAAGTTAAAGGATGGCTTGCTTTAAGGTTCACTCATAAGCTGTGTTTTAAAACTCTTATGCTTGAATCTCTACAAGAAGCTTACTTCCTTGTAAATTTATGAATTAGTGGCATAACTCATGACATGTCCTTAAGATCAATACCTTTAAAGGTGTCTGTGGGTAACAACACTTCAAGTATATATCCCAACATGGCAAGTGGAGCTATTCAAATACTTACAGTTATTTGCTGGTGTAACCGCTTAACTGACTCTGCTGTCCATATGAAAGTGAAACACTCGTTTTGCCTCTGGAGCCGACTGAATACATTATATTTAGGATTCTTCTCTTGCTATTCCCCATTTCCCTCAAACCTTTGCTTTGGTTCTCTGGGATAGCAGTGCATGGCAGTATAATACATAAACTTCCTTAGCTTCTAATAGATAGTCCAACAGTTTGTCCCTCACAGTAAATCAGTCGTGCCAACCAAAAAACAGCAAACATGCTTGCCGACTCCTCAGCAGGCAGAAAAAATCATATTTTGATTCAGTTATGGTTTCAGTGATCTTTGCTCCCACCTGGTGTCTCTAATGACAGCTTCTTTGCAGAAGATGGAGACAGCAATATGATTCTAGGCTTTAGCTTTAAATTATTTTTTAAAACCTCATGAAGTTACAGAGGACTGATTTACTCTGAAGGGAACTCTGATAAACCCTCTCAGCAGAAACGAGCAAAAGCATCGCAATGGGAATAGCACCAGTTATATCAGTGATGCAAATAGGAGGATTGTGCACAGGAAACTACCATGCAGCCACTCCTGGGGCAGAGCACAGCAGGCTTGCTCCATCCTCAGCGCAGCACAACCTGTATTTAAAACATAGGCGAGCAAGAAACTGTGTTTTCAACTGGGAGTGTGAGAGCATTATGCCATCAGTAGGTACAGTCCAGCGTTGCAGTTTGGATTTTGACACAGGTGTTAGTGTTATCGGAACAACGTTTAGGTCTCTTTTTCTTTCTCCATTTTGTCCCTCAGAAAACCTGGCAGGACAACTATGCAGTCAGAGCTGTCATGCTGTGGAGCTAAGCAGTCAGAACAGGCATTAAGTCAAGTTAGATGGATCCTACATGTACAGCAGCACTATCTTATCTTTTTTTTTTTTGGTGTACCCCAAAGATTTTGTTTCTTAGGAAGACATTATCTTGCTATCTGTGTTTTGATTCTTACAACATTCCTGATTTCAGTGAGATTTTTGTCTGAATAAAGTTGTAAGAGCATTGGCAAAATTATCTGAAAGGAGAGATCTGTATGTGTAGAAGTGGGGGAACCTAGGTCACTTACATGGCTAGAGCGCATGGGGCAGGCATCTTGGGTCACTTACATGGTGGATAAAGAGCGGAACAACATGGAGATATCCTGGAGTGCTTGTAGAACCGAAGGAATTATGTAAAAGGTACAGAAATAGGGTCTTTTCTATTTTTTTACATTCACTCACTGAGTCCTCTAAGGTTTCAGTAAGAATCTGGAGTCTGAGCCTCAGCAACTAAGAATGCGTTTGCTCTCCAGTTAAATAGATCCCCTTACACTTGTTTTTCTGCTCAATACAATACAATATTGCAGAGAAAAATTATTGAGAATTTGGCTGTTTGTGTCAAGAATGCTTGGATAAAAATTAACTCAAGCGCCTCAGTTTCAAGCTTGAATATCTATTCCTTTAAATCACAAAGCATCAATTTTAAAGTGGGCTCATTCTTTCCTAACAAATATATTTGGTTTCATTTTCTCTCTTCCATTGAACTCTTTTGGGGTAGATCATGAAAGAATAGAGGCCCCATCTCACCTATGTAAGCATTAAATACCTCGTATAATTTTCATAATATTGTTGAAGCCTCTTATTCACAATTTTTTTCCTCTTCGATCTGCCTCTCTCCCACTCATAACAAATCTGCCACACTCTATGTTTGGTTTTTATGAAATACTTTGGGACACTTCAAAATGAAATTCTTAATAAAATTGAAAATTACTATTGTTGTTGTTGTTGTTGCTGTTGTTGTTGTTGTTGTTGTTGTTGTTATTATTATTATTATTATTATTATTATTATTATTATTATTATTATTGTAAAAAACATTCTGGCCCACTGTGCCCTGTAACGTTCTCAAGAGTAGTATTGTTTCAAACTGTGATTTGAAAACTCCCACATAATTTAGTTTCAATCAAATGGCACTGTGAATTTAGTCACTTGGTAGAAGTTAGGGAAAACATTCGTTAATCTTATTTATGTAGGGGTTCCTGGTTATGCAGCAATTCTTTCCCATTTCTTAGTTCCCTGTCCCTCTCAAAGGCCTGTAATATTTCAGCCTCTATTGAGCCTGCAATAGGTCTTTTTGCTGCTAAAATGTGTGAAGCAGCTAACAAGGTCTGCCTAAAGTTAGTATAGGATATTCCAGAAACTGCTAGAAGCACTCAGGAAAATTGAGTAACATCCACAGCATGAGATACCTGCCTCACTAGGTCTGAATTTAGTTCCCTTCTGGTACAATGAATTAATAATAATTTGGTCTTTTAATTTAACTCTTAAGTGATTTTGCTTGGGAAGAGTATTTTTCCCCTTACAAGCAATGTCACCACTCTTTCAGGATGAGAAGACAGTTTGAGTCAAATTTGCAGGTATATGTGGTGCACATGAAAGGTGAAAATTCACCACCTTGCAAAAGAGAAATTCTCTGTTGATAAACTACCTAATGGTGGTCTAGGTTGTTCATTATTAGGACAATCTGAGATACACAACAGCTGCCTAGCACACATTTCACAGGGTTCCATGGGACTTCTTTTTACTTCGACAGGGAGACAAGTTAGATTAATGGCACATACTTGCAAAAAAGTCTTTGCTTTGTTTTTATAGTGACATGCTCTTTGAGCAACACATACTTCGCTTCATTTTCCTTCAACAGAGTCTATATAAGACAGAATATATAAAAGAATCACAGAATTGCTAAAGTTGGAAAAGACCTTTAAGATCATAGAGTCCAACAATAAACCTGACACTATCAGGCTATTCAGAGAATCCCGCTCTAAGTAGCTATCTTTCCCAACTTTTTTTTTCTATGGCAACTTTGCAATAGCCCATCTTCACCTGTACCAAGGTAGGTGGAAATACCTCACACCTGCACACCTCAGAAAACAGATTCATAATAATTTTCAGTTCACTAGACACATGACAGCCCATGCAGGTTTTTATCATAGTGATGACACATTTTATTAGAAAGTTTGACTCATGAACCAGCTCCCTTTCTATTTGTCATCATATATCATCTCACTGGTAATTGTAGCAATTGTGATATCAGGCAAGTATTTAGAGTTTTTGGAAGTTCTCAGTGGAACCTGACATCTAGAACAAGGTCAAGAAACAATACTATGCAACCCATTGGCCTGTTATAGTAACTGAAAATTGATTTGTAGACCACAGTTGATCCATGTACCACAGTCTGAGAGTTCTGATTTTTAAAAAACCGCTAGATAATCATTATTTTTTTTTTTTATTCCAAACCAGAAGATTCCAGAGAATAAAAAAGAAATAGCCTCTATCAGATTATCAGAAACATCCTAGTGAGGTTGGTAGACACAGTACAAAGAGGCATACTGAACATTTCCATAGAGGCAACCAGAAGTCAGACAAGACATTGGAGATCTGCTTCACATGTTTGTGTGCTTTGAGGGATGAAGTTAGATATAAAAACTACCAAGTGAAGCATGTTCTTATGGGAGTGAAATTTGACTCATTTCCAGCCTTTGATGTGGCAGAGCAATGCATCCTCACTCATCCCTTAAAAAGAAAGTCAGAAGATAATATCAGATGCTGAGGGTAGACTGGCAGAGCAGGGTAAGCATCATGACAGAAGCGTAAGTCATAGAATCATAGAATCATAGAATCACCAGGTTGGAAGAGACCCACCGGATCATGGTGTCCAACCATTCCCATCAAACACTAAACCATATACCTCAGCACCTCATCTACCCGTGCCTTAAAAGTATTCTGCTAGACTACAGAGCTCTATGGTTTAAACATTTACTAAGCTAAAAGTGCTATCTTTATATATACTAGCCTTCAATGGAGTTTTTTCTTCTGTGAATTTGGGACTTTAGACTTAGGAAATGCAAGAAGTAGCTAGAACTGAAAGTTTTTAGAAGCAGAGATTCTTCTCTTTTCTTGTAAAAATGCTTGAGTTAAATGCGAATTAACAGGTGAAAGAGAAGAAGCACAAACCATTTGAAACAGTCAAATATAGTTATATAGCATTTTTCATCTAAAAAATTCAAAGATCTATTCAACAGAAGGATTTATCATTGCCGCTACTGTGCAGACAGGCAAAACAAAACCCATAAATATAGAGATACTGACCAGAAGACAGGTAAATCCTGAATAATAGAACTAGACATTTTTTTTCAGAACTCAACAAGCAGAATTTGTCAAAGTAATAATAAAACTACTAAAGAAAAGTCCTAATATTTCAATGTTTATGTTGATAGTGGGGAAGCCAGGAATGCTTCCCACGTTTGTCTGGGTCTGCTTCAATGAAAAAGCCAAACAGAAACCACCACTGCTTAATGCTTTCCTCATTTTCATGCAAAGTAAATCCAGACATGCAACATGGGAAGCAGCCACTGTCTTTTCTAGCAGATCCCAGTCTGGACTACCAGAGACTGAGGCTGAGGAGTTATTACTGGTTTGCAGTGCAGGCACAGCTACAGGGAGCAACACCGGCTGAATATTCTCAGCAGTAAATATTTGTGGCCAGAAAATAGGAAGGGAGGGGAAACCTTGAAGTTGTTTACAGAGGTTTCATTGTATTATTTTTAAATGTAATACTTCCTTCAAATAGTGCTAAAATAGTTCAGAGAAAAAAACTCTTTTCAATTTAAAATACCATTTTTCATTTCCATTCTTCTAAGAAAAATGACCCAGCTTTGAAAAAAAGACAGCTTGAAAAAAGACCTTTTTTTAAAATAATATGCTTTGGTTTTGTTTTAACTATGAAACTATTTTTAAAGATCTGCTTGAGATTTTTCCCAATGCTTGGGCTAGATCACTGCGTCAAAAGACCCCACCTTATTGTTTGCCTAGTTATGTTAATGAATCCCAGCCCAATGAGCTAACCTTTAAATCACACAACCTCTTCATTAGTCTCTCAGAATGCTGTAAAACCTTTAATTCTTTTGCCTCTGAAAGATTCTCTTAGCGGAACTTGAAAGCAAGTCTTTTTATCTCAGATACAATCAAAATTTTAATTATTTTCTCAAGTACTTGCCTATGTCATGTACGTAACGGGAAATATCAGCAGGAAAACAATTTGATAGACACTAATGTTGCATGTTCACCAGTTCACCAAATTACTCCAACCATGTTATCACAACGGGCATGAATGGCTCTGGCCAGACAGCAAACTGAGGACACCTAATGTGGTTTAATTAGGACAGCATTATACAGAGAAGTAATACAGTCGTAAATGAGGGTTAGGGTGTCATTCAGCGAGTCATGTAAGAACTTTGCTTTGTTGCTAGACTTTCACACACTTTTATATGCGTTTATGCATTCAAAGGTTTTTAAGAACCAGGACCAATAAAAATCCAGTTATCTGCAAAAATTGTCATGGCTAAAAATCCATATAGTTTTGCAGTTTTGTCTTATTTTCTAGCTGCTTGCAGGTGGCATTGTTAAGCATTGCATTTAAATCTCATGTTTCACTTACGTAAAAGAATTTCTTGAGGCTTGACAATAGCGTTGACTTTGTTGTGCAAGGTGAAGCAGAAAAGTAAAAGTTTTTGCTTTGTCTCCCCTTCACTCCTGAAGTGCTCTTCTGGAGGTAAACTATAAAAAATTCCATCAATGAGGACCACAGTGCACAGTGGTTGGTATTGGAGATAAAGATTACATCTTTAAAAAACAGAAGATATAAGATACACCATTACTCCAGGAACTTTAAGAGCAAGGAGGCAGAAATGAGCTTTCAGAATAGATGTTTTGTGATTTTTTTTTTTTATTCCTGCTGAACAGCAATTGTGCATTACTCTTTTTTTCCTCTCACTCTCTCTGTTTCGTTTTTTAATACTGTTTTATAGACAACACTTGAGAAAGTTTTCTCAACTTATGATTACTTTAGTCTAAAGTGTGGGTGACTGGCATCCCAGGCATTTCTGCCATCCTGAAGCTCTTTCAAAATTCCATCCACACACATCCTTGCAATGATAAAATAGAAACTCTATAAAAATATGAAGAAAGGGACAAAACTAAACCTTTAGCTTTCTATGGGTTGGTATTTTTTGTTGTTTTTGCTACAAAGCTGTAATTGGCCTAGTGAGATCTAATAAACGCCTTATTATAAACTTGAACATCAACTGATGGTGAAAAAAAATATGATGGAACTTGTGACTGAGAGAAAAGTAAAAGGGTATAAATGACTGGCAGTTCCCATTTCTTTACAAGTGTTACATTTCAGTCCCCTGCCACTACCACATGTTTCCTGTTCACAGATAATTTGTACAACATATTTTATCATTCAGTTTTAGACACAGTTGAAAGGCTTTTGCCTAAGGCTTAGAACACTTTGAAAATTGTATACCATTTGCAAGGCTTTCTTCTGCTTCACTGTGCAATTAGGTGACTGCCTTTCTGCAGACACTGGATTTATCATATGTGGAATTGGGTTTTTTTCACCAAGGTGAACTGAGAACAAAAATGCAAGTAGCTTTTCAGTAACCCACAGACAAGGGATTAGTGTGCCAGTACAAAGCTTGTAGGCTGCCTGTCAGTCCCAAACGGGACGCAGTTCCCTCACAGAAGGGGTATTGTAAGCCACAAAATTTCATACAAAAATACTCTCAGTCTCCCTGCTCTTGACATACCATGTCTATATGTGATTCAGACATCTAAGGTACAAGAAAGGTATCTAATCAAAATATATTTTTTTAATTTTCTGATACTATTGTTTATGACACTGTTGATTTTTTACCTCCCCCCTTCCTTCAGCCCCCCTCCCCACGCAACCCCCTGCTCTGTCTTGTCTAAACTTTGCTCTCTCCTAAAGAAGTGTGAAGATACTGATGTGCTAAGAGCTTCCCCTGCTGGAAGTTCCTAGCAAAAAGTGCTGTAGCCAAGTAGGGATGGATCTGGGACTAGCTCCCAGTTCAGCTAATTTATGTGCTCAGTTCCTGTTGAACAGAGAGTACATAATGTGACTTGAGATGCTGATTAAATTTCATGTGTATTTCTATGTTCTAAATAAACCAAATTTTAAAGTCAGATTTGAGCAATGGTGGCTTGCAACCCCCATTACAGCAATTTGTATTTTTCCACTGAAATTCTGTGAGGAAAAGGGAGACAAAATCAGCCCTTTTGCATAATGTATCTACATGCTTTTACAAAACTATCTTCCCTTCCAGTAGTGGATGTGGGGGGTTTCTTAACAAGTAAAGTTTATCTATTAGTAACATATCATTGTTTCATAAGAATAGAATTGTGAATTCATCCTTTGCTTCCAGTTGCAGACATCCTACTTGTGGAAACTGTCAGTGTGTAAGTGTCTAAGTGTGTAAGTGAGCTTCAAGTATAATCCCATCAGAAAAAGAGGTATTTCCTCAGACTAATATGTCTCTCAAGCAATAAAGGCTAAATTATATCAATTATTTCTTCTGACAGCTTTGAAAAATCTGTACTTCTGAAATCAAAACTAATAGAATTTTAATCTAATTGCTTAGCTATCCATATCAGAAATATCCAGCTACAAATTCTTCAGCTTCTTGAAAGGCAGGCAAAATATTATTTCTTAAATAGTTTATGCACATTAATATACTTCTGATAGACTGTGTTGGAAACATGGCGTCTGTTTCCTTGCACAGTGTGACCTAGCACGAAAGATTGTTTGGGACACTGTAAAGTCTATTTGCCTCAGCATAGACTGATGTTGTGACTTTGGAGCAAGCTGCTTCCATGCTCATTTCCCATCTCTGTTGATTTTGTTTAGTTAGATTTTAAGGGTGGGGTTTGGGCATGGGTTGCCTCTGTGTATGGTTTCTAAACTCCCTGTGTTCTGAGGCAGGTGGTGTAGTGACTGGGTTAGCATGATATTACGCTATTGATGGTGTGCCATGACCTGCAAGGGTTTTCAGTAAGTTTGCATCTATCTAAGAGGTTATTTAGAAGTCTTCCATCTGCCAAAGTGCCTTTTCCCTGACCTGAATCTCTGGGCTGACTTGGGGACATATTTTGCAACCTACTGAAATACAGGTATTTAGGGCAGTATAAGAAAAATATTACCCCCTCCAGTTGTAGCCTAAGGAAGGACGAGTCACAGCAGAGCTGGCTTAGTGTGTCTGTGAATCAGTGAATATTTGGAGAGCTCCAGAGCTCCCACCATCTGTACACATGCAAATACACAAGTAGATGGAAAACTTCCAAAGGAAGTTCCCATTCAGTTTCCATGAAATTCCCCAGCCATCAACTAGAGCTTGGTGCCAGAGGAACAGAGAATTTCCTTCAGACCCTCTACCTGGCTTTACTTAATTCACTGCCTAGTAGAAGACCCGAAGAGGCTGAAAAAAAACCACCAAACCATTGGGTCATGGGATTTCCCATGTATATAATGGTAAACTCAGACTGACCTTTTTTTTTTTTTTTTGCGGTATCCATTGTGCCTAGTCCAAAATGGACAATGTGGTTTGCCAATGCAGAGGCAGCATATATTGTAAACAATGACAAGGATAAAGCTAAATATTATGCATATTCATGGTGTGCAATCCTAAACACAAACGGCCTTATTGAGTAAAACAGAAAAGAATTTTTTTTTTTAACTAAGGAGCTGCTGAGAATTTTTAACCCTTTCTTTTCTCAATCTTGCTATTTGCAACACATATAATTTCACTTCATATATTATGAGCAAGTGCAGTTTAAGTAGAGTTTTCTCTTTAGTACTACTTAGCTGCATGATAATTTCATTGACTAGTTTCTCAGTGGAGTTCAACGGTAATGGCTCATTTCAATTTTCCAGCAGGCAGTGGTACAATTATTCAAAATGTACACTTCAGCTCATCTGTGACTTTTAACTTTTCTAATCAACCCATCTGACGTAGGTTTCCTTTCTTTTTATTCCTACTGACAACGCAAGTAGATGTTCATTCTCCTCTCATTTTATGCAAATTCCTGATAGTGTAACATAGGACATACCTCCAAATTATTATGCTGTCATTTACATGCTTGCTTGTCAAATATAGTTAAGATGAAAATCAGGTTTTTCTTATAAAACTCAGATCTCCATCATAAACAACACAAAAAGTCTGTTAATATCCTGGCCTGATAGAACTACTTGCAGAAGGGTTAAAACCATCACCCTATAGAAATCAGCTCAACCAAACCCACAAATTTCTTGAAATTGTTGCTCTGAAGTGGCAGTGTAAGAAGGTAAGCTAGGATACTTCATTCCATGGTGAAAAAAACATCCGCTTATTTCTGAAGCAATGACCTGGGATTAACTTATGATGAAGTGAAACCTGTCCTAGTTTGATTTACAATAAAAATTAATTCTGTGGCATACAATTTTTTGCATTATGCTCTGTTTTCCTTTCATTTGAAAAGCAAAATATTATAGTTTTCATTTTTACAGAAGCATTGATTTTCATCATTTTCCTAGTATGAACCTTCTGTATTCAGCACAGTGTGAAGTACAGCACTAAAGTTCAGCAACTGGCATCTGTTGTTCCTCGTTTTTTTTCTCAATATGAAACAGCATAAAGTATATGATGAAATCCTCAGAACTTACTTGTTAAAACAAGTAGGCATACATACTCAAAATTCTGGTTATTTAAAATACTGTTACTGTGAATAAAACAGGTTATATCTAAATGCTGTGTGCACATAGAGAATTCATGGTTTTACATTGCATATTTGTATAATTATTTACATTTGCTTATTCACATATTAATTCTGAAATGAGTATCTGTCTTACTGATGCATGAATATTTACAGATAAAAATATAATTTTTACTATTGCTTTATTATTATTATTAATAATAATAATAATAATAATAATAATAATAATAATGCTTAACTATTAATAATACATTATTGGAAGGATACTGCTTGGTCACAGTAGACAGAGCAACTGACAAAAGAACAGGTAGTAAAATAAGTAACAGGAGTGTAGAGGCAGGGCAAAACTCTAAATAGTTCATATAAAACTGGACTATGAATACCCTGTCAGACAAACCATTTCTTATTATGTGCATAGATGATTTCTAAGTCTGGGATCTGCCTGCAAGTTAAACAATAGGCTGGAACATATGAAACAAAAATTAAGGCTAAACCAGAAATTAGTTAAATAAGTGCTTTAGCAGAAACACAAAATGTTATTTGAGCATATATTCTATCTGATCAAAAATAATTAGTGGCAGTGAAGAGGTCATTTTACAATGGATAAGGATCAAGCATCCCAGGCATGTCTCAGGGCTGTGAGGTTACATGTGCTCTGCACTTCTAAAATGCCAGCTCAGAGTTATATTTTTCATAGGTATTGTAGAAACATATGTAAAATCAGCATAACGTAACCCATCATTAACTGAGTAGTTTTATCTTGTATGCCTGTACTACATAACTATTTTGGATCCTGATCTATACTGGTCACACCGAGGCATTTAGAGATTTACACATTACCTAATTTCCAGTTTTTATTTACATAAGAAGAGCCAGCATGGCAACAGTCCCATGTCCAGAATGCAGCATTGATTCTATTCCCTCAAGCAGAAGTTTTGAAGCAGCCAAATACCCAGTGGCCACGAGGAGGAAACCTCCTCAGCTCAGAGCTGTAGCTGCTGCCTTCTGACTTGTCTGAGATGGGCTTCATCCTAATGAAAAAATAACTAATGAAAAATCAACTAAATATTCACCATTAAGAGTTTTTCATTAGACTGAATTGTTGCTTTCTAGCCAATCCCACTGGAGTATGCTGAAATGCTTATGTGTGGGTTGAAATTTTCCGTTGCTGAGGTCAAAATCAGATTTATGCTATTTTCCCATCTACATCCTTCAATGTTTGAATGAGCTGGTTTTATTTCACAATAACACATTAGCTAATTGCTGTAGGAGAAACTCTGATTTAAAGCTGTCAGAACCAGCGCCTACACTGTCTCCCGTTGTTGTAAGTGATCACATATGTGAGGTAAGAAACAACTGAGGCTGCAGTCACTGAGGTAAGTCTCAGCTGTTCATGTTCTAACAGAGATACCAAAGTTCAGACTGATCCATGCCATTCAGAAAATGACAGCAACTTCCCTTTTCACAGGTTTGATTGTGTCAGGTAGGCACAGTTTGGCATTTTAAACATCTTCCTAGCATATGTGTTTTGTGCCATCTTTGAACATGTGGAAATCCAGTTTTCCCTTTTATAAATAATTTTTTTTGGTCCTGAAAATAATCCTATACCTTAATATTGCAGATTTGATATGGAAATTTAGCATGAAAATAGCCTTTTTGGAGAAGCAGGACATAATCTTACTCTGGATAAATTGATTTTGTATGAGCAAGTTGGAGACTGAGAACATGCAGTATTTTTTTCCCACTAAGTTGATGCATACAGTGGTGAAACAACGTGCAGACATAGAGTCGATCTGAGTGAAATGAAAAAGATCCTTAAGTGTGATACCCCTTAAGTTTGCTCTTTTGGATGTGCCAGGAATAGCCTGTGAAAACAATTCCTATCCAAACCAAGCAGTGATTTATGTTTAGAGTATACTTCTTTCTATAGCTTAAGTATGCACTCTGTCTCTAAAAATGAACTTTACAATTGTGTACAAGACTTTTCGGCACAGTTGAAGCTAACACGAAGCTTACTTGCATTGGAGGCATGCCCAGCAAGTGTGCACAACAAGGCAGTTCTTCAAAGCTGGTGGGTGGAAATATATGTTTCCTAAGAAACTATTGGAATACATATTCTAGGATGAAGCCACTCAGGCTACTGCATTGACATAATGAAATTAAGTGATGCACCAGATACTGATATGTCCAGTATAGCCTAGTTGTTCCCCACAAGGCATCTCTTAAGCTTAGAATAAATGTTGTCCAAGAGTAGCCAGACTAAGGAAATTAGTTTTTCTATAGATCTGCATCTTTCGCTTCTTTCAGACTTTGCCTTGAATAACCCAGTTTTCCCTCACAGTCTCTACAACACTGTCTCAGACAAGACACAGTAAAGCTGCTAAATAGTATAACATTGTTGATCAGTGGCAAGTTGCTGCCAAATGGAACGCATGAACTGAACTCTGCCTGTCTTACTCTTACAGGAAACTATAGGTGCTCTTTCATTCAGCTGTCAACATTTATGAAAATATTAAGTATTTCACAACAGGTTCAAAAATCAGTAAGGGATCTGGTTGGTAGGCAGATAAAAGAGACAGTACAGCTGCACAAAATGTAGGGGGAAATGGGAAATCTTTTATGGACATCTACTCACAAAAAAAATCAACCGCCAAGAATGTGCTAGCTAGTCAGTCTCACGCTGGCTGCTTGCCACCTTCTGAGAAGAGTCTTAGTTATTGCTTAAATATCTGTAATTCCTTTGGAATCCAAATAACAGATAAATCATCTTTTTCTGTATGTTTTTGATACTGTGACAAGCACTGCTAAGCACATCTGTATACTGGGCCCTCTGGTTCCTGAAAGAAAGAAGTAGAAACCTGTTTGATTCCACTTGCCTTGACCAGAAATGGTCCATACCTGAAAAGGGTCACACATGGGACAAAAAAACATCTATTTTCAAATTTTGAGATAGACACCAGGGTTATGGACAAGATGGCAGGCAATCTTCATTCCTTGCTTTCCTTTGCTCTGAGAATCCTGGGATTTTTTTTCTACTAAGCCCCCAAAATCTTCAAAAACTATAGAAGACAGGTCACAGCTTTGTGTGAGAGAAGAACAGGTCGCCTGTGAGCCAGCCATCACTCTGCATGGCTTATGATAGCTGCCTCTTTGCTAGCAAGTTAATCAGTGGTTGGGACCAGGTCTATCCAGTCTGTTTAGTTGCTGAAGTGCTCCTAGGCACTTTTGGGCACATGCCCACTAGTAGTTTCCTAGGTATTGCTGGAGCAAGGACAGTCCCCTGGTGACAGCAGGGACAAGGCAGGGAGAAGAGAACTTAGTCATACAGACATGAACATGCTATGAACTTAGTCTCAGAAAATAGCCCCTGGTAATTTTATTTATTAGTGCAAAATTAGAGGCATGCTAATTACCAGATTAGGTACTATCATAGCATCATTAGGTTGAAAAAGACCTTAGAGATCATCAGCTCCAACTGTACCTGTCTACTAGTAAATCATGTCCCCAAGTAACTCATCTACCTGCCTTTTAAACACCTCCAGAAGGGTGTAGTAAAGCATGCTAACCGCATTAGGGTGGCACTTATACTTGGGCAAGCTGATTAAATTCTCAGAAGAGCCCATATCTATGGTACAATACTATCCAGCAAAAATTAAAAGATAAATAAAGGGGGGATCTTATTTTGTACCATCCTTAAAAATGGGTCAGGTACATAGTTGTATGATGAAGATGTTTTTCTATGGTCCCATCCAGAGCCAGGCACACATATCTCCACCTCAGAATATAGCCATTCTCATATTGGTTGACTTGCCCAATGCCAATAGCTGAAGAAGAGCCCTGATGCTGCCCATTTGTGCAGCCATACAACCAGAAACGGAAGTGGGGTAGAAGCAGCTGTGACCACTGACCCTGTTTCCATCAAGGAAAAGAAAATATTCATCTGTCCAGATCTACCACAGTTACTTCTGCTTTGTTCCAGTGAATATATAAAAAGGCCAGATAGTGTACGTGAATTTAAATCTCTCTTGTTAGGCAAATACAGCAGAGTATTAAATTAAGACTGTATGTGCACTCTTAGCTTTGGCATTCAGGTTCAACATTTTTTAACTATGTTTCTCTCTATATATGCACAACTACTCTCAGGCCAATGAAAAAAATTTCTTGCAAGATATTTTTAACAAGATACAGATTTCCCACCAAATGTGCTGGTTGTTGATGAGAAAATCAGAAAGAGATAACAGGATAAAATGAGAAATTGTTTAACTTTTAAATAAAAATGCTTAGATTTACTTCATTCTTTTGCTAATTGTGGTATGATTTTTTTTAAATTATTATTCTAAAAGTAGGGGCACTCCCTCCCCCATCTGTCCTATTTTATTATTCTTGTTGGTGTCATTGAAATATATGGCTTTTCTTTGCTTTATTCAGGAAAAAAACAAAGCAGCATGGGGAACATCACAGGGGAAAAAACAATACAAAATTTCCCTATGAAAACTAAATTACTTATTTAACCAGCTAAAATAGGCACCCAGAAACATGCTGATGTTTTTCAAATTGTAGAACATAGAGGTACTTAATCACCAGTTTAAGTAGAAAATGGGCACCAAGGGAATTTTTCATGGGGTGATTTAGCTATATGAAAATCTGTTTTGTACTGTAGTACTGAGGCACCCAGGAGCTGAACACTGTAGAGATTGTCAAGGGATTAGGTAACAATGAAAATTTAAGAGCCAGGACAAAGCCAGATGTAGGTGGGGTATAATATTCTGGTCAATATATCCACTGCTGTAGACAGATAGATAAACAGCTAGATAAAACTTACTACAGCAATGTTCAAGCAAAATGCACCACAGGCAAAGAATTGAAGAGAAACTCCCACAAGACGCTGTCAGCTTTTCCCCCTTTTTCTTCCTCTTTACTGAATACATATTGTATTAGAAGCATTGTGGCAAAACCTCAGGACTGAAACCATTGTGAATCCAAACCTTTGTGGGATGCAGTTTGTAATGTTTCTCATCACTAATGTGAATTCCACCAAGCTTGTGGATGCGTACTAGTTAATAGTTACTAGTTTATATGTGTGGACTAAAACTGGTTCTGATGTAAAGTGTATGCATAGGGTGTTTTTTTTATAAACAAAACCAAGTTGTAAATAAATTGCAGCTTCATGTATTCATAGAGTTAGTATTATGCATCATAAAAAAGGTCTACATTAAGATACAGTCTGTCATCCTCCAAGTATATGCATGAATTTCTATCATGATCATAATGGCTCAGTTACTACCTGTAAAGTTGCTATATTAAAAGCATGTTGAGCTTCCAGAATGTGAGGAAAAAAATTATGTTCTTACCCTTGGACTCCCCTGCTTGGAGACAGGTGGCTGTTGGTACAGGAAGGTTTCCCTGGACCACTCTAGACAGATTAGAGGTTGGTACGGGGACAGGGCTGCCAGCACAGAAAATGAAACAGAACAAAAGTGTGTCATGGAAGCACAGAATTGCTGCCATTTTGTTCAGAAGGAGATCTGTAAGTACACTTCATAGGAAAAAGGAAGGCTTTGGGTGTTTGAACCCGCTCTGAGCACCTGCATGTTGATTCATCCAATCCTAGACCTACGCACGTTTCTTGTAGAGAGTGTCTTGCTGGAGTTATTTAATAGTTCTCCCAGAAGACTGTCAGGAGCACCAAAGGGGAAATCAAATGACATTATGTAGTAGTCATGGCAAAGTCATGATGAAAGGTAATCCAGGATTTCTACTGAAGTGTGGTTTTTTTATTCTGAGATGGAGAAAAAAATAGAAAATTACATTGGTTAGAGCACTCACCTAAGATATAATGGACCAATTCCTGCATTTGAAATGAAACAAAGATTCAGACCAAGGTTGCCCTGGTATCATGTGTCCTGCCCTTGCCAGTCTCTCCATGCCAAAGGTCCCTCACTATCTGCACAAACCAGAGCAACTCCGGTAGGAGTGATTAGAAGGGAATCACTCCAAAGCAGTTGCTAAACTGAGCACCTCTGGTGTACTGGGCAAGACTGGGATCCTCCAAAGCAGGCACTTAACATGCATTAGGTCAAGATAAGCTATTCCAGAGGGTGATTCAGCTTACATATCTCTCTTGGGATGGGGTAAGACTCCAGGGGAATGTATCGATCTGAACTGAGGAAGTTCATCTTTCCAACCAATAAGAATGAATCCCATCCATAAGTATTATCCTTTTTCTGCCTGATTTGACAGAACTCTCATAAACCTGATAAATAAATGAGCAGTGACTCTAGGGCTTTCTCTTCCTAATTTTAACAAAATATTCAACTGGTCTCACAGTCACTTCCATGCAAAGCTGAAGTACTAAGAACTTTACATAGGACAGGTAAGTCATTCCCCAGTCACCTGTATTGAACAATGTCTGAGAAATCTTGATCCTAAAGTGCACATGAAGACAAATCAAAGCAATGATCCTCCTCAGGTTTTGTAACACATTTTCAGTTCTGAGTGTTTCACTAGTTGTGAAAACCGACACCCCAAATCAATGGCCGAAAAAATAAGTATGTCAGTCCTGTGCCTCAATTTGTCATATAAAACCCGACAATATAATAACCTTTTTCTTCTCTCCTTTATCCTCCATGTGTGCCCTTTGTGGATTGTAAGTCTCTAGGAATTTTTTTCACTATTGTAAAGGTGATCTTAATTAAGTGTCTATGTAATACACAGCAATAATGACAAGTAATATCAATAAAGCAGTTCATTAGATTTACAGAGTTGTGGCCCATTGGTTTCTTTAAAAATGCAAAGTCCAAGGTTTTTTTTACTGTGGTTTTGGTCACTCGGTCTGTGATCTCAGGGAAGACTTCATTTGCCTGGCTCGTGCTCTGAGTAGAAAATCCTGTGACTATGAGGGGATTGGTTTGAGCCCAGGGTCTAAGTGGTACTTAGAATTAGGATGCCCTGATACAGGTTTAGTGCAGTATTTTTACAAGCATGTGACTTTTGTAGTAGGAATGTCTAGTTTACTGCCAGATTTGAGGCCTGGCAATGAGACTTATATTTTCCCAACAGCTAATACATAAGTTGTAGATCTCAAACTATTTAGGACTTGAGTTTGCTGGAACAAAATCTGTCTCCACCAAAGGAACCCTAAGATCCTGAATGATGGCAAAACTTTTAATGCAGGTGGTCAAACACAGAAAGGAAGACTTTGTTCTAGACCAAGTGCTCTTGGGGAGAGTGGACTGCTGGGACAGGAAAGCAGGAGGCATGGTAGAGTTTGTTTCGTAAAGAACAGCAGTTCAAAACAGCGGGTCCTGCACTTGGGGCATAACAACCCTATGCAGAGCTACAGACTAGGAGAAGTCTGGCTGGAAAACTACCAGGAGGAGAGGAACCTGGGGGTGTTGGTTGACAGTCGACTGAACATGAGCCAGCAGTGTACCCAGGTGGCCAAGAAGGCCAATGGCATCCTGGCTTGTATCAGAAATGGTGTGACCAGCAGGTCCAGAGAGGTTATTCTCCCTCTGTACTCCGCACTGTTGAGACCACTCCTTGAATCCTGTGTGCAGTTCTGGGCCCCTCACCACAAGAAGGATGCTGAGGCTCTGGAGCAAGTCCAGAGAAGAGCAACGAGGCTGGTGAAGGGGCTGGAGAACAGACCCTATGAGTAGCGGCTGAGAGAGCTGGGGTTGTTTAGCCTGGAGAAAAGGAGGCTGAGAGGAGACCTCATTACTCTCTACAACTACCTGAAAGGAGGTTGTAGAGAGGAGGGATTGCCCTCTTCTCCCAAGTGACAGGGGACAGGACAAGAGGGAATGGCCTCAAGCTCCGCCAGGGGAGATTTAGGCTGGAGATTAGGAGGAGGTGTTTCACCGAAAGGGTCATTGGGCATTGGAATAGGCTGCCCAGGGAGGTGGTTGATTCACCTTCCCTGGACGTGTTTAAGGCACAGGTGGATGAGGTCCTGAGGGACTTGGTTTAGTGTTTGATAGGAATGGTTGGACTCAATGATCCGATGGGTCTCTTCCAACCTGATTGTTCTATGATTCTATGATTCTATGAAAAAGCCGTACATTTTACTCAGAGCAGCAAACCAAACTGTATGCTTGAGGAAGTGTATGACCCTGAGCAACGTGGCGTGGTGATGCCTCTCAGCTGAGTGTTAAAATCTCATGGACGTTACAGTTCTTGCTTGACCAGCATTCCTCAGCTGCCAATCAGCTACAGAGGACTCTTCACAAGTGGGAAATACATGATTACTTTTTATGTGCAAGATACTCTAATTATTCTGTAGGGATTCATTTCAGGTTACAGAAGTTTTATTGGAAATTATTTAATTTTCAGTGTCTGTCACTTGAAGTGGATGAATTAGAGGAATACAGGGAAATTACTTAGCATAGGTCCAGACCCTACATCGTTTGCATGTACTCATATAAGATAATTTTTATCTTCTGTTCATACAAAAAGGCTGTGAAACTGCTAATATGTGTAAAATAAAGTGTGTTGCTACTGTCAGACCATTAGTAACAGTGTGAAAAAATATATAATTTTATATTATACTTGTACTAATTTTCTGGATAAATTAAATAGCAAATATTTACTTACATACTTACAAGTGTGTGACACAATATTTTAATACTGTGTACAATGAATTTTTATGGGCAGTAACCAAAATATCCACAGGTATTGTTTGATTGTAGTAAAGAGCAGAAAAACAAACAATCAAAGATTCCAAGACTTTGGGGAAAGGATGTAAATTCATATGCTTCAGAGCTTAAAACACTCTGTAGATTAGGAGGAAATTTTCCCTGTAGGCAAGTTGCCTCTGTAAAAACCTATTGCAAATCTGCTGAAATTCTTGTCTGAAGCTAGTCAATTTTATAAACAGTTTACTGAAGGAGATGGACAACTTGTCTATCCTGTGTGTCCTTTGTTTACTAACACTAAATACGAGAGCTTCCTGTATTATGCTTGCTATGAGCACTTTTTCCTGTTGCAACTCTGTTCTTGGTAGTTTTCCAAATGTACTTTAAACCAAGTGGTAGATAAGGTTTCCTTTTCTATGTACCTCCTCCTCCTCATATTCTTCTCCCCACTGCAGAGGATAGCAAAATGCCATGTCCTTACACCACAAGCAGATTTCATGCCTGGGAAATCATACCTGTAGCTTGGCAGGGTACCCTCAGTACAGCTGGTAGTACTGTATGAACAGAAACAGTGACCACCTGCAAATCACTGCTAAGTTTTCTCCCTAGCACTGTGTGGCACAGCTGAGTATCCTCTTCATCTGCCTGATGCTTGTGATTGCAGGAATTTTCCCTGAGAGGATGGCTTTAATGAAAATGGTAACTGAAACTCACTACATGAGCCCCATTAAGAGTGCAACATCTCAGAGGGCTTGAACAGAAGATACACGTCTACTGCCTCAGGAGAGGGCAAGCTGCTTTTTTTCCATTGTCTATGAAACTTGCTTTGTGTGGTCTTTTAAGACATGAGAGCTATATTCTATAGTCCCCAACAGTGCTATATGCAGACATGATTCACTTAGACCATCATACATACCTTACACTTCTTCCCTCCAAACCTGTGAGAATGTAGACCCAGGCAGCGAACCCAAAGTGAAGCTGTCCACCAGTCTTAAGAGGAGGGTGCAAGTTCCAAAGTAGGAATATCCGGGATTCTTGTCAAGGGGTGTCCACTGGGACAGAGGTCCTGCTCCTCAAAAGGGGTAAGGGAGGGCTGGGAAAGTAGCAGTATTACAGGCATTTCATGCTATATTTATTGCTTTGATTTTGGGCGTCTGATTGTGGAGTCAGTGAAAGCTGCAGGAATTCAGCATGTTGGAAAATCAGACCCAGCTTGTCTTAAATTGACTATCCAGAGCAAAAAGCCTCCCTGGAAAATTTTTTTTCTCTGGTTCTATATATACATTTCCTTGCAAACTTTTTTATTTAAAGATATAACAGCACTTTCTCATCAAAGTCATTTTGGTACAACTATTCTTTTCCATGAATATGGAATACTATTTAGTTTTGTTTGGTTGGTTGTTTTTTTTAATGCCAGCTAGCAACTTCTGTTATATGCCAAATTTTCTGGGCTTCTTTGCATAGAGGTAGTATAAATCACCTGTCTCTGGACCTGGGATTTTCCCAATGCACTTCTCAGAAGCACAGTCTTTAAGGCTACGGTAAGGAAAATCTCATACCATGATATCCATCCTGCTAGAAGTGCCTCTGGGTGCAGGGGAATTTCCACAGCAGGACTAATTTTTGGAGCATTGGTAGAAGTATTCTGGGCTGTTAATTCAAATAAGTTTGAAAACTGAAAGACTGTAGAACAACTCACAGCTTAGCAAGACGTAGCCTGAGGATTTTTCAGAAAAAATAGAACGAAAAAGGAGAGAAAAATAAAACGTATGAGCTTATGCTAAAATGGCCCTCTGACTTGGGGCATTTCAATTTTAATTTGGAGTGGAGATTGTGGGAACTCGGAATTTTTACAAAGCAAACCGGAATCCAAGTGCCTCAGATTGACCACCCAAAGTCAGGAACAGTTTCTTACGGTTTTTTCTTTTATTTTATATATGAATATTAAACTGTTGTGAATTGCCTGTTCATCTTCAGGCTTCTAAACTGCATCTGAAAGACTGTACATTCTGCATAATACAGAAAATGGAGATTATGCAGGGGAAAAATGCTTCTCTTCTGCGGTTTTCTCCTAAGATCTCTTAGGAATAGTGAGCATCCAGTCCCTGTACAGTGTGCAGCTGGATGTCATTCAAGCAGTTCTTGAGGGATGGTACAGGGACATGTTATACACATGGAGATAGGAGTATCTGAGGTTTATACCAGGAGGCAGTAATTCCAGGAAGTGAGGCTCACAGGAAGGTGTGGCCTCCTTTCAGTTGTTATATTAATGCCTGCTGATTTGTTTGAATGCAACTGCCTAAGCTTTTCATGATTGCTCTCTCTTTCCTCAAGAAATTCTATGAAGACTGACAAACATTTGTGCTAGGACTACTAATACAGAGTTTAATAACCCACTAGTAAGATCTTTTGGGGCCTGCCTCCAAACTACTTGCAGCTATTCTGGTGTCGACCGAAGTCTGCTGCATCTGTTATTAATTAATATCTGTTAATTCAATAATCCATCAGAAATTAGGACTCTAAGTGGCTTTCCTACAGAAAGCACTTTCATCCATAGCACTTACAGATTTCTCTGAAACTTCATCACATGACAGTTTCCAATCTCAGTGAGCTACTCCAGGTCAGCAAGTAAAAGCTAGAAACAAAGAAAAGCGAAACATGTAACAAATTCAATGAGCATCTATTATCAGCCTGATTACACACTGCACCACACAGAGTCCTAATGATTTCAGTGAGGCTCGATGCAGCATAAGGAGTCTCCCATGCAGATTAGTTTACAAGATCAGGGTCTCCATATGGAATATCTCCTCCCTCCACCCCTTCCTGTTCTATACAGAGCAGTGTAAAACAAAGGCCTGCATTTTTGCATATTTGCAAGGTTTTAGTTGTCACTAAACAGTAATAGCTAAAAAATATTTCTCAGTGCTATTTTAAGCCTGTCTTGGCTTTTCATACTTTGGTCACTCATGCAATCTTCTCTGTCCAGTCACCTTTCTAGCAATAATTTTGATGCATTCCTGCTGCCACAGCATTATGTATAGATGCTTAAATTCATACCATTCAGCTCCTAGGCACAGTTTTGCAGAGTGGAAGGACTGAATGTATAATATTAAGAGAAAAAATCAAATGTCAGAAACTTCATATTGATACTTTGATCAGAAGCAACACGAGACCAAAAGTTTTTGAACAACAAACCATTTGAGAGTGTGTAACATGCTTGTGAAAATATTCATAGCATAATTAGATAAATAACAGATCTAGTGTCTATTTTTACTTTCCCTTGATGAGGAGCTTTGCAGGAGAGACTGCTGGTAGTTAATTCTCCCTAACAACAATCTGTGTAATCACAAACCCCAATTAGCTGTGCCTGTTCTATGCTATACAAACTATTTCCTTAGCGCTTCACATCACTACTTTGTAATTAGCTTTCATCTACACGAGCTTTGACTAAAAAAATATAAAAGAGTGTAAGTGATTGTACTGCCACTCAGTATTCTGCGAAATAATCGCTAGCGATTTCAATCAGATTAATTTTATCACCCATATTAAGGAAAATTACCTCCCTCTTCACTCTCTACAGCTGAGGGCTATTTCATTTCCTGAGATGTTCATAAAAGCATAATATAAAGCAATCTGTAATTGTAAATATCCTTCCCTAATAACTTTGAGATATTTCCTTAATACATCTTTACATTTGGAGTTTCCGTTCCATAAAATACAGTAACAAGTGCTCTATTATGTTTTAAGTGTGTGCTGTTAAGCTGGACAACTTAGAGCTGTCCTTCCTGTTTTTACATAGGGTTATATTTAACTTGCAGATAATGGGAACAAGGTTTAAAAGTGATGGAGCGGAATAATGGTGTTACAGCAATAATATATCTTGCCTTTGTGAGGAATAGAACTTTACAGCCTATTTCAGGTCAGCCAACACCAATTCCATCTTTCACAGCCTGACAACTTTCACCTTCACCCACACTCCAGATAGGTATTAAAAACTACTTTCCAAACAAGACTGAGGTTTGGCTAAGTCTGTGCTCTGCAGCCAGTGAGAGCCCTTCTGATACTTAAAATCCAAATAAAATAATACAAAATAAAACAATACTGTGCAGCCTGCAATAGCTGCGTGCCAGCGGCTTGTGCTATTCATAAAGCAAAACAAGCTGCTCAGATCCTGCAGGAGTGGAGGAACTTATGCAACTGCAACACACGTGTGTTCAGCTTCTACAGAGAGGGCATGGCTTTAGCACCTGGTTTATGGGAAATGTGTGATATGTTCTAGGAGGATCACAGCATCCCAATATATCACCATCAACAAACGCACTAGAATGTTTGGGCCACCAGCACTTTTTGCTGAACACAGATCTAGGAGATGTGTGTGTGCAATAGATTGTGTGGGAAGCTCGAAACCTGGGAAGCTGGAAACAGAATCAACCGGAGTCTGAACTGACCAGACTTTTATTTTCATCTGTATGCACTGATCCTGCATATATACCTCCATATTGAAAAAAAAATAAAGAAATGAACACAAAAAGCACTGCGTGACTAACGGATGTTCTCAGCTGTGCATGCACAGCTTGTTTGTGTTACAGGGCTTTCTCCCAGGATCCTCAACCTCACCACAGAGGTAAAGAGGTGAGTGATACAGAAAGCACACTAGTCACATCACATCATAACACAGACCAAAGCTATTCAGACCTTCCCTGTTCTTCTGAGAAAGCAGTGTTCCAGTTTTTCAAAGGTAAAGGCATCTCATCATCTGAGTAAACTCATTATACATGCTTCGTATTTTGCTTTCATTGGCTTATCCCTTAGACTGTCCCATGTGCCCCCAGTTACTGAAGCCCGAGAGCCATCTTTACATACGTAGTCTACCTGTCATGCTGGAGAGGTGACTAAAACCACAGAATCACAGAATCACAGAACAACCAGGTTGGAAGGGACTCATCGGATCTTCTAGTCCAATCATTCCTATCTAACACTAAACCAAGTCCCTGAAGACCTCATCCACCCGTGCCTTAAACACCTCCAGGGAAGGTGAATCAACCACCTCCCTGGGCAACCTATTCCAATGCCCAATGACCCTCTGCGTGAAAAACCTCCTCCTAATCTCCAGCCTAAATCTCCCCTGTTGGAGCTTGAGGTCATTCCCTCTCGTCCTGTCCCCTGTCACTTGGGAGAAGAGACCAGCTCCCTCCTCTCTACAACCTCCTTTCCGGTACTTGTAGAGAGTAATGAGGTCTCCTCTCAGCCTCCTCTTCTCCAGGCTAAACAACCCCAGCTCTCTCAGCCGCTCCTCTTAGGGTCTGTTCTCCAGTCCCTTCACCAGCCTCGTTGCTCTTCTCTGGACTTGCTCCAGAACCTCAACATCCTTCTTTTGGTAAGGGGCCCCGAACTGGACACAATATTCAAGGAGCGGCCTCACCAGTGCTGAATACAGAGGGAGAATCACCTCCCTGGACCTGCTGGTCACACCGTTTCTGATCCAAGCCAGGATGCCATTGGCCTTCTTGGCCACCTGGGCACACTGCTGGCTCATGTTCAGTCGGTTGTCGACCAACACCCCCAGGTCCCTCTCCTCCTGGCAGTTTTCCAGCCAGGTTTCTCCCAGTCTGTAGTTCTGCATAGGGTTGTTGTACCCCAAGTGCAGGACCCGGCATTTGGCCGTATTAAACCTCATGCCGTTGGACACTGCCCAGCAGTCCAGCCTGTTTAGGTCCCTTTGCAGAGCCTCCCTACCCTCCAGCAGATCGACACTTGCACACAGCTTTGTGTCATCTGCAAACTTGCTAAGGGTACCCTCAATGCCCTCATCCAGGTCACTGATGAAGACATTGAACAGGACTGGACCTAGCACTGAGCCCTGGGGAACACCACTTGTCACTGGCCTCCAGCTGGATTTAACACCATTTACCACCACTCTCTGGGCCCGGCCATCCAGCCAGTTTTCTACCCAGGAGAGTGTGAAATGTGACACAGACCAACATGGATGAGTAATCATCTGCATTGGAGAGAGGAAGTCTCCTTGCCTGCTGCAGTGAAGTTTTAATTGTTCCCAAATAGCAAATCCCCAGGGGAAAATGAGGTTTTTAAACGCTGTAGACCAAATCACACAAGCTTCTCCAGCACATATGCATTGTTGTACATTCCTTGGTACTTTGAGATTCTGTAAGATGTGTGAGATAAAAAAATAATTTAGTGTATCTTCAAACCTTAATAGGCAGGAGTTTTTAGAGAGGTGATGCTATTTTTCAGTATTGTGGTGACAAGATATGGAGGATGTTACAGGTAACACCTCACTGGAATTAAATGCATTGTGCTCACCTTTCTTTCTACAGGTGCAAGATAAAAATTCCAGCCTTTTGAGCAGGCATGGGAAGAAGTTAATTCTCACTTAGATCAATGCCTTGACTGCACATGTGCCTTTTCATATACACGGATGGGACACACCAGGTAGGCTACAATGAGTTAATTCCTTTTGCTATTCACTTATGACATCAGGCAGATATTTAACCTCCACCTTTTCCCAGTGTACATGTGTTTAGAATGGTAGAAGACACTGAAGACCAGATTATACACTGCACTTAGGCATGACAGAGACCCTAAAGACATATCAGAATGTGATTTTCAATTGCCTGAGTTTCTGTGGGAATCCCTGTGTCTGAACCTTTCCCAAGGATGTTGTCAAGAAAGAGGCCTGGAGCTGGTATATCCCCACATGGCATAGGTATTCCCAACAGAAGTGTCATCTCCATTTCCTTTTTTTAGTGCTTAAGAAGTATACAGGCATATAGGCACATCAGGCAGAAATACTGAATCCCCTGGAGAAGACCAACTAATAAACAAAGTCACCTATTACAGTTATACTAATCCTGCATCCCCACTGTTTTATATTGTAAGGAAATAAAGTGAAACTAGTCAAAATTCAGTATCCCTGGCAAATACCTGTAATTCTTTTTATGTGAATTGAGGATACAGCTAGGTCTGAAAGAACATATGTTTTCAGTCCCACTGAAAATTTCACTGTCTTCATATTTGCTTTTATCCCAATTTGGAACAGAAAGTCAAACATTGACTACTGAAACTTCTGAAAATCACAAAGTTCAGAAATGTCAAAACATGCCATTTTAGTGTTTCTGATCTAAAGGAAATGCTGAATCTTACAAAACTGCAACAGTGAATAACTCTTTTTGAATGAAACCAAAGCATTACATTTTATCTGAATTCAATACCAATGTAAGTCCCCCTGAAACGATCTTGATACCTTACAAAAACTGGCGTATAGATGCCTTGCATTAATTTTTTTGCTACAGACATATTTTCTGTGCTTTCCACAAGGTACATAACCATACAAATCCCCAGGTTTGCCCAAAAAATACATCCAGTTGTGACTTGTGAAATGTAAACCAGCTAAGGAGTCGTTTCTGTATAGATCTTGGTCCCTGGGATGTCAGGCACAAAGATACTGCAGGGCAACACAGACAAATGTTGAGTAGATCTGAAACAAAATATTTAGTTTTGTTCGAGAAGCTGAACGTATTTTTTGTATTGGGTTGTTTCAACCCCATTGAGACAATCTTCCAGATTTCTAAACGACTGGTGTTGTTATTGTTTGATGTCATGTTGAATGACATGTATCTGTATAATGGTCATTCTTAAAGTTATTCTGGACTTGATTGAGGTAAATTCAATACTGAGTAGTTATACTGATAAGCCAGGCCAATTTATCATTACAGTTTACAACACCTGAAGTTACTTTACTGAGACAAAGTTAGCTAAGATAATGACAAATTTTCTGACCACTATAAATACATATTGCTGTCATATTTAAACTAGTAGATAATTAATGCAGAGCCAGCTGCTACTAATATACTGTACTAAGACTTGTAAATGCAAGTATCTAATAAAGCTGTTACTATTGGTAATACCATATAGCATTTAAAATTATTGCAAAATTTCCCATAGAATTGTCTCCTTCTTATTATGGAGTGGTTTGTTGTATTTTGGGTTTCTTTTTATAATAAATCTCCAACAGCTTACATGATGTTGTCTATCATCAATAAAGTCAGCACTTGCCTCAAGGGTCCTGCAGTTAGAAAGGGCAAGAACGAGAAAGTCAAGTTGCGTTAGAAATCTAAAACAAGTAGGATTCATTATTTGCTTTATGACAGAAGCTGGAGATATAGTCGAGCACAGGGCTTCATTTTTTGTATGCAGGTTGCAGACAGATAAGAGGAGATAGTCTTTGTCCTGAAGAGCTTGAATTAAAATAGTATAGATCTAAAAGAAAATACAGCTTAGCAAAATTGCTCTTTGCTTGCGAGAGTCTCTTCTTTCAGCTTTTCACTCAAATTCAAGAAAACATGCAGTATGGATGGGCATTTAAAGGCACAATCAAAACCTCTTGAAATCTGTGGAAGTTTTGTATTATGCTTTTAAAAATGGAAATCCAGTTATTCAGATGTCTGAGGAATATCCTACTGTAAATTAAAGGAAGGCGTTCTCTGCTAATTCACTCACTCTTACAATAAAACTAAGTGAAAATGAGAATAGTTCTGATCACCAGAGTCAGAAATTGGTATTCCAGTAGTTTCATAACAGAAATTGGTTTGCCTCCATTTTACTAAATTATACTGTTCAGTAGTTAGAAACTCATTTTATAAGCAAATACATACTTACCTATTTTTTAAGGCTCTGACCCGCTGCTCATCTTAATGGCTTATAACTAAGAGTGTTCCGACTGGTTGGTACCATCTGTCTGAATCTGCTAGACAAAAAGGTAGTGAACTAGATCTGTGGCTCTAGCTCATTTAGTTTGCATTCAAGAAACTGTGACGTTAGTCTTTAGTAAGGAACACTGTTGAAATATTATGAAAGCCAAGCAATTGTTTTTCTTAGGGAGGAAAAAAAAAACAGTGAATAATTAAACAGGAATAAAAAGGAACGACATGGCAGCTGTCCATTCTCTAGTCCCTAGATAGGGATGGGTATTGAAATAATAGCCCATCTTCCGGGATTTCAAAAAAATAGGCACAGAAGGGGAAAAGTAGGTTTCAGAGTACCCAGAGATAAAACTGTCTCACTAAAATAAAGACAAGAGGGAATGGGACTAGAAGACTCCTCTGAATTGTGTCCCGGGTTCGGATCTGTGGGCTTGTGTATCGTAGCTGTGAATGGTCCAATGGTTGGTTCCCATGTAAATTCAAGGAATACAATTGCCTCCAGTAAGTGGAAAAGACTGGTAGGGACAGATGAAAAAGTCCTCTCTGCCTCAGGAGGTGTCAGAAGATTGTTCAGCACTCTGATACTAACTGCCTTCAGGCATAAGCAGAAGGCAACTTTGTGTGTCAGTGACCAACATAGTTTCTGACATGCAATGCCCATGACACTGAATATTAAGGGTAAGAAAGATCAATGCCCCATTTTATAGAACTCAAGCTTTATCCTATAAAAGCCTGTTTTGAACACGGTTTTCATCCAAAGAGTTAAACACTGACTAAAATCTTTTTAACGTGAAGGGTCCAATTTGCAAATGATTTGTGTCCATGCACAAATCAACTTAATAGCACTATTTCTGGAAATATTACAAGCAGAGAGATAAGTTTCACATTCATCAAAGCTGTTTAAATCCATTTGGAGCCCCCTTTTTTTTGAGAGGCATTAAAAAGATTTAGTAGTTTAAGGAGAGATCAAGGCTATTTTCACATAATTATTTGAAATTGTTAAAAACTGCCTCTGCTTTTTCTAAAATGCACGTTGTGATGACATTAGGGCAACTCTAGCTGAAGTGTAGACAATGGATTTTTTTCACCCTTATTTTCTTGACATTGTTTGGAAGTTGCTTTAAGAACAATACTCTGGCCACTTGGATCCACAGCTGTCTTGTTTCCTTGAGCAACAGAAGTTATTACTACTAATTTATGAAGAAACAGATAATTATTTGTCTTTTGACACAGATTACTAAACTCTTACCAACCAAAAAGCCATTTTTAAGAAGATTTGATATTAGCAAGACTTTTTTTTCTCCTCAGCAGGAGGGATGATCACAAAGTTTAGATCATGGTAAAAACTAACTCCTCCCCTTTTAAATTAATTAAGAATATGCTCAGTTTGCTACATAACATAACATAAAATAACACAATACAATATGTTTTATATCACTATGACAGTTCTGAGCACCTTCTCAGAAAGAAACCTATATGAAAAGTTTTTTCCCCAAATCTTGCATGCCCTGAATCAGAAAACACAGTTAAACATACAAAGAACAAAGTTTCTACTACTCCTCTGTGATTCAGACCTGCAACAGCCATCAAAATTAAAATTTCCTTTTGCTCCACTCTAATTAAAATTAATTGAAAGCACTTGATTTAAACCAGCTTGCCATACTGTCAATGTAATCAGTTTGTCTTATTCTAGATAAAGTTGTACCTGCTTGCTAAAGGTACACACATTCTGGCTTCTTCACTCATCTTTGAATATTAATAAACTACCAGGAGGCAGGTGAGAAATTTTTCCCAGTCAGTGCTTCAGCTTTTGGTGAAAAATACTTTCAGAAGATAAAACAATAGTCCTACTACCCAGAGACCCCATCCCGTCTGTGAAATGAAACTGAGATGGTCTTTCAAGGGACTCCAACTTCAATATATTGGGAGACACATGGTCAGTGTGATTTAAGAAAGTATGCCTGTAGGAAAAGGGATGGGGAAGACAGACGCAGGAATGAGGAATGCACAGATAAACAATCAACAACTAATGACATTATAAATCATAAGACAAAACTTCTTTTCTCGTCTGGTTTACGGACTGCCAGATAATTCTACAGGATGCTGACTGTACATAATAAATGCTTGCTTAATGGATGAAATAAGAGAGTAAAAAATAATAACCTGATAAATATTTTTAAAATATTCAAAAAAGCAAGGAGCGTTCTTCTTGTCCTGCACTTCCAACCCTTTTCCTGCCTGTTCGTATTCTCCTTATTTTGATTGATAAACACAGCTTTGTAGGCAAGATTACAGACACAAGTGTGTGCATGTACACATTACACACACACATGCATGTAAACACACATACATGTTTTCATTTGACATTCATTTTAAAGGTTGTTGTGTAAAGTCTCATGGACTCATAACATGCAACTCCAGGATAAACATGCACTTGCTGTGTGTTTTGGAGGTATTACTGTGTCCCAGAAACTATTCCACCTTTCCCAGCTTCCAATAAACATGTTAACTCAGAAAAAAAGTAAAGCTGAAAAATCAAAGGATGTATTTTCCTGCTACTGCCACATACAGCTGATGTAATGTAGGTAAATCAGGAAAATCAACTTCTCTTATGTGCCTTCCTTTCTCTTTGTTTGCTTTTGTAAAAATAGTTGCCTTCACCAATGGTTAACCACTTTGCACATCTTGTGACCAGAGTTGAGTTAGTAGAACGAGTCCACTAATGTCCTCCGTTTCCACTGTGACTTGTATCAAAATATCTCAGAGGATGCTACTACAGATGTATAATCCCCACAATGCCAGCCGGAGTATTAGCAGCTCTTTTTTTTTCATGAATAGAATCAGAACTGGTTTTTGGCAGCAACACCAATATAATCAATGCACTTGCTTTCCCCTTCTCCCTTTCCAAGGTCCTAAACATATTTGCTTATTCCCACCTCTACATCTTGCACTGGTCCAGCACAAATGTTGGTGAGCCATATGGTAGGCAGGATCAGAGAACAAATTATGCTGAAAAATATACCTTTCGGGGGGGGCAGAAGAGACTATTTTCAGCCAAGTCAGTCCCCAGCTGTAACTAACCAAATATATGTTTGTGCCAGTACAGCAAAGAAACAAGTGGCCAGGAGAACAGAAGGGCAGTTCTATGCCTGCTGAAACTATCACTGCCATGGAATATCTGCCTGTAATCTAAAAATAAAATTAGATCTAGGGTCCTACCTCTTCTTTGCTCAGGATCAAAAGTCAGATCTTAAGTTACCCACTCAAGGTCACAGAAAAAATCAGCAGAGACGGGATACAGTCCCAGAAATCTGCTTACTCAGTCTGCATTGCCCTGATAGAGAAACCCTGTTTAAAATAGATCGTAAAAAGTTTTCAGTGACTTGCTTCTCAGGATATATAATTGCACATTATTTGCAGCATTTAAATCACTTTGGAAAATACCATCTAGAATGGTAAATTTACTCCAAGACAAAGCAATGTCCAGGATACATAGTTTAAAATGGACTAACATTGCAAGCCTGCATTGTTCATGAGCACATTAACTAGGCCTTTCCCAACCCCTCCCACCCCCTAAACTTCATGCCAAAAGATGCATGATCCACTTTCAGAGCCAGGTCACCTTTAAGAGCACAGTGACATGCCACAGAATGATTCGCCAGTCCTCACCAGAGATGTCTGCAAGTGCAAAGCCTGTGACAAAGGACTGAAATGACAGCACTTTGACTCACTTCTACATTGTGTTTGTTTAGGAAGGTCCTAGAAATTGTATTTCACCAACCACATTCGCTATCAACACACAATTATCTGGCTTAATCATGTGGAACAGTGGCAAATTCACCTGGGGCTTAAGAACTAATGACATTCTCGTCTGAGCTGCTTTAGTGAAATGGCCTAGCACCTGAAGCAGGAACAGCAAGATTGCTCAAGAAAATTTGGTTTTCTTTTTTCATTTCACAGCATAGGGGCTCTGCTCAAATCAACAAACGCTCCTGATTAAATAGCTGTGGTAGTTGACTTATTTGCACTTGTGTGTATGGCTCTGAATGTACATTGAGAATCCCTAACCTTTACAGGAAAAGAATTGTCTGTGACTTGTTTTTAATATGTTGCCCTTTTGACACAGAAAATAGTCAAACAATTTTATATTTTATAATTTTGGCATGATGAGATCGGTAATGTGGGTAACCCCAAATATCCCAAAACTAGCATGGGGCAACAGAAAAAAAACCCCAAAACCAAAACCCCACCATTTTCAATGCTGAATTTATTTGTATCTATTTTTGTCTGCAGCCTGGGCAGGGCCATTTAAATTCTGCTTGTTCGACAGAAATTCAGTGCCTTATGTTGCCCTCCCCCCTAGTATACAGGAGACGGGGTATGTTGCTGCTGACTGTGCCACTCAATCTCAAAAGTTTACAAGCTGGCAAAAATGAGAGAGTGAGTGTTCAGGCTCCTGTATGCTTCAGAAAAGGGGTAGGAAGGATTGGGGTATCACCCACTCTTCTTATTTTAGCTGCAGGAAAGAAACAAGCCCCATTTTCATGAATAAAGTCTGTAAAAAATATTCAGAAATATATAATAGGTGAGTCTCTCATACTCACCTTTTATAGTCACACTTCATGCTCAAGGACTGCAAGTCTGAGCAAAAGACCTATGTACTTGCACAAAAAAAACATAAAACAAGGCAACTTGGTGTTACCTCTTTTCCTGCTACAAAAAATTAATTAGCATAAACTAAACGTGAATAATGACTTTGATGTACAAATGAAAATTAGTTCATAAGGATGAGTTACACAACCATGCACTCAAAGTTGCTTTGGTATTTGACTACTAATAATACTGTATCTTACAGTATTATTATTATCCTGCAGCATCAACACCAGGCAATATTAATAGCAGAAGCCCCTTGTACAGCCTCTATATTGTGATTGCTTCCAAATGAGCGTGAGAAATATTCATATAAAGTTGTGCACAAAGCAACTTTTGCTAAATTGGCCAATGTAGCCCACATTTCAGAAGCCCAATACCCTATCACTTATTGCCAGACCCATTGTAACAAAACTCTGACTGCAAAAACTTTGGTGATTTGGAGGAGGACTTTTTTAGTGAGTAACTCTATCACAGATAGTCCTGCTAGGTTATGTGCAAATCTGTTTTTCCGCTTTTGAGTTAGTGCCTGGATAAAGCCACACACAAATCTGGGGAAATAGTTTTGCTGAAAGACAACAAAGGCAAGTCTTGTTTTGTTAATTCAGGGCAAGAAAACAGCCACAGCCTCAGAGGTCCACAAGGAAACTATTCAATATGGTCACAAATGAAGCTAGTTTGGTTTGAGGTTGATCTCCAGAGGAACTAGTTGCTGACATGTCATGCTATTTAAGTGGAGAGAGATTAAAGTCTGGAGCAGATAAACTGAGACAGAAAAGAATAAAGAGGCAGAGTTATTCAGATTAGATTTAATGTAATGTTCAAGCATCCCAGGAAGAGTCTAGAATATTTTTTTTGTTTGCTGTGATACAATAGGAGCTATCTCAACATAACATTAGGTAAAACAAAGATAATTCTGGAGGCTATAAGGGAAAACAGTTCTTCACAGCAAGACTTCTGTGCTCCAGAATGCTAAGGCTTACTTGGAGGGCCCGTTACAGAACAGCCATCAGAATAAGCTGTCACCGCCATCACCTTTGAAGTCTTCATCATGTTACAACACCTCTTGAATTTCTCAAGCATTCAAAGCCTTGGTTTCTAACATATATCTCGACATTATTACCATTTATCTCATGGGGAGCTTGGGTTTTCTAGAAGCCCCAAAGACAGTCCACCTTTTTGCCTAGCAAACACTGGGTTTAGCACTGTCTCAGCAACTGCATGACAGCCTGCCCTTGATCTCTGCACTGAGCTTTGCATGACTGCAAGGATTATTTCCCCCTTGATGTCTCACTTTGTCATAATTGTAGTTTGTTAGCATTCCAGATCACTGTGCTTTCTAAATCTTAACTCACCACAAGTATAAATCAATATAGCTAGACTGAAGTCAACAAGTTAGAGCAAGTAATATTGGCAGAGTATCTAGACAGTAAATCCAACTTACTGACATGAAGAAAGTGCTTTTTTTCAATATATCCGTGTCACTGCTTCTGTAAGACTCCTATGTGCTCTAAGAAAACATCATGCTTTAACACTAGAATAGCTAACATCTCAGAGAAAAGACTATAGTTACCAAACTGGTTGTATCTCAGTGACAGATAGGGGGATAATTGCAGTCAGAATGGATTTGTATGACTTCTGTGACACCAGTGCATTATCATCAAGAGCTGTTTAGTCAGAGTGTTCAACAATTTCTGAACACAGTAAATTCACTGTATTCAAGCAAAAGCATGTCACTGATAACGGGAAAAGGTGCTTCCAAATGATCTTACCCTACGGTCATTTTGGACATTTTGCTATTAAGGCTGTAGTATTGGTCAAATGACAGAAAAGCAGAAAATATAAGAACATGTGCATTAATGCAGGTATGTAGGTGAATCCCACCACTAAAGCATTTTGTGCTAGTCCCTATATGGAAGTTGCTATACATACAGTCACTTATCACTAATACTAGGTTTCGTCAGGCACATCTGAATCAGGAAATAATATGGTAATTTTCACAGTCACCAAGTGGAAAATATTTATGGTGCAGCAGTTTAATAGATCTGTATTTTATATTTCTAAGACTGTACCTGATGGCATAATAAGGGTTTGAGTTTTAATAACAGCTGGATGATTTTAGGAAGAAAAAAATATCTGCGCTGGTAGAAAGCTTATTTCTTTATAAAAAACCTTTTCCGTGTTCATCAGGATTGCCAGCCTGGGGCAAGCTTAATTAAAGTCAATGGAGAAAAAAATTGAATACTTAAAAGTGCTATTTGGGGCTCATAGAGCTTGAATGACTCAAAATATGAAATATTCAATTACTAATAATTGTGAGGTTTTGTTTGGTGAGCATTTTGTCACTCACTCCACACTTCACACCCTTCTTCTTTCTTTCTTTGCTAGACAGAAGGGTTAAAAGAGAAGAAAATTAGCAGCTCGGCTCCAGAGGTGAAGAAGCACCCACATTTTCCCAACATTTCACTCTTCATCATCCTAGTCTCTCCCTTTGATTCAGACCTTATACTTGCTGTTTGCTAACTTACCTCTCCCCTTTTGTCCTGAAACATGCTCCCTCTCCTCTCAGTCTTTCTTCTTCAGTATGATCATGATTCATGAGGTGACGCTTTGGCTTTGAACATTGGCTTTTTACATTCAACAGCTCTATTGGCTGGGGTGCCTGGGTGAGTTTGAATTTCTTACTGACTTGGGCACTCCATTTAACAAACCCAAAATCTTCCAATGGTGATTTGGAGGAAATGTTACCAGGACTTGCTTTTCAGCACAAACTCAACAGGCCTTGTAAAGGGAAAGCCTGTTGGGCAAGGACAATGAAACTAGAAAAGGTTTTATTTACTGTATTGCAGTATTAGAGGAGGTGAGCTCATTTTTAAATATATCCTCTGCCCAAAAGAGCATCTGATTCCAAATAGTGAATTTTATATCATGGAAGGCAGAGTTCATTGGGATTGATGTTTCAGTAAAAGAAAAAGTACTATGCAAGAGGTCAAGCAATTTCCTCAACTTTAGAATTAAAACCAAAGCAAACCAACATTTATATCATTGTATTAAAATAGAACATGAAAGAACTGAAGTCAGCCTGCCAGACCAGTGCTAAATGTTTCCTACTTCATTTTGAATATACTCCAAGTATTATGAACAAAGTTCATTTTTGGGCTATTCAATAATTCCAGAATCACTGGAAGAAATGACACTAAGGTTCATTAAGTGACTGATGAGGACAGGCTATTTGAGTGAAAATTTTTTTGCATATTTTGCTTTCTTACAATAAAAGAAAATCCTAACCTGCAGAAATGGCAAATTAATTAACATATTCTCCAGTACTTAATGACACCTCAGTAGAAGGGAACTCTTAAAATGTGAAACCCTTGACATTGCCAGCACAGAAAAATAAAGCACATGTCTCTCAGTGGGTACCAGGGACCTATATTATATCCTACTGTTGGTTACAGAATTTTCAATATTTTCTTATCCTTTTTCACTCGTATGAACTGCAGCTTATAGCAGTGGTAATCATTTCCTGTGTTTGAAAAAGAGATGAAAGCATTCATGGATGAAAGCAAGTTGGATTTAATCTCCTTCTCTCTCATCCAGTGCACTGTACTGATCATTTTCCAAAAAAACAAGACTTAAGCTCATTTTTGTCATGACAAAACTAGTTTCATAATAATCAGATGGCAATTCCTAGTGTACACAATTCTAATATAATTACCAGGAGGAAATGTAGAGGGAGTTGCAGGTTTGAGATAAAGAAAAGCCTGTGAATTTTGTATTAATGTCTCAGACTCTCTTATTTGTGCAAGTAATCAATCTTTCGGGGACTAGAATAGTAATTCTTTGTGAAAAAATGACAAGAGTCTGAGGAAGAAAGAAGATAATCTGAGTTTCATTCTGTACACAGCAGGTCAGCTGTGATTGACAAAGCTCATCACAAAACTATAGCTCCCAGAATAATCCCAATAGCAGAGTTTCATTTGCAGCCGAAGCAGTGTTAATGACATGTTTAACAGCTCCTTGTTGAAGTTTGGAATCTGCATTAACCTGCAGAGCAGTGAACAGAGAAATGAGGGGAAGTATTGAAATCAAGCCTTCATTATGCCGACAGCCCAGGGTAAGGGGTAGCGAGGGGCTGGTGGAGCAGGCAGGCAGAGAGGCGCAGGTTTGGAGGGTTCTGCTGCAGATAAGGGGAGTCAAGGAGATGACAGCATCCGATCAATGAACACAAAAGGCTGCAAAAAGGAACTGACGTGCTTGACTCAAGACACCGAGGAAAGGAAAAATTAGACAACTGGAATGAACAAAAAGGGACAGGTGGAAAATGAAGGGCTGACAGCATGGTTTGTGAAGAGTAAAACCAACAGCACTATACTCCTCAGTCAGCCCATTCTCCAGTCGGTGGTTGTCCTCCTTTAACCAAAGGCCTTTGCCTACCCTATAAAAGAGACCAATTTCACAGCATCTGGTCTACTTATATCCATTTCAATATAAAAGACTATTCCCTAATGAGGAAAAAATAACAGGACACTGAATGTCTTTCCATGCCATACTGATATCCAGCAATCAGAAATATAGGAATCCTGGTCTGACTCCAGTCTCCCAGAACCAATGCAAATGTTAAGAGCCAGAGTGTGTTCTTGAGTCACTCATATACTATACTTTTCTACACCAACCTATTCTCTCATACTGCTAATACTAATATCAGTGATATACAAGCAAAGGGTAAATCCCTAGAATTCTCCAATCTCTACATACATGCTTCAAGATGTTGGTAGTGATAGCAGGCATCTTATGATGGAGATGGCAATTAATAGAGGCACATATATGCGGTATTTTCATAGGTTGAGGAAAAGTTTCATTTTGTGCTTTGTTAAACTGAGTATTGGGATCAGCTATGGCTGCCATTAAAAGTCATTGAAAGATGATCCATCACACCAATTGTATTGACCTTTCTTGTCTGAAGGGCTGCTTAGTGAACATTTTTTATTGAACTAGGCTCTTCTTTGTTACTTCATGATATAAATGGGACATAATCCTTTAGAAAACCATGTAATTTAGACTAGCAGTGGTAGATGGAATGCGCTTAACTTCTACCACATTCCCAGACTCTTAGTCTTCCAGGGAGCTAAATCCAAGCACTTTACAGCTCGAACTGAAGACCACGCCAAGCACCTGACAAAATACCTTTCCAAAGACAGGCACTTGAATACATAGGCACATGTATTAATGTGCTTATGTATTACATGATTAAATTAGGTCTAGCTAGGCTAGACTCAGTAGACCCATCACAGTTCCCCTAATCTACGTTTAATAGGTGCCTTTACCATTAACCCAAGTGACTATTTCTAGGAAACTTGAAAAGATTTTTGTCTTTCAAGAATATTTGGTATGCAAAACCAAGACATCCCGAGGGTAACTACAGGCTATGAAAAGCAAATAGAAGTTTAGAGGTGTGCAAGTCTGACCTATGTTTAGAGATTACACTAATGGTAAGGCCTACAACTCAAACTGCTTATGATTTTCTTCAAACACCTAGAGATCCACTGTTTTGTTTGCTACCTCTTTTTTATTTTTAATTCATATGTCTTTGTCTTTACTGAGGGTCAAAATCTCTGCTCTGGAACAACATTTTCTGAGAAGCAAGCCAAAACACAGTTGGTGCTTTCTGGAAACAACAGGAGAAATCAGAACAACATTGAATTGCATGGTCCAGAGGCTTGAACAGGAGTCAGAGACCTGTGTTACAGAAATACCTTCACAGTGACTTATGATAGAACCAATGGCAACATTTTTTGACATTCTTGGTCAGAAGGGTTTTCGCTTACAGAAGAATCAAAATTAAGCTAAATATTGAATGTTCCTATGGTCAGTTTCTCTTGTTTACTTGATTGCATGTGGTGAATATGTTTGAAAGTATTTTGGTGGGGAGTCTTTTTGCAACCTTCTGACATCTTAAGGCACATAGCAACCCTAACACTGCATTACAGCAAAAATAGAGAGTGAAACATATGTGTGGTAGAAGTAATCTATATCACCTCTCCCAGTTAAAATATTTTACCGTCACAGAAAATAAACATATTTCTTTACTCTAACCTCTTGTCTAGAAAAAATTTCTCATCCTGTGAAAATTTCCACTCGCTCCCTCAGCTGTCTTGTGGAGTTAGGTGTTTAAAATCAGCTAGACTTTGGGATCATTTTTCATGTTTAAACAACCATTTGCTGACAGTGAATAATGTCAGATACTGGTTTAGTCTTCTTTCTTCATACCTGCTAGCTACTGCATTATCAAAAGACTTAGATACTATTGTTAATTTTTCCCTTGAAACATATGCGACGGATTTACACAGCCCCTGATGGTTTTGACAGTAAAATCTACTCCTGGGACAGTCTTCTTAATCCTTGTTCCCAAACAAACCTGAGGGCAAAGACTGAATGATAGTAATAAGCTGTTGAACATGAAAATAAATAACAAACAAAAAGAAAATGAGATATATCTATGGAACAATTTGGCAGTGTGTTTAAATGCCTTTGTTTTGATTTTCACAGCTATTTTTTAAATAAAATGACTGTGTTTGAGAATTTTCTCAGCAAGAGCTTAGAAAGCTGTATTATTTTCAGCTCAACCTTTCATTTTGCAGTGGCTGGGAAGTTTATTATAGAGAATATAAAGTCAGAAGTGGGTTTAGTCTGGGTCTAAATACATGAAGATTCACAGTCACTAGAACTAACCACCAGTTAAGTTGCCAGTCCAGTCTTCCCCACAGTGTCAGAGGATTATAACTGCTATTGAATTTTAGCATAATTTATGAATTTGGATATTTTTGATATAATAATAATGAACACGGAGGGGTTTGGTAGCATCATATACTACTTGTGCTCTCCATATCTGACTTTGTCAAGTGTTCTACCTTCTTCCATTGGCCTTCTGTAAAAAGTTAGCTTACACATGCCACTATTATACTTTTCACAGCAAAAGTTCAATTTATCTTGGCTGTGTGGAGGCTGGGAAATAGGGCTTTGTAGAAGCTTGGCAGATTAGGTAGCAGTTACCTTCTACAGGAGTTCACTTTGGAGATAAATATTTCCTGAATTAACCAAGCAGTATTTAAAACAAACCAGAAATCAGGGCAACTTTGTTTGAAAATACACTTTGTGGAATAATATTGTCGTGTTAAAATGTGCTGTTGCCATCTTCAATAGCCATGGCTTTATATCAGGTCTGCTTAAGTGCTTTAGAGAGGCAGACAGTACCACTGTTTCTGAAGCACAGAGAGGTGAAGAGACTTACCTGAGACCCCTCATTGGACAAGAAGCATACTATTTCCTAACTCTTCAGTCATGCATCTTCCCTGTGCACAGTATTCAGCAACCTGACAGTTAAACTAGCAAGGCTTTCAGCTTTGTCCAAGTAAACTGTCCACAGTATTCCAGGAAACTGAGATAAACATGCACAGAATAATGATGAAGCTACTGAAATGTCCCCAAAGCCAGCAATGGGAGTTAGATATACAGGATAATTACATATTTTTTTTGCTTGTTTTACTGATCATTGAGCACCCTTACCATAAACCCCTTTGAAACTAAGGATATTAATCTGTGGTTGTGTTTATGCTTCATCACAACAAAGTGTCTCCACAGACAGTAGGATCAACTCTTCGCACAACAAAAAATTGTCAAAAGAGGGATTGCCCAGTAGGAAAAGGAAGTATGCACAAGTTAGAGAACACATTTATTTTCATTCTGTAAAAATATTGCAAATCTCAAGTGGTTCTTTTGCATTTGTTTAATTTCAGACCAAAGAAAATAAAAACAAAAAATCTTGCAATATTTCACCAAGCACACATACATTATATACACACACTATTGCCTAATTTGGTGTAAGGAAACAAGAAAATTTTTACACCTTTTAGTGGGAGCATATGCTATATTTACCATTAGAATTTCAGGGCCTTTTTTATAGTCAGATAAGAATGAGGTTGCAGTAACATAAATGAGAATTAAACTCCATACCTGTCTGAACAAATTTCTTGCACTAATGGGCTGAATTACAGGAGATGATCTTGTTGCCATATGTGCGCTTTGCTCCTCTTAACCATATGGCTTTATTGCTAAGCAAAATATTTCTAGAATTCTATTTTTTTCATCCTCAAGCTGGGACAAATGTCAGCATTTTGAAATTTTTCCCACATTAAGAATCAGGGGAAAAAATTGTATCAAAGCAGTTAAAATATTTCCTTTTTCCCTTTACAAAAGTTTATAGCATAATTAGCCTAGCTTACAAAGCAATCAGCTATTTTGAGCTAGAAATCAGGAATTTTATACAGAGAAGGTCAGAATAGAATGATAATTTATCAAGATTTTGATAAGTTTGAGTTTGAATGAATCAGAATATTTAGCAAATAGATAGTATTTAAGTTAAATATTTTTTTCCAGTCATCTCCAAATAAACAGAATGCATGCTTTGTAGTTTGAAGGAAAAACAATAAGCTTTGTTTTACTACAGGAAGTGAATTAGGGAAATGTGAAAATGGGAGAGGGAAGGCAGACAAGTAGGTTTTATAATCAGAGGTTTCATACCAGGCATAGAACAGGACATGGGAAGAAGTAGGGAAAATAATCAAATAAATGGCAAATGGTGAAGCACAGAAAACAAAAGAAAAGGAGCTTTGTTAAGGACTGTGACTTCACCTGTTGCAAGGAAAGAAAATGTATGGTCCTCACTTTGTCATTAACCTAGCTGTGACTTAGGCAAATTGCTGCCCTTATTTTGGATTTGAGTCAAGAAGGACTGATGAAATCTCATGGTCATGAGAGAACATTACACTGGGCCTGTGGTTTCAACATCCATTACCAAATATAGTACACTGAGTGCATTCTTGGGGTGTATCTATCTCCTGGTTTAGTTTTAATCAAAAGGGTAGGTTTCACACACCCTGAGACTGTGTCATGATGTGAAACAAAGTGGTAAGAAAAGCCAAGGGCAGATTTGCTTCAACAGCACATTCCTGAGCTGGAAAAAAAATAAATGTTAATATACTAAATCCTTAGGTAGCTTTGTACAGAAGAATGGAGCCAATTAGAGCATCCTTCCTTTGAAATAACTTCCTAACTACAAGGAGAAATGGTGCTCAGCTACATGGATAAGTGGCAACTGCCTTTTTAGCATTTTCCCACCAATATACAGCTTCCATAATAATAACGTAAGTGATCCTTCATCTTTCCCTTGATCACAGGCATGAAACAAATATCAAGACCACTGATAACCTGGAGAGTGAAGACAAAAAAATGGGAGAATTATCTCCACCACAGTGCAAGGCAGAAATGCTGGTTCTCTAGCATATTTTCAGGGGCAAGCAGTCCTACCATTCAGTGCCCATGGCTAGGAAACATATTCCCCATCTACATGACCAAACACTGTAAACATTTTGCTCAGTCACATATTCCAAAACAAGGTTATTCCGTGATAAGAAAGAAGACTTCAGGGATACTCACCTTACCACAACTGAAGGGGCAGAGAGGATCCACTGTTTTTTAAGCAAGTTTTCCCATTCTTGAATTGTCTTTAGATAACTCAGGAAGAGAGATTTTATCCTGTTCAAAAGCAGTGCTGAACTAAAAGCAGACTTATTCTCTGCAAAATTCTTTTTTTTAATATTTCATAATAATTTTAGGTTTTAAGAACCCAGTTAATGCAAAGTTAATGCATGTTTTCCCTGATATTTTTAAAGGTCATCCATCTTTTTCTTTAAAAGATCAGAAGTGTGAACTAATACCACAGTAAATGGCCAAGCCTGTGAATTGTCCCTCCTCTGTGACATGACTTAGGTGTTTGTTCCTTTCCTTGACTTGATCTTTTTCTAGTAGCATACAGGCACTATAACCTTTAAATCTGAATTGAACTTGCAAACCCCTAATGACTGAGCTGGTTCAAAACTAAACAAAATTAGTCTTTTCCATTCATTGCTAGTAGGAATAGAGGAGTCTTCCACATCTTATGCTATCAGCATGGAAGACGATGTCCATGATTATTTACCTTAAAGTTAGTTAAGAACTTTTCTACAGCTGCTGCTAAAGATAGATTTAGCTAGTTTCACCATGCAGGTGCCATCATAGAAAGTTACTCTGTTTAGGGCCAGAAGTTCCATCAATATTTGTCTGGGAAGATAAATATTATATTAATACTTCAATGCAAACAAGAATTGACTCTCTTTTTCTGCCTAGAATGGTAGGAAATGTGCTTGGGAAGCATGTTTTAGGAAAAAAAGACCTTTGTCCTTCCAAATCATAAGCTAAAGGGAGAAATTTAAAGAGAGTTCTGGGAGGTAGGAGCTGATGCAATTTGGCCATTACTACTTCTGTTGGATTTTGAAGCATCATCTCTAGTGATGCTTTTGTATCGGAGTCAGTTTGCCACTTGCACGGCAGTGTTCACCAAATGGACAGCTGATCTTCTTCTAGACCAGTTACTTGTCTCACATTGGCCGTTGTCCACTGGACACCTACTCCACGGTTCATTAAAGCGACAAGCTCTCTCAGTGCAACACTTCAGCTCCATGAGAAGTATGAAGGTGTTGAGGCAGGGGCAAGAGGAAATAGCCAGGAAATTTTTAGAAGACCCTAGGGCTAAAAGATACCCAGTTGCTATTGATATGGGAGTTTATGAGGTCCTCCACAGACATTTCCAAATAAAAATTTTCAGTAACTAGTAAAAAACTTTAATATTAGATGGGTTTTTTTCTGACAGTTGTATTTTCAGGATGGAGAGTTACTGAATGGTAACAATATGAATGTCAGCCTGGTCAGGTCATAATTTTAGTATGTGCTAAAGCATGCCACAGGGTACACAAAATACCAGCACTTTCTCCTTGAATTTAGAAGTATGACTTATGGTTTTGTTCAAAAACAGAGACTCATTACCTAAGTTTTTGTTTATTATGTAGGCAGAAAGTTAGAAACTGCATATAATTCTTTATTGTAATACGTACAGATTTAATTATTTAAGAGCAAAATAATGAGGCATTAAAAAACTGTTGAAGAAGGCACTGGCATGAGCTATAAATCTATCTGATAAATTTAGCATTCTTTTTCACAGTTCTCCCATTATTAAAGTATCTTTTAAAGCACACGAATTGATTTGAAGCAGACTTCTGTGGCTATCTGATACACATTCTCCAGAGGACTCTAGAGGTTAGAACATGTTCTGAAAGAGCAATGAAGTTACTGCCCCATTCCATGTCATCAACAGGAACTGGTGTCCTACAGAGACAGCAATCAGATCTCAGTAAGAAAAAAAAATGAGAGCTTTTGTTTTTTCTGGGATTCTTAATTTGTGTTTCTTATTTAGTCATCTTTTTGGTAGGGACGGGCTTTGCCTCTAGCCAAATTTTATAGACAAACTTGAAAAAAACCAGTATTTTATTTCCTGCATGTGTGTTTCTGATATTTCAAGTTCACTTCCCATTAAATTTCTACATGTAATGTCTGATAAAAAGGACACCCCAGACAGCAAGAAATGGGTTTCTTGATACATGATCACATCAGTATGCAGGAAGTTGCTTTTGCATACTTCTTTGCTTTTTGGGTTTTTTTCAATCTGTCATATTTGGGGTTTGTACTATTCATATATCTCCAGTTCAAGAAATAATAATTTCTAAATAAGGTTACCCAGCAAAAGTCACTGGCATACACACAATTTTCTCAGAAACAATCCTACCAGAAGTGAGTGATAACCACAATTTATTGTTCTGACTCTACAATATCATGAAGTAAATAGTAGTCCTCTTTTTGCTCAGGCAGCCAATGCGCTGCACCAAAGTTAAAATCTTACTTGAGGTTTGGCCATAAGAAAGGATAAATCTTTGATTCTCTAAGTCAGGAGTAGATGAGTGCACATCATAGCAACGTTATGACCATTTAATCGTTTTTCCATAAGAAAATATTAAAATGCCTTAGTTATGCTAGATTAAATGCTCATTCAATAATTACAATGGACAGTATGCTTTCAGAGTAGGAGAATTAAATTAAAAGAAAGACAACTACAGAAAATGTACTAGTGGTTGAATTAGACAATGTTTCATCAGTCCCCGATGTCTCTACAGTAATGAACCTGTCAAAAGATAATAATATTTTAGTGAAAGGTGTGATTGGATAAGTCACGTTATTTATTAACTGTTACCCTAAAATATCACTTTTGTCTGATTATTAAAGAATGGTTAGAGGGCAGCAGGGATGCCTGACATAAAGCATTAAAATATGGATTATGGCTATAGCAGGCATGGAGTGTATATGCTGTGCTGTAAACTCTGTGGCATGACTTGCTAATACCTGATGACTAAGAGTATTCAAGAAACCACAAACCAGCAGTCCTTATGCAAGTTTTTTTGATTATTTTTGTAATTCAGTACTGTATTTAACTAGCTACTTGGACCTATATTTGTCAAAATATCTTAACCATCTAACATCTACATCCTTAGCTTCTAAAGCACTGCAATTAAATAGTTACTTTTTATTTTTTATGATTGTGATAAAGGCAGTAGGCAGGAAGGTGTTATGGAAAAGGGAACTATTCAGAAGCAAACGCCTGCAAAAATATTGGTCAAAGATCACAGCAAGCTCTCCGGTTTTCCCATAGCACATGCTTTTTATTGCGAGCCCTAGGTCATCTAGCTGTATAGTAAAGAAGGCATCTTTACAAGTCCACTACACAAGATAATGGAGAGGGAGGAAATAAGCAGTGGCACTACGGATAAGAGTAAAAGAACTACTATGAGAAGGAAGGATGTGGCTAAGATAATGAGGAGACTATATCAAAATGACAGATAGTATTTACACAGAAAGGATCACTCAAAACATTGCTTCCTTTGTTGTCATAAAAGTAGAAGTGAAAAATTAAGAATCCTGACTTCCCACTCAATGCCTGACATTTTTACAAAAAAAAAAAAAAAAGCAATGCACAAAAAAACTTGTATTTATTTTATTCTATCCATATTTCCTCAGCTTAAGATTGGCACTTACAGCTAGAATTCTGCCAAATTATAATGCCCTGTAGGAGCTGCTGGTTACTCAGGATATTCTGTCTTTCCTGTGCCTGTTAGATCGCACCACACTGATAAAATGCAAGCTGTATACACTAGAAGTTTTTAAACAGCAAATTGTACCACCTTTAACTATGTGAGATTGTCTAAAATCATGCCTCAACTTCATTCTCAAGCAAAATGTATCCTGCATTTCCAGAAACTGTTTTGATTAAGAGAAAATGAAAAGTTACCAATTGCACCAAAAATACCCCCCTAACATTGAGGAAGGAGGAAAAGCTATGTAAAGTGAACCCATTCATTGAAAAAAACGTAATTACTCCTGCTAGATGGAACTTGATCCAAAATGCTAAGTTTGGGTTTGAAATCACTCATGTTTCTTGAAATAAAAAAAAACTTCAATAAGTCAGGGGCAACAGCAAGTTGATGACTTTTTCCTTCATTTCCAGAAGAAGGTCTGTTAAATGTATTCATTTGGGGAATAATAGTACAGCTCTGAAATAAAGGAAGAATGACACATGGAGATAGATACCAGGAGTGTGCATATCACCTTAGCTTCATCAGTATCACTGCCTCCTTGGCACACCTTCTTACTAGCTTGCAGATGGACATTCAGGGCTGTTTGGGGCACACAATACACATACACGTACAAACCCACAGAGAAAGACAAAATCCCACACAATACATATGCAATTTGCATGCTTTAGGCTTACTATTGAGAAAATATCACTGCCTTTTTTTTTTTTTAAAGTGAATTAACGTTGCCAAAACAAAAGCAGATGCAAAGTTACTGAGAAAACTAAACCCAGAAGCGAAGTCTACACTCTGGTTAAATGTACAAATCTTGTTCCATTTTCCTTTCTGTGAAAAACTGAAATCCTGAAAGGCTTCCTGACTTGGTTCACATTTGTGAAATTACAGCTACATCATTATTCTAGTACCAGCTTTGTGCCATACTCAGAATGATCAGAAAATCCTTTTTTTTCATGGCAAACTAAGGCACATCACTGTTGGAGAAATTATGTCAAATATTTTTTACTTTTTGACTCCTCTAAGGATGATTAATGCCAACCTAATATGCAAGTGGGAGTATCAGAAACATGCAGGTGATATAGATTTAAGCTCTAACACAGAATTACCTATTACCACAGCATTTGCCATTGACACAATATTACTGAGATAAGGTGGTTGCAACAACAAAGGACACCACACTTACCATGATATCCAGTAAGAGGGAAGTAGAACAGACATTAGAAAAGCAAATTTGTGATCTACTGCAAAGCTAAGTGAACCATTGTTCACAACAAACACACACAAAAAATACAAAGATGGTCCACCTACCCTCCTAATTCAGAGACCTCCCAAAATACAAGGCTAACCACTCATGACAGGAACTGAAGAAGAATTTTCTAAGGTGTTTCGTGGAAGGGCTATTAAACTCCTTATTTGCACATTTATGGCTGGCAATTAGACAGTGTAAATACCTATCTAATACTCAAATGCATACCTCTACAAACTTACTGGAATACGTTTGCCCTAAGGAAGTTTTGGACCATATGGTAACCTTTGGAAGCAGGTGTTTAATGGGACAGAACATAACCTCCATCTCAGATTTCTAAAAAAAGCATACAGTCAAAACCAAAAAAAAAAAAAAAAAAAAAAAAAAAAAAGCAGAGGAAAGATTTGGTTTCAGCTTACAATAGATGCAAACTATTTTTAAAGTGGCAAAGCAAGAGTTAATCTAGTTCTCTAAAGCTCCTTATAAAATGACAGTTCTTAAGAGGGCTGTACCTACACTTATAACTAACAATGCAGGATGCAAGGAAGTGGAGAACCAGGCCCACTTGACTCTAATCCTACTGAGTAAAATATATATTTGTACATTAATCAGAGTGTGCCCAGAAATACCTATATAACAATACATAAGGAAATGAACAGATTAAAGCACAGAAAAATCCAGATGCTGGAAAAGATTTTGTGTCCTTATTTTTAGCAGTCAGCATCAGCAAGATTGTCTTTCAAAGGAAGTAGAGAAACTGACTTTACAAAGACACTTGCATTTCAGGTCAGCGGTACTCAGGGAGTATTTCTGTTCCCAGATGGCTTCCTGAGTGTATTTATAAGATGTAAAAAAAAAGTCCTGTGAGTATTTCCGTGCTCACTGCATTTTAATCTGGACAAGGGATTAAAGGGAGGTGCTTCCCATTCCTTGCATAACAGTTGCTATCCAGCTTCATATACTAATGCCTGTCTGAACAATTTCCACACCAAAAGGACAGAAGATACTTGGCCCTGAAGCCCTACTAGAAGAGCCACGGAAAACCAAAGGATGTACACGTACATCAGCACCAAGGATCAGACACAAGTTATTGCCAGTTTCTGCTACTTACTCCTGACATTCTTAGCATAAGCAACAACAATGTACAACGATCTGATAAACAGTACTGCTTTTTTTTTTTTTTTTTTTAATTTCAAGGTCAGTTCCAAGAAAACCTTCCTAGAATCAGCTAATTAATTTTTGGCCTCTTTAACTACAGGGTATTTGAAGCCACATGTTATGAATCATTTTCAGTTGAGATATTAAAATCAGATTACTAGAGAAAAGCCTTGTAAATATTTGCCTTCAAATGAGGCTAAGAATAAATATATATTCAGTAATTCATCCATATTTAGCAGATATTAAAGAGACAAAGCATAGCTTTAAATTCACTTATCATTTTATACAAAGAGGAGAAATATGAAGCTTGGCTTGATTAGCTTGTTTCTTCCTATGCTTTGTAATACCTTATTAAAATTTGAACTTTGAAATTGATATTATCAGTCAAATAATGTCAGCAGAAATATTTAATCTGTGGTTAGAGCTTTATTAATAGAACTTTTATTTGAAGTGGTTTATGTCCAAAGAGAGAAAAAAATAATAAAAAGAAAGCCTGAAATGGACTTGGAAGGTTGATTTGACTTCACAGATTCTATTCTAAAACTCTATATAAACTGCAGCTAAAGAAAACTCCCTAAATCTAGTTTTACACACATGCACAGACACTCCAGATTTACAAGACTACTGTACTCTTACCAGGGAAACTGCTCCTTTTTGACTGGGAAGTATTCAGGTCTTCATGCGACACGGGGTTCAACTGGTCGGCTACACTAGACAGACAAAAGACTCTTGGGTTCACCAGGGAAGATTTATAAAAGATGCTTTCTCTCCTACTGACTACATTTTAATCATTAAAGAATGCCCATATTATATAGAGATGAAACACAGAAATCATTGCTTTTTTTGCCTGTTTTTGACAAATGAGCAGTATTAACTGATGAAACAAATTTGTGGACCTCTGATAGACCAAACCCCCAAATTAAATATAATTATTCCGACAAAAATGAGGATGACATTGCAGAGTCTCCAAGGGTGACATTAGAAATAAAAATCATTTCAGAATATTGCTTATAGAGGAGCTGCATTTATGGAAATCTGACTGACTGTCATTCATAGTATTCCATTTTGTGCTATAGTAATGTTATTGGAAATAGATTTCAGTTTCCCTGTAAAGTATCTTTTCATCTCCATTGACACATGCACCAAATACCGCAGAAAGCACCCTGTAAAGAAATACATATGAGAGAGAGAATCATGAAGTCTTGCTGTGCATCCTTGTTTTTTCCAGTAAATATTCTAGTTGTCAGCTCTGTCAGTTATGAGTTTGCAAAGATAGGATTTATCTTGAAAATAGCTGAAGGAGAGGAAGAGAGAAAAGAGAAAAGGGAGAGAGAAGGAGAAGGAGAGAGAAAGGGGAAGAGGGAGGGAAAGGAATGGGAAAGGAAAAAGGAAAGAAGGGAGAGGGAAAGGGAGAGGGAGAGATAAGAAGGAAGGAAAGGAAGTAGGAAGAAAGGAAGGAAGGAAGTTGCTTTACCACCATAGTATTCCTTATGTAAGGACAGAACAAAGGAATTCTACATGTAGTCTAAAAAACACCTCTATTGTGTCAGACTCGATTTTTCTGCCCACATACCTGGGTCTGAATATTTGATTCATATAAAAACTACAGGTCGCAATTCTTCTGAACTAAGAACGAAAAGATAATGCTCGTGCATTGGTTTATTCAAGCAAAAACCAGAGCATAAAAACAAGAGATACTTGCAAAGATCTGACCATCTTTATATTAAACTAAATAAACAAAACAAAAAACCTTTAAGGTCTTTACCTCCCTGCTGATTTGTGAATGCTTGGCTTTGATAATACTCCACGTTATCAGTAGAGGTTATGGTATTATCACTGTGAGCAGTTCATGAAGGCAGACACTAAAAAGAGGATTTTTAATTCTCAACATTATTTTTCAGAATGAAATTTATGAACTGTGTTAGGAATCACTGTATAGTAGCAGGGTGAAATACTGTTTCACTCCTGAAAACTTGACCTTAACCATACAGTCATAACTGAAGTTTCTGTACATAGCAAAGAGGGATAAATAAATGGCTTTCCCAGGACTATGAATGTGAGAATGAGAAGTGGGATGAAAGGACCTTATTAAAAGCATAAAGTATTCCAAGATGTGATAAAAAAACTTGCAGCAGGGAAATTTTTACTCTGTTGCTGGTGCTGTTTTTAGGAAAAGAAAACTTTTGTGACTAATGCTTTCCCTGGTGCCATTCCTTTTGCTCCCCTGTCCCATCCACAGGTGCCTGCTGGGTGCAGTCCAAGGCAGGAGGGCTACATACCATCTGCAGCATCCTTTGGGAGACCCCAGGACAGTCATCATAGAAATTCACTTGGATTTTTATTTCAAGCAGCATTAACTCTTATTCCCTTTCCTAACCTCTCAACCCAGCAATAAAGTCTTTACTCAGGTACAGACAAAAATCCAACAAATCTCAAAGAGAGCATAGTTCCTGTCAACCAAAAACTCATCAGGGGCATAAGATTTAGTTCCAACTGCCCTTCAGTTTACAGAGACAGCTTTTCCTTTGAAACAGGAAAAAAACAGAAAATTCAGAAGTGAAGGTTCCTGCCTTATGCTTTTCCAGCTTCAATTTTGTTACTTCTTTCCTTGGGGATTATTTTTTTTTTTTTTGTAGTGACAGGCATTGCTTGGTGCCTCTAGATGCTAGTTTGTAGTATTAAGTCTGCAGGATAGCAGCTTACTTTGTTGTGACACTGTTAGCCCTCACACTTTCTTAGTGGATTTTAACCATGTGACATTACTGGAAGACTAAAGAAAGCTTTTAAATTTTAGTACTTTTACAAATAAGAAAAGGCTACCAGATTTGAGAGCTGTCACAACAATGCAGAAAGGGGCTGAGGGCTGTGACATGAGATCAACCTCTTAAAAAAGCATTAATTACTAGTAAATGTAGTCTAAATATTTACTTATTATTTGGTTTAATTAATTGCCAAAATCCAAAAAGCAAACAAAGTATTCCTGTTTATCTTAATAGTCACTTTTTTTTATTTATTGTAGGAAAATTTAGAAACAACAGTGATATTAAGTGGGAGATTGTCAGAAGGAATCAAGGGTCTGGCATCCCAAGGTGCCACTGCCCTGCAGAGGAAGTTCTTCCCCAGAAAGGAGCAGGAGATGTTCAGAGTCCTGCCTCAAATTAGCAATAACATTAAAGACCAGCACTTCTCTTATTTTCTTTACAGCACCCCAGTATTCAATTCTGCCCTTGGGATGGAGGCATAAAACAGCATGAAAAAAATGCAAAATATTGCTATTATGGTTAGCAGAGGGCATTATTTGTGCTGTTTTCTAGAGCACTCCTTAAGAACCAGAGGGCACAGTTAGTTTAGCAGGGTTTGTATATGACAATTACTCAAGGATGCACCTGTTGGGCAATCTAGCTTGGATTACCAAGCTAGACTATAGACATTAGGAGGAAGTCTAGACATTAGGAGGGAGTTTTTCACGGAAAGGGTCACTGGGAATTGGAACAGGCTGCCCAGGGAAGTGGTTGATTCACCTTCCCTGGAGGTGTTTAAGGCACAGGTAGATGAGTTCCTGAGGGACATGGTTTAGTGTTTGATAGGAATGGTTGGACGCGATGATCCGGTGGGTCTCTTCCAACCTGGTGATTCTATGATTCTATGATTCTAAACTGAAGTGTGCATAGATGTCTTCCCTGCAAAGTAGCTGTGGTCAGAATACTCCACTTAATCAGGCACACAGGGCTGGCTGAAAATCATTACCCACTGCCAGAGAAGCAGTAGCCTGGTCATAGACCTGATCTGAGAGTTACTTTCCTTCCCTTTCACTGAGCTTGTAGAGCAGACACACAGAGGACGAGGTGGGTGCTGGAGGTTTGGAAAGGTGTAAGGAGTAGCAGGGGAAACTGGATTGTGAAGGAGAGAAGTAGCTGCTCAGGAGGGGAGGGAGGAAGTCAATGGTTCACTAGGCTGAGCCTTCTGTGCTGCTGAAGAGAAGCAGAGGAGTTTGCGTGTGCAGTCTTCCAGTAGGTATGTCAAGCATACGATTGCTGCTGATGGGGAAAGAGTTTCAGCGAAAGTGCATTCTTTGTAATGCAAAGGAGATGTTTCATTGCGAATCAGTTGAGGAGCTTTACTCCGGCTCTGTGGATGCATGAAACGGAGAGGTGGCATCCTGACCCATATGGTGTGACCCAGCTGTCAATATACCATGATTGCATGGGCCAGAAAGCTGGTTTTCTGAAAATGTCACACAGGGTCAGCTTCTAGGCTTTTATATTTAAACTCTTGGATTTAAGTATCTTACAGTTGCTCTGTATGCAAGCGCAGCTACAACTTCAGCATTTAGAAAAATAAATGAAATACATTTTAAACTAGAAAGTAGCAAATCCACTCATTTTAGCATACGGCTTAAACAAAAATACAGACTAGCTGGCATCATCTTGGTTTATAACCTATACGGTCACAGTGTAAATCTTGCCCTAACAAAACCCTACAGCTCTTGGGTTGCAAATGCTGTTGAGAAACCTTTAACCTCCCTGAGGGGACTACTTTTTTCAGCTGGTTAAAAAAACATTTCTATCCAGCATCAGTTCTGTATTTTATCCCTTTAAGAAGTGAAACCAAAGCACAGGGCCCAACTTTTCTGCTACTCTCCTACCATATGAAAACAATGCCGGTGCGTGCTTTGCATTGCCTTTCCCCATCACCCAGTGGGTGAATTTTGTAGCCTGCCTTGTTAGTGGCACAGCAGGCCACCAAAAAGAAACCGAGTTGTTTGTATGAGATGAGATGTTGGGCTGCCAGCTGTTATAAATCTTGTGCTACTTAGAGCTTCAGCTTTTCTTCAAGCCTACTCCACCCCCTGCTGTGGTTTCGACTGTTGGAGCAAATTTAGGAGGCACAACTGAAAGCAGTAATATTGGCATTTGTGGGGAAAATAAAAGAAAATGTGAGGAAGTGGCTAGACACTAATGTTTTATTGCAGGAACTGTATGTATAAGACCCATAGCTATAGATCTGGGCCTTGTGGTGGTGGAAAGTGGATTTGCCCCCTGCAATATTTACCTGTAGCTGCACTCATTGCCACCGGCTTGTTCTGCAAGTGTAACTGCTTGTAACCTCGCACATGCTTCCCCACTGTCATATCATATTAAATGAGCTATAATTGTAGTCTATTAGAGTGCAATAACCTAAAAGTGATAGTGCATGACAGCACCTGTCAACACGTCATGGAGGATTGTATGGAATGCTGAATTATACCCATTTTATACCACATTAATGAGGCAGCTCATTCTTATCCAGTCATAAATAAACAGGTTTCAGTTTCTTTATGCACCATGAGAAGGTTGCCTTTTTTTTTTTTTTCTCTTTTGCACAGAGACCCACAGAAGTCATGATAAGGTGATCTATTGACTGAAAAGCAGTATCAGACTGTGACCGTTAATGACAGTGATGATGTTATTTTTAGCATTATTAATTGCTCTATGAGTACATCTTGGTGTGACTGTTTCTTTTCATTTTTCTACAGAAACAAATAGAGAAATGTGAAAGAAAAACAAGATTGCTTGCCCCTAATAAAGCTTTAATATAAAATAAATAAATTGTCTGATTGCTTCAGCAGCACCCAAAGCACAGACTGATACAGGTAGGAACATTCTCCCCTTAAGATCAGTGACTGTGCTGGGACCTGGTTCTCCTTCATAAACTCTTTAAGTCACATTTGAAATGGGTATGGAAGGAGTAAAAGGGAAATGACAGAGGAAAGAGGAAAAACAGAGAGCGAGAGGCTTTCAGCCAAATCAAAAGAAAACAAATATATCAAAGTGCATGTATAGTGCCTGTTATTTTCTATAACCTAACTGGATCACAGTGTCTTTATTTTGAATAACTGCTTAGGCTTCAGAGCCATAAATAACTGTACTCTTGTGTTGAGACCACATGAGGAGAGGCAGATACAGACCCTTGCAAGCAAAGATCTCTTCCCTCCCTCAAGCCAGGCAGAGATCCTGTGTAACAAATACACCAGGTCAGGGATGCTGAGAGATGGATGTGGGAAGGGTGGTCATGTTAGATGATCTCTTTTTTTTTCTTGCTCAGTTACTCAACTAATGCAAAAAGAAGAAACCCATTCAGGATTTTAATGTGCATATAAAAATGACATGCAGAAATAAAGCACACTTCTTGAGACAGAGGACTAAAAAACAGCAGGTATTTATTAAAGACAAAATATTTTCACTGTAAGGAAAATTAAGAGACTGGGAGGAAAGAACCAACTACTGTCAAAAATGATCACTAAATCCTGTTCTTCTGCCAGGCACTTCCTGCAGCGCCCTTGCAATGGGTATCTTTGGGGAGCCTAGGAAATAGCCTCTGAACCTGGAATGTAACTCCAGTGCAAATTTGTGACATTTACCTGATCACTCTAACAACATACCTTATTTTACATCTTATGACTAGCAATTAGAAAATTCACCAGTAGTGCTTCGGATAGACTGTTTAATAATAACTACATTCTTCATTTGTCAAATACTATTTACTTATTTACATATTACTTTTAGATAAACCCTGCAGAATCACTTCGCTTGAATATTTTCTCTGTAATCTTAGCTTTATAACAGAGGAATGACTTTAGAATTATGTCTTTCATCTCCACGAGAAGTGAGTTAAAAGTTAAATCTTTTAAAAATGAAATAATTTCCTCAGAAGTTGTTTTCCTCTGTTCTTCCAAGAAATGCACTATCCTCTGAAAGCAAGATAGAATGACAGAGGGAACCAGTGTCAGTAAATACTAGGCAAACGGATCAGGTCAAAATCGTTCCTGACTTTGGAGTGATTTAGCTAACAATTTTGCCTAAAAATAAGATTATTTATAAGTAAGGGAAACTATTTCTCTATTTTCACAGTTATTTCAACATTTTATTCAAAAGTTGTTATTTTTAAACTTCTCTAAATTAAAAATACTCTTAACAATCATTTCAATATCCCCAACTAAATGAATCATTAACTTTGACTTCAACCCCAAATCACTTTTTAAAACTTTTTTTTATTTTGCTAAAATAGCCCATAAAATTTTATGTTTCAGATCAATCCAAAACGAATGTATTTTTCTTCAGATTGACCAGTGAACTGAAAAATCAATTATTCACACAACTCCACTTTAAAATGGCTTAGAACTGTCTAATTGTGCATGTAGGCAGTTACTGACAGTGTGATCCTGTGTGATCTTGTTACTACTCTCCTAATTCTTGCTCTTACCCCTCCTAACTGTTGTTGCATTTTCTTCTAAGTTAGACTGCTATGGGCAGACACTTTACCTTCTCTTGTATCTGAAATGTGCGTGCAGGGTAGTAATATCTTATATCAGTAGCAGAGAAGTGGCACACTGCTGTGTCCATTACATGTCCATCAACCTTCCCTAACTCCTAAATGTCTTCCTCATCACTGCGAATGACAATCCCGGCATTCAGGATCCATGGCTGCTTATTTCCTCCTGAAAGTAATAATTCAGTTTTATGAACTAATAATTTAACCTTTCATATTGGTTCTGTCTACTGCCATGTGAACTGGAAGTCAGCTCAAGGAAGGAAAGACAACCAAAAACCTTACAAATCTCCATAGCAGAGGAAAAGTTATGTGTTTGATTTCAAAACTGGAAAGCAGATGAAAGAAGCAGCAAATAAAAGACAAGGTTGGAAGAGTCTCATTTCTGCTTGCTCGCCAATGCTGGCAGAGGAAGAATAGATAAATGAATGAATGGGTCTTGGTGTACATATAATTACCAGATCATTCAAATACATCTTTATCTTTCACGGTCTCTTCCAGCTTTTTTGTTGTTTGGTTTGTTTGTTGATTTTTTCTTTCTTTTTTTTTTTTTAAAAAAAAAAAGAAACATGTAGTACTGTTCTCTGGTCTCTGCTTAGGTTGGTCTGAGTTTATTTCTGTGGACTTATGCCTCATTTACATTGTAGCAGCAAAGCTTTCTTTGTCTTCCAAGAATAGCACATTAAATAAGATGAGATATGCCATAGAGCTGTTTGATTCCTCCTAAATACCAAATTGCTATTTCACCTTGACTCAGACAAATGACAGATTCTGCCAAAATCTCACTGTAGGAAGCAGGGACAGAGGAGAAAGTAAGGTTCCATTCATACAGTAGCCCCTAGATTACTCTCAGTCGTTCATAAATAAGTCCTGTTTTGATTTTGATTTTTCTTTAATAACTTTAAGTGTCCTTATAAAGTTGCAGTGCATCCTTTCACACCTCACAACTAACAACACACTTGTCACAAAGCTGCCTCCAAATAACATGACATGCAGACTGAAGTGTTAGTCTCTGAAACAGGACTCGCTGGCAGTTCGTAAAACAAGACCTTTTCTGTTTGCAAAGCTTTTCCCATATATCCTCTGTACATATAACTCATAGTGCTCTGCCTCTGTACACAACTGAAGCTGATGTAGAATCCCTGCATTAGACTACTGTACACTGCTGCATTGCACTGAGGGAACACTTGTGGAGGCAACCATGAGCAACTGGCATAAAGCTTCTGCAGATATCCTGATGCTAGTCTAGAAAAGTGACCTTTCCGACACTGTCCCCTGCCCTGCCCATGTTGTTATTTTCCAACAGCAAAGAACTACAGTCACAGATCTTCTCTGGGATCCTAGTTTAGAAGGTAAGAGGTGGAAAATACAGCCAAAGAAAAATCATCGCAAGTCTAGACCAAAAGACTAGGCAAGACATTAGTTCAAAAGAAAACAATATTTTTGGTGGCAGTCATGGCCTCCACAACCCAAGTTCAGGCCACGGTCCTGCACAGAGCATGTGAGAAGGAATGAGCACCTGAAACCAGCATGACAAGAGGCAACTCTGGCAGCAACATCCTACATTGTTAGTAGAAAACTACACATAATTTTGTACATAGGGAACACACTATGGAATAAACTGCACCTACTTAATTAACTGTACTTTGCAGTTCTATATTATTAGCTGAGGGCAACTGGCAGCTTGGCACTGTAGGCAGTGTGGATTACATACGCAGCCTGAACCTGCTAATTGAGTATGAGCAAGTGTATGCGGCTTGGCTGGCTGATGTCCCAGACCCTCCCGCACTGGTAGTGAAGTGTCTCAGGGTCTTCTGTGGGACACCTGGTACAAACACGCAGGTTAAAATAGCATCACCTCTGTAACCTACGTGTGGGAAACAACTTGCAGAGCATGTGCTCACCAAATTTGAGCCAGGATTTGCAAGGCCAGCACTGGGTGCAGAAGGAAGTTTTCTTCTCCTCAGCTGCATTTCTAAATTAATTTTTATCTGACACCCAAGTACCACCCACATTTGCCAGCTGACTTCCTGCGTCAAGATCTGCTCCTAGTTTTGTGTATTCCATGAAGACCCCAGGGACAGCCAAAATGCAACAGTAAATAGATCTAGGGGCTTGGGGTTTGTTTATGGAGTTGGGGGGTGGGGGTTTGCTACTCCTTCTCTATGCCAGCAGAGCTTAGAAAGATCAGTACACATGATACAGATTTGTGTGTCACTTGACATCGATTTCAGCAACATCTGAGCTCTCTACAAAACAAGTTTGCCGTTTAATTAGAATGGCTTACATCCAGCAACTGTGTTCAGAATAAACAAAAATTAGAGCATAGGGATCTTTTCTTTTTTTTCCCCTAATGGTAGTTCAAATAGAAAGAGGAAAGAATTTAATCGTACCCATACAGTCATCTGACTTTATTCTAGAAGTACCGTGCCAGGGTAGATGCTTGTGTTTGGAGGTCAAGGTGAGACCCCACAGGCTATGTTAGATAGGGTGCAAGTGGTCCAATGTGCTGGTAGCAAAAGGGATGGATTGACACCAACCTTCTGCCCAGAACATTTCTTTTTGTGGTCCCAACTCTTCATAAAGTACACGAGAGTATATGGGAAGCCTGATTGTCTTCATAGATGATTTCCTACCTTTTTGAACTCTTTGCTGAAGGCAAATGGTTAAATCATATTAGCTTTGATCTAGGCTTTTCCCACCACCCCATAAAACAAAGCTTTGTGTACCAGAGTAAGAATAACATCAATAAAAGGGGTACATTTACAGGCACAATTTTATGGATCCATCTACCAAGCATTGCTTCACAATAGAGGAAACACATTGTGAGTCTGAGTGAATGCCAGGTATCATTAAACTGTTCCTTGCCAGCAAAACATCAAGACATCTCTATGATTGCCTGACCTGGTTTCTAAATTTTGGAGCTGAACCTGAAGAAATCACTGAGGCCCTGAGAGAGGCCTTCAGGGAACGGAGCCTGGTGAGACATAATGCTGAGGGTACTGAAATCCTTCCCCTGTTCACTCTTGACCAGTAATGGTCCTTACCTGCAGAGTTATTCTAGTTTTTCCTGGAATGAAGGTAAAGGAAAGAATGTTATATATATATATATGCAGTTGAGGATATATCACATTCTGCCTTTTTAACCTCTGAGAATGGCAGAGTGGAAGAAAAAGCATTGCCACTGGTAACTGGCATGCAGAAAACATAAGGGCACTGCTCAAGGACATGTTAAGTAAATGTGACCCTGTATTCATAGAATTATGGAGTTATTTTTGTTGTTTTGAATATTTGTAGGTCATCTGGTCTGACCACCTTTTCAAGACTGAGCTAGTTTTGATATAAGCAAATGAGACCTAGTGTAGTGAGGGAGTTCAATCGGTCATGAAGGAGAAAATGCTCTTTAGAGCCCTGGCAACAACCTCTGACACCTCTCAGTTCCCTGCAACAGAAAGAAGTTGCCTGAGCCCCTGATGAGGAACCAGGGCAAGGGACAAGCAGTCCATGTAGTGTTCAATCTGATATGTAGAACTCATCAAGCCTTAACATGTGGTTGGGACAAAACTCTAAGAACTGGGCCCACCCTAGTTTTCCCAGAAAGCAAAGCAACCCAAGCCAAGCCTTAAGTTCATTTCACCAGTGTGTCCAGAGCATGCCTAAGAGAAGATTTCTGTGAGATGCTGAATTCCCCTCTGCCCATTCACATCAGCTATGCTTATTGTCATAGAAGACATACTGCACAAGAGTACTCTGAGGTCAAAACGCATGTAAAATGTCTCCAGCTAAGTGTCCTTCATGCTGTCTCCCATTCCTGGTTTTCCTCTCCTCTGCCTTTCCCTGTAGCTCTTGCTGATGTACAGACTTGCAGTACTGCATGGGAGAAGCGACTATTTAACCTCCACCTCCCCAGGCCTCCAAACACCTTCTGAGCTGCAAACACAAGGGCAAAGCACAGGCAAGCGCTCACCAGAAGGGCCCATGCCCTGGGAGAAATGTACTATTTGCACAGATAAAAGCTCCTCCTGCACACCTAGGTGCCAGCAAAATCTGACCACCCAAATGTTTGTGCAAAGGCAATAAAAGGAGCAGGAACGTGATCAGATGGAATCGCTAGCCAGCTTTAGCAAACACGGGCTCTAATTAATTTTTTCCTCCCATTGTTTACCCAGCTTTGTATGTAACTGCGAGCTGAACTGGGCTTATCAGTAATTACTAACAATTCTGGAAACTTTACACGTTATTGTGCTGTGTTACCATACAAGGTAGTGATCCATGAAGACAAGTGTCTCTTCATTCACTGTTAAGCAATGTTTAAAAAAAAAAAAAAAAATATCAGAAAACTTCTCCAAGCCTCTATTAGGGTTGCTGCGATGGGGGAGAGAAATAAAAGGGAGAGAAGCAAAAGGGGGAGAAGCAGAGGGCGGCAGGACATCTGTTTCAGATCTAATTATGAAAGTTTCCCGGACTTAACCGCGCGCTACCTCGGTGGCAGTGTCAAAGGATGCTCTGTCTGCAGCCAGGCTCTTTTTTTCCGGCCCTAGAATTGCTTTTTTCCCATTCCACAGTGACACCTGCTGGGAGCGACTGAGCGGAGACTCCCCCGCTGTTCTGCATGGCAAGGGGCTGCAGAGTGCAAAAATGAAGGGGCTGCGGCAATCAGGCAGATTGATCCTCTTCCTTTCCTTGCAGATTGAGCTGGGCTCTTATCAGAGGGGGAAAATGGATCTCTGTGGCATGATTAATGCTTAGAAATGCCCTGCGTGAGCACCCCCTGAGAAGTGGCGCTGGAGCGTCTGTCAGAGGACTGCGGGAGAAGGGCACGAAGGGGATCAGAGGGTTGTTTGGATGCAGAGGGCAAGACAATGAAAGCAGGGGTGAATTTGTCCCCTTTGCAAGAAGCTGAAGGTCATATCGTAGGAAATGACAAGTGGGGTTCCCCAGGGCTCAGTGCTAGGTCCAGCCCTGTTCAATGTCTTCATCAATGACCTGGATGAAGGCATTGAGGGTACCAAGAAGGCCAATGGCATCCTGGCTTGTATCAGAAACGGTGTGACCAGCAGGTCCAGGGAGGTGATTCTCCCTCTGTACTCAGCACTGGTGAGGTTGCTCCTTGAATACTGTGTTCAGTTCTGGGCCCCTCACCACAAGAAGGATGTTGAGGCTCTGGAGCAAATCCAGAGAAGAGCAACAAAGCTGGTGAAGGGGCTGGAGAACAGGCCCTATGAGGAGCAGCTGAAGGAACTGGGGTTGTTTAGCCTGGAGAAGAGGAGGCTGAGAGGAGACCTCATTATTCTCTACTACTACCTGAAGGGAGGTTGTAGAGAGGAGGGAGCTGGCCTCTTCTCCCAAGTGACAGGGGACAGGACAAGAGGGAATGGCCTCAAGCTCCACCAGGGGAGATTTAGGCTGGAGATTAGGAGGAGGCTTTTCACACAGAGGGTCATTGGGCATTGGAATAGGCTGCCCAGGGAGGTGGTTGATTCTCCTTCCCTGGAGGTGTTTAAGGCACAGGTGGATGAGGTCTTGAGGGACTTGGTTTAGCATTTGATAGGAATGGTAGGACTAGAAGATCCAATGGGTCTCTTCCAACCTGGTTGTTCTATCATTCTATGATTCTATGAAATGTCATGTTAACACTTGCTGTTTGCTGACAGTTTTTCTGTAAATACTGGTCACGACAGAAAGACAGGATCCTGGGGGCCTTTGGTCCAATACGATACAGTCATTCAGACAGGAGCCCAACTGTGGCTAATCTGTGCCTTCTATTCTCCTTTCCTCCTGAGGAATTCACTGCTCCTGCTCCACACTTAAATCCCATCATGCCTGGCACGTGTGCTGCAATGCATGCATGCAGTAACCAGGGAAATTGAAACAAAATTTGCCCTAACCCTGTACTTTCCCTTCCTCCACTCAAAGCTGAAGGGAAAAGACAACCCGGCAGGAAAAAGTGCCAAAATGTTTTAGAAATAAATGACAGACACCAGAGTCATCACACATTTTCCTAGGCAGGATAGTAATTTCTGTAATGTATTTTTAACAGTGAGGAGTGATGGGAGGGAAGCCACTTAAGTCTAATGCAAACGGAGGATTTGTCAGTTACACAGTTTGTATAATGTCATACCTAGAATATGTTATAAAAGTGGAGGGATTATGGAGAGGAGAGACATTTCTAAAATTGGAGGCCTCCTTTTACGGCTTTAGCCCCCTCACTCTTCCAGATCACTGGGAACCTTTTTCTCCAAGGAAGGGTAGGAACCTATCTCAAAAACTGTGATAGCTCTCTAAGCTACGTGTTGCTCAAAAAACTTTGCTCTCCTTCTCACTGCTACCTCTTCCAGTTTTTTGCCAACTGCTTCTTCTCCTATTTCAGCTCTTCAGTGATCCCCAACAATTTTAGCCACAGCAGGGCAGTTTCCAAATGCTTCCAGCCTGTTTTCTTCCTCCCTGCAAGGCAGTAGCAGCTTCTGTGACCAGAACCCTTATCTAATACGGAGGCTTCCTGCTGCTTTGGTTTTAGTTCCAGCCTTGGATTAAAGGTGTTAGAAAAGGGACCATTTGCCTAGCTGTTGCACAGTGACAGCATCAGCTACGAGCACGACTGGAAATTCTTCACAGCAGTGGTTCGATAGGGTTAATTGTGCTGACCTCACTTAAAAAGCACTTTGAGATCTTATGAATGAATATAAGTGGTTTTTTTAAAAAAAAAAAAATATGTATTGCTAATATGTATTGCTCTCACTGCTAATTATTTCTATGATTCTATGATTCTATATGGGGGGAAAAAACCCAAGAATTCAAAGGCCTCACGAAGAGGTTTTTATAAAGAGGATACGAAATCTCTTGGCTGGAGGAGCAAAGTGTGGGTGCTCCCTCCTCCCGCCCCCACCCCCGCCCCCCCCCATCACCCTCCCTCAGCTGGAACTGGGGAAAACACATCTTTTTAATAATGATTTAAGTCCCTACCAGAGCTGGGGGCGGGGAGGGAACAGAAACCACTAGATTTTGAGTCAAAAATCTAGGATTTTGACTCAAAAATAAATCTAGGATTTTGACTCAAAAATCTATGATTTTGACTCAAAAATAAATCTAGGATTTTGACTTAAAAATAGGAATGGTTGGACTCGATGATCCGATGGGTCTCTTCCAACCTGGTTGTTCTATGATTCTATGATTCTCTGATTTAAGCAAGAAATGGTTGATAGGGGGAAAAAAAAAAAAAAAAGGAGAATAGAACTGGGGGAATGGGAGTTTGGTAGGTTTTAAGGAGCTTTTAGCACAACATTTGGGGTTCTCCTGCCCCAGCAAAGGTCTTTGCTGATATTAAGGTAACACTAGACTCATGTGATGCGCAAAACTTGCTTAAGTGTATTACCCTCAATGCTGCAAAAGCCGACAGACTTGAAACCCCCAACTTAATCAGAGAGGCTGAGACATCTTTAAATGGATAAACCCTAAGCTAACAGCAAATGTTCCTCGACGGGAGTAGAAAAGCCAGGCTCTCATTAGCTCTAACAAGCCGCTTTCTGTGGAAGCAGCTCCTGGCTGAGCTCTTTTCGAGGGGAGATGAAGCCCCCTGGTGGCCACCGGCTGCTTTGCAGCCCCCGCCTGTCCCTGTGCATCCCGGCATCTCTCCGGGCTCCTCAGCTTCCACCCCCTTCTCAGCTGGTTTGCCGCGGCCCGAGTAGGGCAGACCTCGCCACAGGCACGCAGCCCCCCTACCCCTCTCCAAAAATCTCATTCTCGTCTTCCTCCAGCTCGCTTTTATGAAGAAAAAAAAAAAAAAAAAAGTGGGCAGCAGGTGGACAGATGTAGGGATCAGCTGGCAGGATTTCCATCCTGCGGATAACGTATGGGTTATGGTTTGCACAGGGGTGATGTGGATATTACTTATGTTCCCTTGGAAACTGAACAGCAAATATCATAGAATCATAGAATCATAGAATCATAGAATCATAGAACAACCAGGTTGGAAGGGACCCATCGGATCTTCTAGTCCAACCATTCCTATCAAACACTAAACCAAGTCCCTCAAGACCTCATCCACTTGCGCCTTAAACACCTCCAGGGAAGGTGAATCAACCACCTCTTTGGGCAGCCTATTCCAATGCCCAATGACCCTCTGTGTGAAAAATCTCTATAAACATGATGCAGGTTGTAGTACTTTCACAGAGAAAGAAGTTGTTGGGCATCCCATCTCATTAAGTGAGAGTTTGTTAATGCCAACTGTTAGTCTTACTCTGGAAGAACAGTTAGTTCAGAAGTTCATGTAGTATAAGTGTCATTTTCCCACTTAAAGCCTTGCCTTTGGCATTCCTCATCAGCACAACTCCACTACACTGAAAAGTTAGCATGGGTCAAATGTTTTTTGATAGATCCCTCCGAGAGGGGTCTATTTTCTATTACTGAGAAGATTTTAGACACTTTTGCATCTCAAGGTATCCCTAAGTCTGGCAATAACTGAACAGACAGTGTGTCTGTGCTGGAATAAGGATCTGACCAAATGACCTAAGCATATGACTGAGCACAGAGTTTCAGTCACCAAGAAATAGGGATTTAGCTTCTAACTGAGGCTTCTACTTTGGTCTCCTTAGTCCATGAATTTCCCCTCTGTCTGCAGAAGCTCCTTATTAAATTAAAGAACCCACTGCTGATTCATGCAGAGTCATCAAGGCATGTGCTTATTTCACTGGAGCAGTGGAGATATGGGCACAGATTACCAAGGGCAATCTGAAGGGTATTTCCCTGACATTGAAATATGCATAGAATTTGTTGGAGTTCTTTTCTACAGAGAAAAAATGTCACACATGCCTTTTTATAGTGATTAATAATTGGAATATGATTACTTGATATTCCCATGCATCTGAATTATAAAGCAACGCTACTTACTGCAGAAAGGTTATCCAAATATTTTCCTATCGGGTGAATCACAAGTTAGACTTATGAGAGGGTCTTATATACTAGAACCACCTGTCACCATCCTGTCTTTGAGCATGTATGTCATTACCTTGTGACACTGATTTCTACAGCCTGTTTGTACAATAAGGTACTACTACTAGGTTTTCATTAGGGCTGGAAAAACAAAGCTGACAAGAAGTAGGAGTTTTCTTGATCAGGCTGCATTTTTTTTCTTTCTGACAGAAACTAGAAGTAAGTACCTCCTGTGAACTACATTCTCTGTAGAAAGAAACAGAGTTAGTGGTCTATCAGAAAAGTCTTCCAAGGAAATATGAAGCTCTGCACAGCTTCTGTACAGTAGTGTATCAATCCAGCTGAAGAGCCACAACCTACACATACCACATCTGTTCTGAATCCCACTAGGCTAATTTCCTCAGACATAGCTAACATCTTAGCCTAGAGAAGAGGAGAGGAGACCTTATTGCTCTCTAAAACTACCTGAAAGGAGGTTGTGGAGAGGAGGGTGCTGGTCTCTTCTCCCAAGTGACAGGGGACAGGATGAGAGGGAATGGCTTCAAGCTCTGCCAGAGGAGGTTCAGGCTGGACATCAGAAAAAAAAAAATTTCATAGAAAGGGTCATTGGACACTGGAACAGGCTGCCCAGCAAGGTGGTTGAGTCACCATCCTTGGAGATCTTTAAAACATGGGTGGTGTATTGTGCAGTTTCAAGAACAAAACAAGCACAGTACTGGCACACTGGGTCTTGTTTCTCTAGTTAGAGAAGTCCAGGTTATAGGTTCTCCTCTCTCTTTAACCAACACTCTCTTGCACACTACAGTATGGCCATGATCAGCTGTCAGAGTCCAGTACTCTAACTTTTTGGAGCTAATTGGTGTGTCCACACTACATTGCTACATAAACATCTCTGGAGACTACTATTTTAGGCTGTATCCTCTCATGTCTGGAGCCTGGTGTGGGTCTTGAACAGCTCATGCAGCTGTGTAGGCTTGTCACAGCACCAAGCATTTCCAGGACTGTTGTGTGCATGGTAGCAGCACACAAGCGCTGCAAAGCACGCAGTGCTCCAAGGGAACTTTAACACTTCCCTCCCTAAAACCTGTTCTCAGGGAACGCTGACAGTGGTGCTCTTGTACCAGATTATGTGATATACATGCCAGAGAAACAAGTTAGGTTCTAACCTTAGCACTAGTCCTGGAGCGTATAGGAATATTCTGTTCATATTGCTTTGCTAGTAAATTGCTATTTAAAGTTCAGGGCAAAGCTTTAAAACCTGAAAAGGTTTCTGACATATTTGATGGGGAATGGTGGGACAAGACATGGACAGGATTTAAAAAAAAAAAGTGAAAGAAGGATTACATATGGAACTTCAGTTTCCTAATCAATACTTACTGGAGCTTCTGCTTATAGTACTATCCCATATTTCCCAAGAGAGGGTAAAGGGAAGCTGATCTCCCCAGGTCCTCAATTTCATACATCTATCAGGGTTAACAGTGACCTGGGTATGAGATCAGTTACTTTATTTCCTACGGAAAATTCTCCTATTCTCCATTAATAAAATAATTAAGTCCCCTGCAGTGTAAAGTATTTCTTGGTTAATTCTTCTTGGGAGTCACTTGTCTTGACTTTGTTCAATGTTTTGTAAAATTCAAGATTAGGCTCATTATATTAAAAGCAGGATTCAAACCTATTTCAGATATCATAATGGCATCCTCTCCTGCTGCAAAATCTCGTCCTGGACTGAATATGGGAAGACAAAATTAGTCTTTTTCAAGAAGCAATCATCAAAGATCAATGACCATCAAAGCTCTTTACTTGGGGGGAAAAAGAAAGAGGCCAAATTTTAAGACAGCACAGATAGTGAGTGAGACTGGAGTGCACGAAGCTGGTGGAATTTTTTTTTAAGTCATTCACAAATACTATATCTACCCTTGACAGGTCATTTCATTCTATTGAGCACTTTTTATTCTCTGTGGTTTATAAGCTCTTAAGCAAATGTAAGAGGGAAGAAAAGCTAACGCGTCTGATAATACACTATATCAGGCTGACAACCTAACTGAATTTCCCCTGTGGTGCTAGTAAAACGCTGTTCCAAAAAGTAATAATGCATACCAAAAAAAAAAAAAAGAAAAAAGGGGGCAAAAAAGGATCATGGAGATCATGCTGTCACATTTAATTTCAGAGAACAAAACCTGAAGCTGATTTCTCTTTAGATCAGTTGTATACCAGTTGGAACATGGGTGCCTAGCACTGCGACAGAGTAATATGATCTGAGCTTTTAATAGGTGCCAAATAGCCATGTGGTGGCTGGTAGCATTAAACGTGTTGCAACGAGAGTGATCTGTTTCAAAGTCAAGCCACATAACAGAGGATAAGTCAATCTGATGTAGCATAGAAAGGGAGAGGGGAACATTTTTCATTATCTGTCTGGATTTCTTTCTGTTTTAGATGTGTTTCCATCTTAAAGATGAATTAATTTAAGGTGATTTTCTTAATCTGTTTAAAACCTGAATCATGTGAGGGTCTCTTTGGAAAACACCTCCTTGGTCACCCAGACACAGGGGCAGAGGAGAAAGGTATGTCAAATGTGAAGTAGCACTGCTGAGACTGTCCCCTTGCTGCAACCCAATTCAGAGTGGTTATCTCCCAGTGTGAAAGGCGCCTTCTCTTTGTAGGGAATGCCCCTAGTTTTTATTAAGTACACCCTTGGCAGTTTTTAGGAACAGATAAGGAACAGACCTATGGAAAATAACCTGGGGTGACTTCTGCTCCAGGCTTCCTTATGCTCACAGCAAAATGTGGAGCCTTGCAGCACTCTGTGAGGATCCTCTGGGCTCTTCGGGATGTAGGGAAAAATTACGTTGAGAGTCAGGAGTTGTCTAATACAGGAGATGCTGCCAGCCCAACATTCCTTCTTACCTACATGTCAAATGCCTCCCCTGACCCCTATTGTCAATGTGTCTCTTGGTCAGATGAGCCACACTGTGGACTGGAAAGGCAGACCAGTTTAAATTGGTAACATGAGTAAGAGACATGGGGGGAAAGTGGTGCTGTAGATACTTGTGATTCTTCATCTCTTCTGTCACTTTTGATTACAGATGATCGACTTCTGTTTTCAATTTCAGTGTCTCCACCAACTTCAGCAGCATTAATCCAGGCTTCTCAAAGTTAACACAGCAGAATTTCATGTGAACATACTTTATCTAGTCTTCACTGCCTGGAAATCACACTGCCAAAATGACAGATATGAACAGGGTAGCCAGAGGAAAACCCAGCTGCTGCATCAGAAAGTAAATATCTCATTTAAGAGGCTCACTGTGACTTCGTAAAAGATAATAAGCACAACAGACTTTGCAGTTAGGATTTTGCAAGAATGAGGATAGCAATGCAGGCACTACTTAGCATTGTCCTGCTGAGGAGTTTACTAACACACTACAGAGTACAGTCTCAGTTGCAGCAGGTAAGCACCCTGCAGAGAAATAAAGCAGGCTTTATTTTGCATTTCCTCAAAGGAGAACTTTGCTTTACCTCACTAATGTAAATGTCAATATAACAGCCACACATTTCATGCAGGTCAGCTCCAGTGAAACCTCCAGCAGCCACCCAAATGAGTAACGGGGCAAACGTCTTTCTGACTGTTTTTCTCTGCAGCTGCCTTTGCCACATTGTGTCAATGCGTCCCCCAGGAATCCACAACAGCTGCACAGCGGGCTGGCAGAGGGTATCACGGAGAGATGCTCACCCTCTTTTGTCTCCCTCCTGCCTCACTTCCATCCACTCATTTTCTTACTATCTCCTTTGTGGGCAGTCACAGGCCTTACCATGTTTGCACTGGCCAAGTGGATGATTGTCAGATTGAAAGTAATCAGAAAATGTGTTTTAGATAGCTGTTCCTTTTATCATCACTTTTTCAAACAAATTACTTTAAAAAAAACCAAACACAAAACTCTTCTCCTTCAATCGGACTACGGGCAATAAATAAAAAAGAAAAACCCCAAACCCTACAGATTTCTGTGAAACACAGTTCTACGACCAATTTCACAGATTATTTTGATTACAGTATTTAATCCCCTTTACAATCTTGTGCTTAGCTCTAATCATGAAAATCCCTGTATTGCCACCAAGGATTTTCTAGACAAAAGCGTATCTGGAACAATGCCATGTAGTGACTCTTTAGCTGGCTTGTCTTCCCCAAGTTCTTACAAACCCATTCCCAAGCACACAGTTCTTTAATGAAAACAGAACAAGAATTAGATTGTGTTATGTAACATCCATATAGGAATGCCTCCCCACTACCCTCAGCACCATTTCTTGGTTTGCAGTAGTTACTTATTACACATCGTGTGCTTACCTACATGCATGTTTTGGCGGGAGAAAGCAACCTGTCCCCATCCTTTCAGAAGGAATCTGACTCTCAGCTCTGCCATTAGGAGAAGGTGGTGTCATCCAATTAAAGCAAACTGATAGAGCTACAGACTATTGCAAGAACTGTGAATTTAAGTGAAGAATTTAAGAGTGTTCACACAATTTCTACTTATGCAACAAAGGTTTCCTGAAATTTCTAAGGGAACCCTCTGAAACACCTTGGATCTTCAACAGATATTACATCCACAATCTCTTCTAAAACGTTGCCTTCAAGAGGCTGCCTTGCACACAGGAGTGTAACTAATTTAGCTGCATAATGGAGAGAGTTCTGAAGATGCACATGGGCTGTATTAAGGGCTCCACGGGAGCCTTTGGCTCATTCCTTGCAGAGTATATTAGTTGCTGCTGCACACATGGTTAGGTTTGCTGGAAGAAGTCCAGCTCTGAGGCACCTCCCAATTCCTCCAGCTTCTAAAAGTTGCAAGAAAGTGGCTCAAGTGCATTGCCCCCATCTAAGCTCTTGTGGAGGACTCTTCCCCTGCAGAGAAGCAGACAGAGTTTCGGAGGGGTACTTAGTCAAATAACTCTTGATTATTGAATTTACCTCCACAATTACCAGTGGGTATGCTAGACCATAAAGGGGGTAAATACCAACAGATTTTATTATTTGAGAAACAGTGTGTGATTGTGTAATTAAGGGTAGCAATATAATACCATATGCACAAGGGGCAGGGTTAATTTCAGCATTTCCTGACTAACAAGGGCATTATGGTGTAACCATAATGCTCTCCGGATGGATATAATTTATATGGAGTTCATATGTATGCTTATGGATATTTGGCTAAAATTCATCCATTTTATACTCTAACACAGTAATTAAAACCACCATGTTATCTGCCAATAAAAATACTCTTGTGATTTGGTAATTATTCCAAACCTCATAGTCCCATCTCCCTTACCCCCCAACCTTGTTGTCTTCCTGTTCTATAATGTATAAAGCTACTCTTGATGATGGAAAAATAAATAAGTAGCAGGGAAGGCTGGAAAGCTTCCAATCACAAAAGTTCCTGAAATGGCCCACCACGCCACATCTTCTAGGTGGGCACTCCTTTCCTGCCTCTCAGGGATGCTTTCAGTATTCATAACAGCTGTGACATTAAGCATTGTGAACAAAAAGAAACCAATATGCCATCCCAAAGTATTCTGCATTGAGTTACAAAGTGAAAACCAACTCACCCTCAGATGGATTTAATTTCAGCTTGGGCCCAATGCCAGACAAAGTTTCCCCATTGCTAAAACTCCATCCCATCTTTTCCATACCATGCATAGAGTCTGACCCTCACTCTACCTTCCAAACATGTGCACACACACACATATGCACAGAGAACCAGCCACTCCTATAATACAGAACCAAGTCCATCTACCCTGCTGTCTTGGCTAGGCTCGTTGCTTTCCCTGGGATGACTAGTAGGCAAGTTGGATTTGGACTATAAAGCATATTTTTTAATATTTGGGAAAATCAAGGCTACATAAAACATACATATTTATGTCCTAGGTATGGCCTTCGTAATAAACCTTTTTTTTAATAAACAAGTCATTTTACACAACCAGGAAAATGTTTGTTGGAAAAGGCAGTTATTCCATCAAAAAATAAAAGGGTTAAAACTTGATTAAAATATTAATGCTAGAATTCAAAGTACCATTTTGGCATAACTTCAGTTAGTGATTTAATACAGCATTTTGGCTTACAGAATCATGCAACAAACATGGATTTCAGAATACAGAAGTATACAGCTTTCAAACGCATACAGAAAAGAGGTAACAGGAGCAGTCAAGCTGCTACATGTATGGACTAGCACCAGGTCACTGTTCACAGCAATTGTCTTCTCTCACATCCTCTCTCCATGGATGCTGCATCAACAACTGCACTCTATTTTTATGAAGTGTAGACATGTATGCATGTATTAAAGCTAAGGCAAATAGTGGAAAACAGGAGAGGGGGTAGATTGAATTACTGTGCATTAATATTTGTTTTCTCCTACACTTTGTAACATTCTCCACAAGCAGAAGCACAAAGTAAACGCTAAAAGGAAATGCGTAAAATGTTGATTTGGCCCACTTACTGCTGGGCTTTTGGCTGCAGAAAATTTTTGCCTTCCCCTGCTTGCAAAACTGCAAAAAAGCTGCTAATGGTAAAATATGGAGAACTGTGTGTGTATTTTCTAAAGAATTAAAAACATCTAGTTGGGACTCAAGGTAGTTTCTTCATGTATTGGTTTTTGTGTCCTTTACCCTTAAACAAGTAACAGAAGAACTTCCAGAAGTCTGCCTGCACACTTAGGATTGACATAATAGTAATAATGTACAAAATTGTGTTCCAGTTAACAATTGTCATGAAGTTTCACTAGGATTCCTCCATTCCCTTCAGCAGTGTATGACTAGTCTGAATGTAAATAAATGGCACGCCCTACCAACAAGAACAACATTCCTGCTAATAAAGCAAAAAATACTCCTATGGGAGCCACCATAAAAGACCAGCCATAACGTACATAAACAGTAAAGTCTGGGCAATCCATTCTTTTCATGTTTGTGTAGTTTTCCAGATCAGCCATCGCCTGGACCCAGATGACATACATCACAACTACCAGTGAAAACAAGACACCTGAAAAAGAAACAGTGGGTTTAAACATCAGAGAGTGAGACAAATGCTTAGGTGCATTTATTGTAATACCTAGAAACCCATCAGTGCTTGAGGTCCTGTGTACAATGCACCACTGGCTACTTTTTGCCTTTAGCATCTTCTAACAAGCACTACCTACATCTTACTTCTGATTTGCACTGAAAGGTGTACTCCCACAACAAAGGATATAACTGGGTTTTGTAGGCAGATTGAAACACTGGTGTGTTTAAGGGCAAAATTCAGGCAGGTGTTTATTATTTTGAATCCAGGAGGCAAGGGAGGGTGAAGGACGGGAGTCAGGACTGAACAACCTGGAAAGAATTATCTACCTTTGTTCCCCAGACTCTGATGGATGGAAAGGGGTGGAAAATCTTTCTGTCATACTCACCTCTCTATATTTACTTCTTTTTTCTTATGAAAAGGGCTTTGTTTGGACCATACTGCCTTCAAAATATTCTACTCAAATGTTTTGCAGAAAAATTCAGATGTACTTAGACCAAAATCATCCACATTAGAAAAGAAGTTCCTGGTATAGGAACAAAATCCAATAACAATGAAAAAACAGCTACGAAGGAGGCTATTAGTATCAACCTCAGATTGGATACAACAGTTTCCTGGAATTAATCCACCACATAATTCACAGCCTTTAATCAACCACTCCTCTGAAAGGCCTTTGGAAAGTTTATACATGATAGTAATAGCAACACATATCCCTGCAAACTTTGTTAATCTTTTGTTACTATACGCCAGAAGGAGATATAAGAAGAAAGTACTTTCCAAAGCATCAGTTGCATTCCTAATATTTCATTTCACTTTAGAGGAATGTGAATACTTGAGAAATGCAAGCCAGCAGCACAGATGCTGCAGCAGAAGATATGCTAGAAAACTGAGGGCACAAGTCTGAATTTTTTGGATGCTCCAGCCTGTACCCACTTATTCCCTAAGCTCCAGCTGTCACAGCAGTTACAGCATCAGGACTATCTATTCCAACATTAAAATATTTACAGGACACCACCCTATCATGTTTTTATCCCAGGATATTTAGGTGTCTCAAAGTGAGTGTATACTCCCGAGAACACTTATTACCAAACTTGAGTCTAGATGTTGTAGAGCCACATGGTCAAAGGTATTTTTGGTGGCTTCCTCATCCTCCTAAATACTTGCAGTGCAGCCCTTATGGCCAAACCCACAAATGTACTTTGTAAGCACCCATGGACAGGCATTTGCTTTCAGACCCAACTGTCCTGGTAATCTTTCATGGTTACCATTTCCCATCACCACCTTGAGATGCTGCCTCACCACCTCCTTCCCCTACCCTTCCTACTCACTTAGCAAGGAGCAACTCTTGTCATCACTCCCTCATTTGCTTCAGGCAAAATCAGAAAGGTTAGCTGCAGCAGTTTAAATTGGTGATCTAGTGACATTCTCCTTTGTACTTCATTGTCAAAATGTAATAGCTTTACACTCTGGGCATCCTGAACATCTGACAGATAAAAGCTCACAACCCAATGCTTATGAGAACTACTTTTTGAAGCCTAAAAACATGAGCTGGAATAGTTAACCTGAGGCATAATCAAAATGTGACTGAAAATCCCAAAGGACCTGCAACTTTTTATGAGGCTGAAAGAATGGAGAAGAAGTAAATAAAGAAGGACACAGATACATTTCCTGTCTATGAAATATTCTTCCCAGACTACATATTTTTGCTAGGGGTCAAATTTAGAGCAAAGTTTATAAAAAACCCAACACAATTCTAAAAGACATATTCTATTTCTATTTTGAAAGTATTTTGCTTAAGTAAAACTCAGATTTGATTGAATTTACTGCATGCAATTGTATTCAATATACAACTGGTTAAACAATTAGAGAGAAGGGTCACTTTAGAGCTACACATAAAGAATGAAAAATCAAATTGAAGACTCAAATATAAGTCAAATTGAGCAGAAGATTCCTATAACAGAATATCTAAGGATTACAGAAAACATGGGCAAAATTAGAACCAAACAGAGGTAATAACTTTTGATGCAAAAAGATTCAAGGGCAAATTTACAAATGGAGTTATTAAAGACATGGAGTTTGTTTAGGGTTTCAAAATTGCAGTAAAATATATATATATAGCCCAAAGATTTGGAAACATACGTTCATAAAATGGCAAAATCTATGTAGAACATTGGAATTTAGCTCTTCAGATAGCTGTGCCTGTACATCTTCAAATTTCTGTAGTCTTCTATTTATTCTCTGCATCTGCGCAAACTTAGGCCAAACCAATAATAATCACAAAAAGTACTGATGTCCATTCCCTTACTATAATGCAGGTAAGTGTAACCAGGTCTTGCACATCTGGAATGCTTTTAACCTCTGACTCTCAGGGCAGACACAAAGTTATGGAGCCCAGTTAGTCAGAAGCATCTGTCATTAAACCAAGACTCTGTCAGAAAGGCTTTAATCTCGAAATGGGCACCCCCTGCTCTTTGGGCAGTCTCAAGAAACATCTTCTAGCTAGTTAAACTAGAGACAACTCCACCTAGGTGCAAAATTGCAAGCTAGCGCTGCCAGCAGTAAAACAACTTCAGGGGTGCTAAAATCCATTGCGTGATTTCTCAACAAGCTATTAATACCTGCGTGTGGCAAATTGTTGGGTATGGAAATTTGCTGAAGAAATGCATGTCAAGCAGAGATAAATGTCCTTCTTTAAAAGAGAAGAAAAAGAAAGGGAGAATATGTAAACCTTCTTTGTTAATTAAGGCACTAAAGGAGTATTTAAAGGTTCTCACTATCTGCTAATGGAGACTAATTAGTAGGTGTATTGCTTAGTGTATTCAAGAAATGTCTTGAACGGTAGAATCAGGCTAAGTAAAAACTAACCATGTCCTTTTGTCTCCAACAGCATTTCATTCATTAGTGCTCCTTTTCTTTAATTTTCACATACTTACAATTTCATAGGACTTAAGCACTTTCACAGGAGTCTACAGAAGATCCTCTATGTTAGAAATGCTTACAGACAAGAAAAGGAAAACAGAAGCATTTCTTAATAGACTCTCTGTTTTGTCTCTTTGGTCTTGTTTCCTAAGATGCTAGAGTACACTAGAAGCAGTGAGAGCAGGGGAGCAGGTCTTGTACTTCTATGATCACTAATGCACCTATTTAAAATGTTTGATGTTTAGTGCCAAAGGCATTAGTTCCTTCCTATCCATTAAGAACTTCAGATTGTGCTTAAATTCAAGCATGTGTGCAAGTCTCTTTAACTGAAAGGTTTTTCCTCTTGGCAGCCACACTGATTGCATCAAAATACTTGATTCAAAGGCAACTTATGAGCTTAATGAATGGTTACCGGAGCTTAAATATTTATCTGGTTGTTAGATTCCAAAAGAATACTGTTTATTTTCAGATTATATGACTTCATGTTTGTGTATCTTATTTTAACAAAATGGAGGAATCGTAAAGGTTCAAGAAAGGTTTGAACAGAAAGCAGTATCAAGAACAGAGTACAATTTGTTCAGTGGACTGCAAAGCATGTGAAATTCACATTCTGCACATAACATGTGAAATATTTTGGCCTCAAGATATCAATTTAGTCTGTGTATTATGAGCTGTAACAGTCATGTCAAATAACAGTCTGCACTTAATGCGATTTTTACAAAAATACAGAACAAAAGCTGGCTTTATCTCCATTTTGTAGAAAGAAAAATGAGACACAGGAACAAGTAACCTGATATTCACAGGTTCTAAGTGCCCAAGCTTTGCTCTTGACTCTGGGTTTCAAAGGTGTTTTGCTCCTAAAAGCCAAGGTAGATTTGCTTAGCACGTAACACATACCATAACAGAGTTGCTAATAAATAAAAGTCTTCTGCCTTGCCATCCTTCTACTTTGTGAGTAAATCTACACTATTTCTGCAACATTCTGTCTTGGTTATTTATACCAGTCAGTGAAGTACCATTCAGTGAACTGTACTTATAAAAAAGGGAAGGCATTGAACCGAAGGCAATACAAAATCTTACTAAGCAATCATCTATCTTGGTTTGCCCAAGTGTTTTAAGCTAGCTCCCATCACTGCAAAATCTCATTTCCTCCATTTCTATATAGGGAATATGTTGTTTTTGAAGAAAATCATATACTGCAAACAGTTTTACATTAGCCTATTTCTTTACCTCATTCTCAATCACAAGATTTGGACTTGATTCTGAAGAATGTTGTACAGTCTCTGGAATAGTAGTAACTCAGAACCATCAGCAGAGACCATGGAAAACTGAAGAGAGGTCAGAATCAAGACTCTTTAACCATTGGAGAGTATTTTCTTAGATAAAGTTAAGCTGCCTATTGAAGACAATGGGGAGCATACCTCTATTCATATAACTACACTACTGCTGTTCCATTCTACTTCTGTATCCATAAGTTTGCCTCACTAGCTTGTCTCTTTCCTTCAGTGTATTAGTCATGCCAGTAAAAGCTGTGAAATCATCCATTACAAGTATAACAGGAATGCCTGTTCATTATGGAGGAAAGTATACTAGAACAAATATATAATTATTCTGGGAAATCTGTTCCTGCAGTCTTGCACTAACTGTTTTGAATGTCGCGAACTCCCACAGCCAAGCTTGAAGGCAAAATTACTGAGGATGAAAAAAACCTTCACAATTTCATGAAGCAAATATTTTTAGGAATAATGTGTGCTATGATGTATTTCTACATTTTCAGCACTTAGACCTTTTGCGTAGTGTACGAGTGTCCACTTGCCCTTGCCTTTTAGTGAATATAAGATAAAACTACAGTTGCATGAATCAGGAATGACTGGGGAAATTATTTCTAGAACATGAAATATGTCTGAGAGAGATTAAGACAAATAAATACTTCCCTCCTCCTCCTTTTTCTTTTTTTTTTTCCATTTTGAATTTTTTTAAGAACACACATGTTTGATACACAGCTCTGTGCAGTGTGATAAGACATGGACTTCTCTGAGGTCATTCTTTTCTGTCTTTTCCATTTATCCTTTTGAATTTCTTTCAAACAAATACTTGTGCATATTGCAGAGGGAAAGAATACAAAACCTTTAGAAATGTCTATGAATTCAAGAAGCAGTTTGCTGGCCTTTAGTACTTATTCTTCCCACGGAGAAATGCCTTTCACTTGTCAATGGTGAATGGTTGTTTATGTCATGAATCTTTCACTATGCAGACACCAAGACAACAGGTGCTGGAAAGAATGATGTGAGCTTTTTACTTGTGCCTAGAAGTTCAGAACTCTTTATCTCACTTGAGGAAAATATGTTATGTGTGTATATTTTCTTTTTTCAACTGCATTTTTCTGTCCTTATTACAGATTCTACTACCTACCTTGGCCTCTCATGATCTTTATTTAAAAAGCATGGTTGACATTCCACTCTGAAGTTCATGCCGAGGATGCCACTTAAGAGTTATGGGAATTGGCATATAGTTCTGAAGACACACTTTTGTCCTCATTTAGGAGCTGGAAATAAAATATCAGCTTTTTTCACTCTTTTGGCAGGAAGCAGCAGTCATACTTGTACTTCAAATCTTGGTTCTTCACTAGGGTGTGATTCTGTAATGCTCTGTGCAAATTCTGGAGGCTTGCTTGTTTGACATGAGGACAAGAGGATAGCTTTTCCCACCATTCAGGCGGAAAGCCCAATGCAATTATGGACATTATTGAAGGCTGCGCTAAGTAATTATTTTATGGTAGTTTTCCCTTCTTTTCCTATGACCTTTGAAGCAACTATAAGGCTTCTTACCATCTGCACTGCTATAGCTACTTTTGGTCCATCACCCAGTTCTGTAGGCAATGAGGTGAGGCTGCAACCACAGCACTCAAGTCACTGACTGTGGTATCATTGAACTCATAATGCACTTCTTCCCCACAGATGTAGCATCTGTACTTTTACCTGCAGCATCAGGTAGTTAATGTGATTACATAGTGTCATAGGGGAAGCTACTAGTCAGTAAGCTGTCACCAATGCTAATAATTGTCTCTACTCCTCCATTTGCGATAGTTCAGCTATGCCACTCAAGAGAAGTAAGCAGCCTTTCTTAAGGATCAGGAAGAAGAAAAGGAAAGTGTGTGACTCAGCCACAGACCAGACATCAGAACTGGCCTGTGGGTAGGTTCACTGCTGTTCTGGGCCCGAGATATGCAACACCATGTAGAGGTTTATGAGGCTCCCTTTGGACCTTGGAGACTCTCTCCAGTCCATCCACATGGGCACCAGTGATGCTGGCAGAGAGATTCTGAGTCCTTGATTTAATTTGATAGTTACAGGGCTCTGAGAGTGAGTTTCCTGTGGTGTTACTGATCAAAAGCCCATCATGTTAAACAAATATGTACTACTTCTCACTGCTCTCCCTTTTGATACCCTGTTTATCTTTGGGAGGCAGTAAACTAACAGGTTTGATAGTCTTAGAGGAGATGAATAAAGGAAGGGATCAAGGCAGCAGGGAACACAGTAGAGCACACCACCTTGCCTTCTAGAGGCAGACTAAAACACTCCTCTTCTGCATCAGGTTGTGCCTTATCTTGCTCTGCCCCTAAGTTATCCTAGATTTAGGATATTAACTATTGTGAGGAACTTCTGTTGAAAGGAGAGCAATCCCATGATATTAAACCTTTGGGGCTAAGAACCACTTCTAGTCTTTGTTTAACATGATGGGCTGTTGATCAGTAACACCACAGGAAACTCAGCTGCCATTCAAGACATCCCACAGTATATAGCCTTAAATACTGAAAAGGCCAAGTATTTATAAGGTCTTCCATATGTCAGTATGGTCATCCCCACCACCATGAATTTAATTCATGATATAATTAAAACCTCACCTTGACTACAGGAGTACTTGTGAGAACAGCTTAGAGCAACAAACATTTTTAACGTTTTTGAGGGTGATTTGAAGTGTTGGATCAGATAATGATATTTATAGTAAGTACCTTCACCAAGCAGACCTCCCGTACTGAGGAGACTGGGAGTAGGTACGGAAGAGCATGGTCAGGAACCATCTCCCCTGCTCAAGCCAAAATGTCTTGTGGAAGCCTATTTGCTCCAGGGTCCTATACTCTGCTAATACTACTACATCTTGGCAAATCATAGCAAAATTTTGCTAAATATCTATGCTTTTCAACACCAATAATGGTAAAAGTAAAAATAACACAAATGTCCTCTGAAGCCCTGATTGAGAATAGTCTTGAAATTGAAAGATAGTACATGTATTGACAGTAAAACATCGGGTTTTCCCTCGAAGAACATCTGCTCTATAGGTTCAAAGGATGAAAGGGGCAAAGAAACGGGTCCAAGGTTACACACTAGGATAATAAAGCACATTTAACTTCACACACATGAAAAACTAGTCTCTCTGGATTCTCTCAGTAAAGTAAAGAGAGGGGTACGTTTCTTCCATAGCACATTCATCCGATCCAATTAGGCCCTTCTTTCAGGATGAAATGAATCCCCAGCTGGGGGAGCTTCTTGTATACCTGCTGTTTTGACTGCCAATGAATGTTATTGCCTCCTACATGCCTCCTAAGGAAGCCAAGGGAGACTAGTGCAGACTTGGGCCTCTAGCTTTCTCCTGCTTAAATGAGGGCAGATGAACTAACTCAGTGAACACACATGTCACTTCGCATGCCCTGCACATCAGTTCCTGGTGTCTTTCAAGTGCCCTTTTCCTCTCTAACAGCATCTGCTGCTTTCTAGTGGCAGCTGAGCGGTTTTTTCACATATTACAAATGCAGTAACAGAGCACAACTAGCATGGGCTCTTACCCTGCAAACTAGTGACAAAAAGCACTGAAATATCTTAGGATTTCCATTAGACTATAAATATATTTTTATGTCTTTTTAAACTATGGAGGAGCAATTCTCAAGGGATCAAATGCAAGTATGCAGGATTTTTTTTTCAGAAAAAAATATTATAAAATACTTCCTACACTTCACTGAGGGTCTTTTAAAAGGCAATAATGATCACTAGCTGCGCATGAAGAGCTGCGACTAAAGTGGGTAGGCAAGGTCAAAAGGTCAGTAACAGAAACAGAAAGAGAGCACAGGCCTTCTGGTTCTGATAGGAGTGGCTCTACCCTGTAAAAATACACCACTTTCACAGGGCTGCCTCTCACCAGACTTTATCCAAAGAACCCTGATTGAGCACATACTATCTTTTACATTACACACAACTGTATCTTACACACCAGTGTGATGTCTTCCCAGACTTTTCAAGGTTAACAGAACAGTGTTACAGAGAGATACCTCTAACAGCCAAATCCTGGGAGAATGCATCCTCCATAGCCATAGTACATGTGGGTTATGGGGATGAAGGGAATTCAGTTAGTTGTTATCTTTCTTTCACAGAGGTTTAGAGCTCCTACTTACTATGTGACAACTATTCTGTGCACTCCAATCACGTCCAAAGCATTTCTTCTATATTGGTCATGTAAATGTGCTCTGTCTTCCAACTTCTTTTGTGCCTACCATAATCATCTTTTGTGTCACTGATTAAAAAACTCGCTCCTTAGCTAAAGCCCTGTGAGAATCCTATATGACAACATTCTTTTTCCTGCTAAAAATGTAGACTGCAATTGCACTGTAATTCCATGACTTGTCCTGGATTGCTTTTATCTTACCCCAAAGTAGCTTTCAGAATAGTTTCATGACTAAATAAGTGTGGAAAGAATTGTCTCCAAGGCAGGCGCTCCACAAGCCAAAGGGTAGAAGCATATGTGTCTTCTTTCTTTTAACCATGGTTAATACAATTTTCGTCAAGGAAAATGGAAGATATACCTCATCCTTTCCATTATTTAATTGACTGATCAAACAGTATACCCACCAGCAATGATGAGAAAGCCTCCTCCTGCTTTGTACAGAATGTGGCTTGCAAAAGGAGCTGCACAGATGATGATGAAACTAGCCATCACAACAGTGAGCACTCCCAGGAGCATAAGAACTGTCCAGAAACCTCGATAAACTAGAGAAAGGAAAGAAGGAAAAAAAGAATACAAAAGTTTCTAGACCTTAAACAAGTGACATATTTGGCTGACAAAGATTTTTCTTTTCCTCTTGTCTTTTCACTTGCTTTATTAACAAATTAAACATTCATTCTATTGTGTATATACATTATATATCATGTGGACCAAATTAGGTTTGAATGCCAGTCCATATCTGATAATCATGGAAAAGAGATTACCATGAATTAAGTCTGCTTAATGTTTAGCAGTGACTTGTAAGATAGTGACTTGACCAAAATTATACTCTTTAGAAGATGGTACGTAAATCCTGTAGCAATGATTCTTTGGGATAAATGATTGGACTGACAGGACGCAATTGTTTTGCCGAAGTAGTGTGGGAGAAGCAGAGACCCGCAACATCTTGACATTCTCAGTGCTCAGACCATATCACCAACAGCAATCTGTAAGTTCTCTGCAATTTACAACTGAATAATTCTCCTTGCACATAATTATATTCAAAATATGGACATGGAAAGCAGGAGGGAGGACAACTCAAAAAAACCCCAGGTTTCTGAAGAAGTTAAGTATTTTAAACTGACTATTCCTGCTCTAAAGCTCTTTGTATTTTATCAAACTTAAAATGTGATGCCTCAGAAGCCTATATTAGACAGTGCCAAACAGTGCTGAATTAATGAATGCAGCTGGTGATAAATGAGCCGAGAGTTTTGTGACATACTCTGGCCAAAAGAGTCTTTCTAACAATTATTTTTTAGCTGGTTAATTGCACATCCATTTAACAAAGTCATCATTTTACAAATGCTACAAAAGTGACATAAATTTTCTCCCATGAATTTAAAAATTGGTACATTAACACAACCCATTAGTAAAATTATGAGTTGCAAAGATTTCCATCATCAGATCTGAAAATCTTGAAGCACTGACAATTCAGTCAGTGAAAAACATTTCCACCCAACTGAGGGAAAGCACATAAGCCAGCTGGCAAGCCAGGAAAAGTGAATGACAAAAGAAACTGCCACTTATCATTTGACAGCACCTACTCACTGTTATGGCATAACACAACTAAGCAACTATTATATTCATTCGTATTCTGAGAGTTTCAAATTCATGCAGCCAGCTATTCCAGAATAATCTGGGTTTGCTCTCATCTGAAATCTGAAGATGCACTAGACATTATCAGCTTGTGCTTCCCACTAATGTGTTCCAAAAATCTATAGATTTTACCTTGGCCACCTTAATCTATGTTAAAGTATACACTATCTTCCTTCTATCAGCCTTGTAAATATATCAGCTAGATTACATTCACCACATGACATGAGCCATACTTTTAAAATAATATCCTTTATAAACCAGGCAAACATTCATAGACATAATTTTCTGTCACACATAACAGCAGATTTGGGCACTGAAAGGATCAGTGTGTCTGAAAGTAACTGGCAGAAGGATTTGGTTTTTTTGGAAGTAGTAAGTCAGAAATCAGCCTGTGGTTCTGTGAAGCAGTTATGTGTGTGCTCTGCTTTAAGTACTCTACTTCTTAAGGGATTTAGGCACCTTTGCAAAGGTAAACACAGAGTTAAGTGATTCACTTCATGCAAATGGGCAGTGAATGGAGACCTAGAAAGGTAAATCTCCAAGTCCTTCAGTCTTCGGTCTCTAAAGCAATTTCATGTAATTTTACTCATGGGGCTACTTTGCTAAGCTTGATTGCAGTCCCCAAGTCCATGGGACATTACTTCCTCATTTAAAACCTAATACTGCTAAATCAGTCTATAACCACCCAGCTCTTTTACATGGATGGCCCAAGGTACTTCAAAGTCATGCTACATAACAGGACACATTGGTCAAAACGAACCTTGAAAAAGCTTTGTTCATATCATTATGACCAGTCACCCAAGCCATACAGCAGTGTTTCTATTTTCTGAATGGTCGAAGAAACAAGCTTCTCCAGCATCACAAAATTAGTATACAGTTTCATTATCTGCTTTTTATACAGGAAGATTTGAAGTCTGTTTTTAGTGAAATTTTATCTGAAAATCTTGATTTCTTCAAATATTCCAGGAAGCTGATCAGAAAAAGAGTACAAATGTAACTGATGAATTTTTTTAAACCTCTCTGTAACTATACAAAAGCTGTTTCTGTTCTCCAACAGAATAACTATTTTATGTACTCTATGTGAAATACTGATTTGAGCTAGCTATCACCTGAGATAAGATTCCATTCTATTTCTCTAGAAATAATTGTGTTCTAGAGAATCATAGATCTGATGATCCTAATATGTGTTTAACCAGCTAAGTCCGTCATTAAACATCAATTTGAAAAAAGAGTGGAGTTGAAAGGTAAAAAGTCTGCAATGATCCCAGATCTTCTGCTTTTCAAGTAAAAGACTATCTCCTCTAATCTGCAAGACAGTAAGTCATTAAAGTCATTTGTGGCACAGATCTGAGGAAACATCCTAAGAGCATTTAGACTTTTTCTTTAGTAAGGGAGTTACAAAGCAACCATTTTTCTGCAAAGAAGGCTTGACTTATATCATATTCAGGCCTTTTTTCCTCAGACCACATTTCCCATCTCCTCTACCTAAATGGGCAAGATCAGTTCCTGCATAGCTAATCATTCAAAATTACAATGCAGCCCTACTGTTACCATTTAGCTTTATCTAGCATCAAAAGATGAACACAAAAGAGCTGGTTGAAATTAAAACCTCCTAAGAATGAGCTCACTCTTCAAGTTGAAGACTTTGCTGTTCTGGGAACAAGGTGATCCATGACAGAAAAAAAACTAACAGGAGATGCTTCATTGAATTATGCTTCTTTATATCCTATGAAAAGGGGATTCAAGCAGTCTGTTTCAAGAAATAATAGTTGAATGTATCTATACAAGGTGCTAAGGCAGGTTTGCACTGTTTCAAGTCTCACTAAGACTGTTCATACGATAGCCCATGTTCTGGTCCAGATGACAAGAAGTATCCTTGCTTCTGCAAGTACTTCACAGATATGTTTGAGTTAGCTACCACAAGTACACGCATTATTCCAAGTTTTACCTACACTAGAAGAAAAAAACCACTTATGTGCTACCACACAGTCTGAGGTAAACCTCTCTGTAGCATTAGATACCGTGACTCACTGTTGCAAGATTGCTAAACAGAAGGTTCTGTAACTTGTCTTAGTAAGCTGACCCTTCATGGGGACATTTGCCTTGGCAGTGACAAGCAAGTTTAAAAATAAAATAGTACAGAGAGGAAAACAGGAGTACACATGATATGCTTGTCTTGGAGCTCTGCACTGTTCAGTCTGTATATTGTGGGGATATTATAGCAGCAGTGTAGTCCTCCAAAATTGAATGACCTGTAATTTTGTCTTGTGACTTGTTTTCCTCCTTTAAGATTCTCATTTAGATTCATCTGCAGGCTTCCACATCAACTGAAAACTAGAAGTATCTGGGTTTGAGTAAGGAATCACACTTTGGAGATATGGATGAAAATTATCAAAAGCTCCTTTTTCTAGTATAATAGATCCCAGAATTTATTATAAAATGAAGCCATAGTTTCATATTTTAAGATGTCACTGGTGCGTGATATGAAAGAGAAGCAATAACATATTTGCCAAGTCAAACTGCTGTGTCATCTGCTATGTATGCTTGCTGTGTTGCACATCTCAAAAGCTCCATAATGGGTTATTGAGGAAGAGGTTAGCTAATGACACAATACAACAACCATCTACAACTTTAGATGCTAACGCCAAGCTCATGGAAGCAAACCACACATTTTATTGTTCTTGTCAACTTCAAATGTTTTAAAATCTCAGCCCAAACATTTTCTATGGCCTATAAAAAAAAAAAAAACAAAAAACCCATTGCTACTCAGTATTGAATTCAATACCAAATAATAAGTGCTACAAAGCTGAAAAACTTTTTGAAGCATGTGTGAATACAATGCTGCATAAACATGACTAAGGACAGGTAAAATTACTTTGAAAAGTTGCCTTGAATTTTCACCCACAAGCTCACATCTTAAAGTGAACACTTCTTGTGATTTGATTGTGGATTGTTTCTTGAACACATCATTTTTTACCTCTCTATTTAATGTAAGAGAAATAAAACTGCTTTTGACAAGAGAGATCAAAGTGCCAGACACAGTATAAAACACAATGAAAGGTGAAGTTGCTGAACTCCCCTAAATCTACACTGAAGATAAACAAGTATAAATAAGATCACAGAATTTCAACAGCAGTGTAGAAGCAAAACAGTAAATCTTAAAAATCTTTTCTCCATTTCACTCATTACCTTTTACTACTCCTTAGTAGTAATATTTTTTCTTTAATAACCTTAACAGTAAAACAAATACAATATTCACAGCATGAATATATTGCTTTTTAAATACTTCTTCCTTTACGACTGCTTGGTGTCTGGTGAGTTCTCCCATAGTAAACATACTGTTTTACAATCTCTCATGGACAATTATGTGACTATATTACATAAGAGCATTTTTTTACCCTAGAAATAGGCTACTGCTAACATTTCACTGTACAATAATGTTTTTCATATTTCATTGCTGATATTTTCTAGATTAGAATCATAGAATTACAGAATAGTTAGGGTTGGAAGGGACCTTAAAGATCACCTACTTCCAAACCCCTACCATCAGGTTACCCAAGGCCCCATCCAAGCTGGCCTTGAACACCTCCAGGGATGGGGCAGCCACAACTTCCCTTGGCAACCTGTTCCAGTGTCTCACTATGCTCATAGAGAAAAAAATTCTTCCTTATGTCTAGTCTAAATCTGCCCCTTTCCAGTTCATACCCATTCCCCCTTGTCCTATCACCACAAGCCTTTATGAATAGTCCCTCTCCAGCTTTCCTGTTGGCCCCCTTCAGGTACTGGAAGGTCATTGTAAGATCTCCTCAGAGCCTTCTCTTTTCCAGGCTGAACAACCCCAACTCACTCAGCCTGTCCTCATAGGGAAGGTGCTCCAGCCCTCGGATCATCCTTGTAGCCTCCTCTGGACACAGTCCAAATGCTCCATATCCTTCTTATGTTGAGGATTCCAGAACTGGACATGGTACTGCAGATGAGTTCTCACAAAAGAGGGACAGAGGGACAAAATCACTTCCCACAACCAGCTGGCCACACTTCTTTGGATGCAGCCCAGGATACAGTTGGCCTTGTGGACTATGAGTGCACACCGCTCGCTCATGTCAAGCTTCTCATCAACCAGCATCCCCACGTCCTTCTCTGCAGGGCAGCTCTTCAATCACGTCATCCCCCATCATGTACTGATAAGAGGGATTGCCCTGACCCAGGCGCAGGAACTTGCACTTGGTCCTCTTGAACCTCATGAGGTTCTCACAGGCCCACTTCTCCAGCTTGTCCAAGTCCCTCTGGATGACATCCTGTCCTTCCAGTATGGCAACTACACCACTCTCCTTGGTGTCATTTGCAGATTTGCTGAGGTTACTTTTGATGTCACTGTCTATATCATTGAAGAAGATATTAAACAGCACTGGTCCCAGTACATACCACAGAGGGACACCACTTGTCATGGATCTCCATCTGGACTTTGAGCCATTGACCACTACTCTTTGAATATAATCATCCAACCAGTTTCTTATCCACCATGTCGTCCACCCATCAAATCCATATCTCTCTAATTTAGAGGGGAGGATGTTGCAGGAGACCACGTCAAAAGCTTTACAGAAGTCTAGATAGATTGCATCCATTGGTTTACCTGTGTCCACTGATGTGGTTACCCCATCATAGAAAGTCACTAAGTGGGTTATACAGGACTTGGCCTTGGTGAATGGCTGGCTGCCATTAATCACCTCCCCATCCTCCATATGCTTTAGCATGTCTTCTATGAGGTTTTGTTCCATGATGTGAGGCTGACAGGTCAGTAGTTCTCAGGGTTGTTTTTTCTGCCCTTTTTAAACATGGGCAGAATGTTACCCTTCTTCCAGTCACCAGGGACTTCTTCTGATTGCCATGACTTTTCAAATATCATGGTGAGTGGCTTGGCAACCACATCTGCCACGTCCCAGAGGATCCTACTCAGTAATTCCTTGAAGAGATGAAGTCTGCTTTCCTGAAATTTAGTGTCCCAACTATACTCCTCATCTGTCCCATATCCCTCTGGACCTTGAACTCCACCAGTGCATGATCACTGCAGCCCAGAATGCCTCCAATCCTAATATCACTGATGAGCACGTTTGTATTGGTGACCATAAGGTCCAGTATTGCATCTCCTCAACTGGGGGTCTCTATCAGCTGGACTAAGAAGTTATCCTCAGTGGACTCCAGGAGTCTCCTAGATTGCCTACAGCTTGCCATGCTACTTTTCCAGCATATGACTGGGTGACTGAAGTCCCCAAGTAGGATAAGGGCTTGCGAGCGTGAAGTCTCCTGTAGCTGGAGAACGAAGAATTCATCAGTTGGTTCTCCTTGATCAGGTGGCCTGTAGTATACACCAACCACAACGTTCCCAGTGATTCTTCTGCCCTTAATTTTGACCCACAAGCTCTCAACCTGTTTGTGGCTACTCTTCAATGACAGCTCTTCACATTCTATCTCTTTCCTGAGATTGAGAGCAAACCTTCACCCCTCCTTCCAGGTCTGTCCCTTCTGAACAGCCTGTAGCTGTCAAAAGGCACACTCCAGTCATGGGGTTCATCCCATCATGTTTCTGTGATGGCAACTAGATGATCTCATTCTAGTAGCATGGTAGCTTCCAGCTCCTCCTGCTTGTTACTGAAGCTTCATGCATTAGTGTAAAGGCAGTTCAGTTGGGCTGTTGGTTTCATCACCTTCCCAGTGGATCCTACATTACCTACAAGGTGTTTTAAGAGAAGTATCCTCCTGAAGATCTGACCCCTGACACCTGTCTTCCCAATGCTTGTTACAGGCTAGGTTGATATTGTCCCTCTCCCCATTCGTATCTAGTTTAAAGCCCTCTCTACAAGTCCTGCCAGCTCCTAGGCAAACACCCTCCTCACCCTTGGAGAAAGGTGGCTCCCATCTGAAGCCTGTAGTCCCGGTGCTGTGTAGGCCATCCCATTATCAAAACCACCAAAGTTATTGTGGTAGCACCAGCCATGGAGCCACGTATTAATTGACTGGATCCATTTGAGCTGTGCTATGTCACCACTCGTAACTGGAAGGAGGGAATAAAAAAAATTACTTTAAGTTAATTTCAACACAGTAGTAAACCTGCCAATAAATCTGATCACACTATTAAAGATGCAATAGTGGCTGAACCAGAATTTGGCTCCAATCTCATAAACATTCTGTACTCTTTACTATACTAGGCACTACTTCAAACGCTGGCACTGTGCCCAGTACTGGACAAAATAAGATACTGATGATCAGTGAAAAAAGAAGTACTAGCAACTACAAGTCAGAGTATTAAACTAATGTGTCAGTGCAGCCCCGTTAAATGGCTTCCAATTTAGCTTCAGAACATGCTGGGGAAGTTCACAGCAGTTAAGGAACTATTGCTTACTTCCAAATCAAGTTGATAAAAAAAACCCCCAAAAATAAAATTAATGACTTCAGTAAGTGCTAGATCTTGCACATCTTTTTCTTAGGAATAATACCACTATAGCCAATGGGACTACTTATTTGTTCCTTTTTTTCAAAAACAAGCCTAGTATTGTCCTATAGTAAAAGAGAGTTTTATAAATTTGTGATAGTCCTTGAAAATCAGAGTAAAGGATCTAATGATGTGATAGCATACATTAATCTAGCTAGCAAGGAATTTTTATTTAAGTACTATATTATTATCTTTTCAAAACAGCTTCATGAAATAACCAATCTGATTATAATTATACAAATGTATGTTTATTTTAGAATGTAGAAGGCACTTCTATTGTATAGGCTAATTTCTTTTTTTTATTCCTAGCTTGTAGTTTGTTGCACATATGTTTGTGAATCATCATATATATGAATGTGCTTGCAATACAATGAGGTGCTGTTGAAGTCTACTTAATAAACTGCATACTACAATAACTGTCACAATAAACCACTGTACAAAGAGTCACTAGGGTTTTGCCCGAGTTCATTCAGATACCTGCATCAGGTTAAGATAAATAATGTGGTCAGCAAATTTCTTTAAGTGCACAACCCATAAATGACGGTCAGCAGAGCTGTGGACCACACCTTCCGCTGCAGGGAAGTGAAGTCCACCCCACTCTGCCTAGATATTTAAAAGAACGAGTGAATGAACAAGCCCAATATAACTGTGATTAAAAGGTACAGAAAGCAGTAATTTCAAAGCAGTGCTGTCTGGCCCTACGAAGCTGTTCATGCCTCTGACAGTGATGAAAGGAAACCTGAGACATTAAAACATGCATTCAGATCCCAAAGATAAGCATCACTGTAGGCTTTTCTGTCTTTACATTTCCATGTAAGGCTATAATTCTTGACATCAAGAGCTCATAGTCTATGTTTGCACAGCAGGATGAACAAAACCTTTGGTCTAAAGCTTTGTAAAGTACACTAAACCACTAAACTTGAAGATCACTGTTTGAATCTTTTGTGAACTAACACTCTAAGACTTACAAAAAGATGTAAATAAGCTAAGAGGGGATAAATTGAACCTCTCTTGAATTCTGCCTCAGAAAAGCTCTGAATCAAATTCCTACTGACACTAAATCCAAAGGAGTAACATCACCATGTAACTTGGCCTAGTCACTGCACTCAAAAATAATCATCAGATATTTAATGTTCTTGAGGAAACTCATCTTTATCTGAGCCCTTCTAACTGGATGGTAACATGGCAGTCCACCAAGAAACCACACTTGTGGTTCCACAGGAGGCTGTGGTTATATCCTAATTCCTCTGATAATGCCACAAAGTTTCTTAAACTGCTCTGTAAAAGAAACCATGTCCTTTTGCTTGTTCAGAAACTAACAGTTCTGTTAACAGAAAGTTAGAGATTGCTGGAAAAAATATGTTGTACACACATTTTATTTTTCTAATGAAATTCAAATATTTTTATTCAGCTGCTTATTTCCTATGAAAGAACAAACTAACTGTTTTTTCAGATGACAGAATATTTCTTCTTATCCACTCCTAATTAAAATAGAACGCAAAGAACTCACTAAAAACACAGTCATACACCTGTGTGGAAGATTTCTTTTTTTAATCCTCCAAAGCAAAGACGTTGAAAAAGGTATGAGTCATGAAAATGGTAAAATTCTATCCAGAAACAGTAGCAGAACCAAAAAATCATAGAATCATAGAATCACCAGGTTGGAAAAGACCCACCAGATCATCTACTCCAACCATTCCCACCGATCTCTAAATCATGCCCCTCAGTACCTCATCCACTCGCACCCTAAACACCTCCAGGGAAGGCAAGTCAACCACCTCCCTGGGCAGCCCCTTCCATTGCCTAATGACCCATTCAGTGAAGAATTTTTCCCTTATGTCAAGCCTGAACCTCCTCTGGTGGAGCTTGAGGCCATTCCCTCTTGTCCTGTCCCCTGTCACTAGGGAGAAGAGGCCAGCTCCCTCCTCTCCACAACCTCCTTTCAGGTAGTTATAGAAAGCAAGGAGGTCTCCCCTCAGCCTCCTCTTCTCCAGGCTAAACAACCCCAGCTCTCTCAAGAAAAGGGACAATAATGCCAATCTTTTGGTGGTGCCCATTTGTTCTGCTTTTAGTTGATGTAAGATGTTAGATGTAGCCAAATGGATGTTCAAATAGTTGATGAAATCTTGTTCTTTGTAAAGCCAAACCTAGGGCTTTTGCCACTGTTTTTTACATAGAAGTATTTCCTCCACTGAGAATCAAGAAAAGGAGGATAACCTTCTAGTATTTCTTAATTTAGCAACTGTAGTTGCAGTAAGATTTTAAAAACTTGTTTGCCAAATATCATGGTCAGGACTGTCAAACTAGACTGAAGGAGAAATGAGTTTTCAACTAACAGAAGAGATCATGGTATAACCTCCTCTAAAAAAAGTTGTGAAAAAAGCTTGAACAAGCATACTTGCTCCAGTAAATAACTCAGCTTGGATGCTGAAAATGAACCGGAGACATTTTAAAACACCCTCTTCAGTTTTAATGAGCTCAAAAGCAATCCAACTGTATCTATTTATATAACAGGAATGGATCTGAATATGCTATACCTGGGCCAGCATCTATAGCACAGTTCTGTCTATTTTTAATCTCCTAATATGAAATATAGATAAGAAAATGATATTTGAGCAGTGGTTCTTTCAGCAAACATTAACTAAAATTAATTAAACTTGTGATGGTATTCCTTCTCCTTTCTTTATTCTTTGTTTGTCCACTTCCGTGTAATCATGCAATACAATTCAAAAATCATTTGTGAATGTATGAGTGAACAGTGGAATATAAATTCTGTCTAGATTATTAGGAGCTGGTGACTTCCACTTTCAAAAGGAATGATAAACTGTTCTAGATGTGCTGTCAAGTTACAGATCAGAGCTTGGAATGGTGAGGTATGAATTCTTCCTGGACAAACTGTTCAATATTTCTAAAGATCGACAGAAACACTATCAGTCCAACTAATTTTGTTTTCACATCTGTATCAGAAAAATTGGATTCTGAAAATGCTTCAAAGTTAGTAAAGGTATAATTATAGCTTCAGGACAGGAAGGGAGCACTTAATCATTGAGTCAGCAGGCTCAGAGATATGCAGCATCCACACATTGCTGGTTATTTAGAGTCATATGAAATAGGTATCAGAAGTGATTTACTTCAAATATATTTGCATAAAGCCCTTGATCCAATGAAATATGATCAATGTTTTTAAGTGGAGTTATAGAAACAGATTTCCAGGCATTATTCAAACATGATATTTTCAATTACTGCATACCTTCTATATATATACATATGTATCCCTGTTACTGCACAGAGTTTCTTAATGTTAATATTGCAGTTTAACATAGTAAGTATTTTAAACTATTACAGAGAAAATATACATATTTTAAAAGAGCTTTGTTCAGAAAACAAAACTGCCCATTGCTACAATCTTTGGCTACATTATTTGTGTACAGCACACGTTGTTTATAGTAATTGCAGTGCCTCTGCTTCCTAAAGGGATTATGGAGAGAAGATGGCACATACAGTGGTCAGTATAGCATATATGAGTTAGTTGAATAAACTTAGACAGTATCAAGATCTTTTTTTCGCCTTCCTCATAAAGTAAAAATGCAATATATTTCCACATGTGATTATTTATTTAACAAAACAACAGTTTTACTAGAATACATGAGAAGTATTTGTTTAATGTATTCAACCCAAGGAAGGTACTTTTCATTTGGTTAAAAAAGCACAAAAAAGGAAACAGTTCTTGCTTTAGAAACTACTTCCATTTTGCCATAGTACTTAAAGCCAAGCATTTATTTAAGTGCTTTTCTAAACAGTGGCTTAAATATACATATTATAAAACTATGCATATTATAAAACTACTCTATTAATTATACTGTGTGGAGGGTTAAGACTGTTTTATCCTGAAGCATCCAAAACGTTTTCTTGAAACTATAGGCATATATTCATTTCCAGACAAAAAAATACTTACTGATCGCAGAGTCATAGGAGGTTGAATTGTGTTCATCTCGGATAAGGGGAAATGGTGACAGGTAAGCATGTGTACAATTCTTAGAAGGTGACTGATTAGCTAAAAGTGAAAGCAAGATAAAGATTAATATTATACTGCCTTAAAAATAAAATATTTTAAGCCTGTTCTGTAAATGGGTAAACTGAGGTCAAGATTCCAGGTTCTTTCCCAGGCAGTAGCTGACGGTGAATTTGGTTTGGTAAAAGATACAAGTCTTGACATCCAGCCAAGGATATTCCTTAAAAGGCAACACAGATTTGTACTACAGGAACAGTAAAGTAGCGTTCATGAAGGCACACCGCAATTTATATGCAATGCATACAGATGCTTTTATAAGCATACGTAACATTTTCTCGTGAGGATTAATTATGCCCATCTCATTGTTGCATGTCCCACAAAAAAAAACAAACCTAGGAAATTACTTTTTCCCTTGTTAAAGAACAACGAAAAATATCAAGCTACTTCAGAAAGTTTACAATCTCACAAATATGAGCTTAGTCTATGAAATCAATATCCCCAGAGAAGGGTTAATTCATCTTTTATATTAAATGCTTATAAACCATCACCTTCTTCCTTGCAAAAGATAATGGCTGACTACAGCTTAAACCACATTTAAATTCAGATTCTTGGCAGCAGAATTCTCCAGACAAATAACAAGGGGAAATTAACTACAGTGAATATTACATTTGCTACCTGAGACCAAACAATATCTTTAGCAAAAGATGGGTTATGGATATCGGATTTCTATGATGGCAGCTGCTTTTCACAAGAATTGTGGAAATACTGTACTCAGGAGAGGAAGCTCTGTACCTCAGAGGTAGAAAAAGAAGCTTGACATCATCTTCATGGAAGATTCTGGTTGTAAAATACTCCCTGATCTTCCAGAACCCTGGCATATAGTGGAAGAGTGCCAAGAGTCATCTGTGAATTTAGCAGAGGAATTGTTCTGGAGATGATCTGTGCTACATCATTTTTACAATGGAATTGCCCACAGCCTCCTTAACCTACTTATAGCACTAGTTGGAGAAACTCTCCAAGCAAAAATGCATGGACTATCCTAACCATTAAGCAATTTTTTTTATGTTGCAGAAATAAACAGTTTCTTTAACAATAAATGGCAAAATACTGTCCTGAGAAGAATGGATTCAAGTTAACAGGACAGCAATAACACTCACAGTGTAAGCTGGTAAACACACATGACTTTGTCCCAGCGTTTCCTCTAGTATAGATTACAAAAAAGTTTGTCAGGAATTTATTTTAGGGTAGCTGAAGAACCTGATTGCCAAAGAAGTCATATGAAATCCAGTGATGAATAAGACAGAAAATAAAACCACAACATTTTTGAGAACTACTACAGATAACGTAAAAGGAAGAAGTTACTTACTATACCAGAAATTCCACATGCTGGAATTATTCTCTCCTACATTTCCACTAAACCAGCACCTCCAAAAGAAACCTTCATGATGGAAAGTGGCCTGTTCTCCCTATGGAGAAAAAATAAAGAAGAAGTTATTGTCTTACAATTTTTAAATAGCTGAAAGTATAAAATTTAACTGAAATTAGATGTTGAGGTAAAACGCATCATCATCATAATGAGACACAGCTTGTCTGAATATTACGTTAGCTATAGCATATCTAAACAGTTATACTTTCTTTGAAAGAAAGTAATTTCACAACAACAGCATCAAAAAAGAGGAATTAATTTTATAGTTGATTACAATGGTTATAAGAGGTTTTGAAGCAGTCCTGTAAGCCTCCAGAAGGTCAAAATAAGCATATTCAAAAGTCCATATGAATTAAGTTCTTGGAAAATAAACACATCCAAGAAGCCTACATATATAATTCTCATTATAAATAAAAATGTCTGTACTAACCCCAGCATCTTCAGGTGCATTTGAACACCTTCCTATTTCTGTAGCTAGAAGCCAATAATCAGTTCCAAATGCCAATAAAAAAAGCAAAACTCCCAGAGCTGCAAAGAAGCCTCCAAAAAATATCCCCACACTCAGCTTCATTATTGAAATTATTGAAAAGAAAAAAAAAGGAAAATCACTTTTTTTTTTAATTACTTAAGAAGTGGTAAAATAAATAATTTTAAGTGGAAAAAAAAGCTAAAAAGCTGTTTGCAGAATGCAGCTCATATCTGGAGAAGTTTCTCTTCCTTTGACTTTCTGCCTGTATTTCCCAATGCCCTGTGAGTCGACTTGTCTCCTAATTTGTGTTCCATGTGGCTGACTCAAGACTGACAGATGAAAAGAACCTTCTATTTTAGGACACTGATGGCAGAGGTTCGTTCTGTTACTCTGTCTGGGCGAGGCCAGTCAGAAATAGCTGACCTTCCCCTAAGTAATCAGGGATTGACTTGAAATATTATTGCAGTTGGTGCATCAACATCAGTGGAGATGGCAATGGAGTTTCATGCAATGCCGCAGCTCTACCCATCTTCGTAAACCACACTACAAGGCATACAGTAGCTGCAAGGAATTCTGAAGCTCAGGCTTGGTGGTGAATGTTTCCTTGGCTGACAGTGAGGAAGGAAACACATGCACTGCTTTGGAAGTTACTGTAATTCACGTTCGAAAATGAAGGCTGAGATTTTTTTAAGGAACATGAAAAACATGGTAGTCAAATTGCAGAGATGCCTTTGAAATATCCTAACTTCTATTACAAATTCAGTTAGCTTTAAAAATCTACATCTCACCCTTAAATTAGTACCTTTAGCAACACTAAGTATTTAACTGCTTTATTTATTCAGATGCATCCTATTTGCTTATATAACAAGTGTATGCAAATAAAAATTCCTCCCAGCAATTGACAAAGAAACTTCAGTATTTTAAAAGTGAAGAAACTTTCCCATAAGTGTGCTCTGGCCATTTAGGATGGGGGTAAGGTAACATTTAAATTCCAAGGACACAATAAAAAGGTTCCTCCTAACAACTTCTTTTCATGCCAATCAGGCGTTCTTGAACATGTCCATTGGATTACAATGCATTGTCCTGTAGAGATATTATCGAGTTTATACTATGCACCAGATCCTGCAGTCCTTACCCAGTAAAATTTCATGGGCATTATCCGTCTCCAGAGTAGAAAACATTGCACTGAAATCCCCTACTGGAAAGTGCTGGGATCAAGAGAAGATGAAGTCAGCTTACTCCAGAAATATTTGTCACAAAATTTTACTGCATAAGACATATGTCCCGCTATTTTTTCAGACAGTGCAGCAGTGTGCTGAATGAAAGCAAGGAAAAGACTATTTCTACCACCTTTCCTTGTTTCCAGACACATAAACAAGAGATATGTTCTTTAATATTTTTATAACAGTCCTTTATCTGTTTAACACCATCTTCACATTTGTTACAAGCTCTATTTTATTTAAATCTGTGAGAAAACCTGTATAAACCTGTGTATGAAATTACATACACATACTAAGTTCATACACAACCACATCTAATATTTTGTGGCCTTTTTGCACTACACAGTTTCAATGTATGCAGAACAGGAAATGAATTTTCAGTCAAACAGACTCTTGTTGACATATTTTCTTTCCCTAACAGCCACTGATGTAGTTCACTTTGCCAAAGTAGAAAGTGATGTTTGGAAACATCACTATATGCTATAAAACAAAATAAGTCATATTTTAGAAAAGGATTACTTGCAGATTAGAACAATGCTTTAATTTCTGGTCAGTCTTGAAGTGCTCAGGCAAGCAGATTAGATGACAGTTGTGGGCCCCAACCAACTAAAACATTCTATTCTAATTAATTGTTGTTATTTATTCTAATGTGTCCAAAATAGCAAACAAACAAACAAAAAAATCCCCATAGGATTCTCTTCAGGATTAATTTCACATGAGCTAGATGTCTTTCCTTTGTAATCAAGACAGTCAACAGAGCTTGGAGAGTGCTTCAGCACAACATAGATTTCACTCAGATAGCTCAATTCAATCACTCAGGAGGACACCTAGCTCTAGCTATTTGCCACAGCACACTGCTAGCTCTCAGCTGCCACTCCAGAAAGGCATACTTGTCTACCAGTTTTAACCATATCTTCCAGCCCTACACAGCAGTCTTAGGTACTCTCTTTCACTTCAAATGGTACTAGAAGCCTATGTGATGGTAACTGAATCAAACGTGGACAGAGCAAAACAGTTACTTCACAGTCATCTCCCACCATTGGATGTGCCAGGACATCTAAGGCATCTCCAGTTGGTAAACAGGTATGGCAAGGAACTTAGAAGAGGACCACGTCTTTCTTGAATAACAACTACAGGTCAGGTTTACATTACCTGAACGTGATGTCAGATACCTCTGTTTTAGATGGCTGAAACCAGTCTCCATTAGCTGGTCAGTTCATTCTGGAGGCACTACGGAGAATCAGACCTCCATCAACTCCTGTCAGCAGCACAGATCCGTATTTCGGACAGAGCTGTCTGAATGCAAAGGTCTGAATTCGGAACTGAATCCTAGCTGTGTTGCTGTTGCATGGGTGGCCTTACAAAGGACTGGTCAGAAGCTCAAGAAATTGTATTCAGTGAAATCCTGAGATGTAGATAATCACAACATAAACAAAATCAATGATACAATGTTCTTCATTGTATCCATTTTAAAAATACCCCATAAAATTGAATTAATTCTTATGTGCTGTTTAACATAATGACATTTGGCTCTTCCTAAATTATGTTATCCTTCAGTGTTACGGGATATGTGTTTATAACCTTCAAAATACTAACTGCACACAACTATGTAAGAGTATTGCAGAAGGAGAGAAATATGAAGTTGGTGAATTTTGTCACTGCAAATAATACAAGTACTGTTCACTCTCATCTTTTACTCCACAATTCTCACAAGTTCTTTTCAAAGACAGTTATACGCTGCTATTCATACCTATAACTAAGGAAACTATGCCACACAATGGTGAATGACTTTTTCAATGTTACACTAGATGTAGAGAAATCCAGTCCCCTGACTCAGCCACTGAACCACAAATACTAAAAGAAATAAAATAGCTTGTTTCAGTCTTATTGCACCTACCTGGTATCAGGTCAGAAATATGTCAGTGACCCCATGAACCCATTTCTGCATGAGATTAACTTACTCTCAGGAGTAGCTTCACTGAACTTAGTTTGTATTAAAAGTTTCACTGAATCCAAGTGACAGCTGAATCACAGCCTGTGGAGGACAAGTATTTATTTTTAATATACTGTACATGCACTCTGGTCTCAGCATGTTCGTCCTGAGGAGAGATAATCTAATTATTCTCTTTTGTATTTATGGCACATTCTCTGGCAGTGCTATCCTCCAAATATTCTAACACCTCCAGTGTTATGCCTGGCTATGTCAGGAATGAAATAAGAAGCCATGCTAAGACTTGTCATGTCAGCTTAGAAATTCATGTTATCCACTACTTGAATACACACTCACATAAAGTCTCAGGGTACTTTTCTTCAATTCAATTAAATTCTGATGGTTCCCCAGAAGAAGAGAGAAAGTTTCAAAGCACTGAAAACAGACTTATCAAGCCAAAACAATCATTGTTCTGAATCTTAAACAAGGTAATTCCCCAGCTCTTTCCACAACTCCTAAATTTCTACAGAAATTAGGCTGGCAGTTTAAAATGAAAGTGACTTGGCCAAATTTATCCCTACTATAGTGACAATGATATAATTCAATCAGTTTTAACATATAATCAATTTGGCCAGTTAAGCCCAACATTCATTGGTTTTGTTGAATCCTAGTGTGAAGATTGAAGGCCTTCACAAAATGGATGGATTCCAATCTCATTTAACAAAGCTGGCAAAAGTTTTATGGTTTTTTTGTTTATTTTTCTCTTTCAGATAGACAGGGCTAAACTAACTCCCAAATCTGCATAGTTTGTTTATTTATGTATCTAAATAGCTTCTGCTTCAATATAGTATCTGAGACCCTCCTTGTCTTTAAAACTAGAAAAGAAGAAAACAACTATACAAAACAAGGGCTGGCTGCTTCTTTCTTTGATTTCCATCTGAAGGAGGAAAACCTTGACTAGCTTATGGGAGGGAGAGGTTGTTTATTTACTTGTTTATGTTTCTGTGTGATTGAGTAAATGTTGTGTGTGTATGCTTGGAATTGGCAGGCAGCTCCTTATCTGTGTTGGTAGATAGGCCCATGATCTAAACACAGCTTATTAGAACAGTCTCCATGTCTCACTATACACCAAGAAACAATTTCATCAGGTGCCTCAGAGCTGAATCCTCCTGAGACTTCACTGCCCATTTACTGCTGAAGAAAAACATTTTGAACTGCGATGGAGTATCTCACCTGCTGATTCAGATCCTCATCCTGTCCATCCTCTCCAGCTGGGCAGGATGTTATCCATTGTACCTACGCAATCAATTGTCGGCAGCATGCTGGGCAGACATACAGGGCATAGTACGCTTTGTCCATTAAATCTTTGGCGGGGATTCATCTTACTTAACACTAGACAGCTGCAGGGTAGCTGTCTCCAATTAAGCTGGTCACTTCAGGTTTCCTTTACAGTCCTACTGGCACTTATAAAGCACAGCCCAACTGACCAATTTTTGGATGACTACTTCAATGTGCAATGAATCAACCCTAAAAGCACAATTACATTGTTGGTTGGGTTTTTTTTTTTTTTTGCTTTACTGACTGAAATAGGGCCTGGAACAACTTGTTAGAGATATGACTGTTTTAATCTTAATACTACACTAAATCAGGCCACAAATCACAGAATGACTAAAGTTGGAAGGGACTTCTGGAGGTCACCTTATCCAAGCACCCGCCTCAAGCAGGACCACCTAGAACTGATTACCTGGAACTGTGTCTAGGCAGCTTTTGAATCCAGGACTGGAGACTGCAAAACCTCTCTGGGCAACCCATGCCAGTGCTTAGTCACTCTCACAGTAAAAGAAATGTTTCTTGATGTTCAGAGGGAACCTCCTATTTTTCAAGTTGCACCTACTACCTCTGGTCCTGTCACTGGGCATCACTAAAATGAACCTGATTCTGTCCTCTTTATACCTTCCCTTCAGGTATTTATATACACCTAAAAGATCCTTCTGAGTCTTCTCTTCTCCAGGCCTAACAGCTCTAGCTCTCTTAGTTTTTCCTCACAGGGCAGTTGCTCTAGCCCATTCATGGTTCTAGTGGTCCTCCATTGGACTCTCTTCACTAAGTTCATGTCTCTTTCATACTGGGGAGCCCAGAATTGGACCCAGCACTCCAAGTTTAGCTTCACCAATGCTGACTGGAGAGGAAGGATCACCTCTCAATTTCCTGGCAAATTTTGCTTAATGCAGACCAGGATACCATTCACCTTTGCAGCAAGGGCCCATTGCTGGTTCATGTGAAACTTGAGCAGACATCATGGAGAGTACAAATGCTCTACACTGGGATTAAATCAAGCCATTCTGAACGCAGGTATCACCAAGCTCATGAAGAGACAGAACTGCTGTTCTTCTGACCTAAGGACAGGAGCAGCCCATAAACAGCATCATCTTCAACTGGAACTCAGTTGAAGCAACAAGAACTATCTTCTTCATGAGGCACTACATCTACACATTTTTATCTACTTAGGATCCACTGTTACCCATCTGCAGGAACAGGTAATAGATTAGCAGCCACTCAGATGAACAAAGCTTCAAAGTGTATATTCCATTTGGACCCTGACTCATACCTCCTCAGTGCTCAGGACTTTGACATTCTACAAAGTATCACAAATTTATTCAGCCACAGAAAGGAAGAGAAAACTTCAGTATGACTCTGAGTGGGTCACTCTGTTTCATATATTCTAGTTTGCATTTTATCTTACAATAAATGCACATCAGATAAAATAGCTAAAAATATAGATAGGCAGAATACTTTTTTATTGAATCATAACACTGATTCAAAGTGTGATGTATACACATCTCTGCAAGTTGGGCAAGATAATTAGAACCACCAGAGACAGAAGAAAGGGCATCTGAGTTCCTCACATCCTTGGTTTGCACTCTAAAGTCTTTTTAAAACTGTAAGAAAGCCAGGTCAAACCCATAAGTATTTCCTGGAGTGCTTCAAAGCAATGAATCACCCCATGTGCAGTTTTAGCAGATGAGAGAGTTGCCTGATTTTAGGTGGTGTTCCAGGCAGTTTCCCATGGAAACAGTCAGAAATTAAGAACTGCACCCTTCTTCATCATTTTTATTGCTCTCTTACATGGGTCCTACCACAGGAGGAGGCTACTGTGAATCTAACTTTGAGGCAGTAACTACTTCCATCTATTGCACAGACACTTTTTGGTGTGTATTTTCATGTTTTATTCAGGAGGCCTGAGGAACTAGTATTATAGGCTGGGGATGCGTGCATGAAATAAGGGTACTCTAGTATTAAACAGGAAATGGACTGGAGACAACAGGAGTCATCCAGACTATCCTCTGCTCCAAAGCACAATCAATAGGATCTAAATCATTCTTGGTATATGTATTTTATCTGTTAAACATCAATTAAAAGAAACATGGAAAGCTGCGTGGTCTTATTCATGCCATGATCACAGAATCACAGAATCACAGAACAACCAGGTTGGAAGGGACCCATCGGATCTTCTAGTCCAACCATTCCTATCTAACACTAAACCAAGTCCCTCAAGACCTCATCCATCCGTGTCTTAAACACCTCCAGGGAAGGTGAATCAACCACCTCCCTGGGCAGCCTATTCCAATGCCCAATGACCCTCTGCGTGAAAAACCTCCTCCTAATCTCCAGCCTAAACCTACCCTGGCGGAGCTTGAGGCCATTCCCTCTTGTCCTGTCCCCTGTCACTTGGGAGAGGAGGCCAGCTCCCTCCTCTCCACAACCACCTTTCAGGTAGTTGTAGAGAGCAATGAGGTCTCCTCTCAGCCTCCTCTTCTCCAGGCTAAACAACCCCAGCTCTCTCAGCCGCTCCTCATAGGGACCATTCCAGAAGAGGAGCACTAGGCTCAATGACTAAAATAATTTCTCCCTTTAACAAGACTTCTAGAAATGCTTTCTAAGTTACTCCATCATGCCCACCAGCTTTTAAAGCTTTGAGGGTGGAACCAATTAAAAGGTTTCTTAACCTTGCCTTAAACTACAGATCTTTTCAGAGAAATTAGACTTTAAATGTCTTTAAGATTAACAGCAGTTTCCAAACTCAAGTTCATTCACAGTACCTCTTAAAATGTTCTGGGTCATTGGACTGTAATTTTTTCTACTGGGTTCACTTTATATATGAAAAGTTGAAATGACTGTTGAATGTTACCCTACTGATCTTAAGCAATAAACCAGAATGAAATAAGTCATTCTTAGATTTGCTAAACTTGATGACAAATTGTACATTTGGGAGTCTTGACCTTACCTGTTTGTAATGTAGGAATCCAAGAATATGTTCCATTTACTGCAATAAACTGCTGCAGTTGTCTTAGATCTCTCTTAGAAAAGTATTTTACAAACTTAAATTAAGAATTTATAAGGTTTAAGATTTTCTCCCATTGAAGGAATGAAAGGATCTTTTCTCAAAACTCTGAGATTAATGATGACTTCTATCAGTCCTTTCACTTTGTGATGGTTTGGTGCCCACACTGACACAGAGCTAGCTAAGGAAGGGCAGCTGGAAGCTGCCTCAACCCCTTGCTTGGCAGGTGACATCAAGCATTTACCGCAGTGGTTATTCTTAGCAAACAGTTGCAGATCCCTCAACCCTTCTCCTGATTAGCAATCCGTACTTCAGACATTCTCCCACTTACTGAATCTCACATTCAGCATCCGAGGCAAGAACAGCTCATTAAACAAGTCTGAGAACAGTCCAATCTCCAGAACCCAGTCAGTGTAAGAAATGTTCCTTCTGCCTTTAAAGTACTTCTACTTTACTCTGGTTTCTAAAATTTATAGCAGAAACTGACACTTGCATAGACACTACCTCAAGAATTTCACTTGGGCTCAGTGTTTGCACAAAAGTCAATCATTTGCCTCATACTCCATGAGCAGTACCTAAACCCTTGCACCATCTTTGAATCATCTACCTCTTTAATAGTTTTCTCTGATGAATCTTCAAGCCTTTTCCATTTTTTCTATCAGAAATAAAATGACCAAGAGTAAAATTAGTGCAATATTGGCAAACAACATAGTGTCAATTACCATTATGCTCTAATAGTTCAATACCTTGTAACCATTAATAGGACATATTGATTAAACCAAGTATAAAATATCATAGTCAATGGGCAATTAAAAAACTGAGTTATTCTGGAGATTTTTATAACATCTTTGTCCCTATACATATGCTAGGCTAAGCTTTGCCTTGGCATCCTAAAAATAAGTTGTGTATCTAAGAAATATGTCTTGCTTTCCAGTTTGGGGGTCAAAGGGACTGTAGGGCTGTGAGCTTGATTCTTCATAACCATATGGAAAATCACATTAGTTTCTCCTTATTTGTGACCTAAATCTGCTAAAGATCCAGTGATATTTATTTATTCGGAAAACACAAAGACAGAACTGAAGTTATCCTGTCATCAGCAATTGACTGATCATTCTCAAACTTTATCAGCTGGTGCAAAGTTTTAAAATTTAAAAATCATCATCATTTTCCAAAAGCTTCTTCTTAACAATAATTAGAAACAATTTTTAAACCATCTCCTGTTCCCTAGATCAGTGTTTTCTTGAGCATTTTTGGGTTTTTTTGTTTGTTTGTTAGAGTATTTAAAACTGCAGCCCTTTCATTGTGTAAGCTGGTGTAGAAGCTACCACATAAAAAGATCCCCTCTTGAAGCAACATAAAGATATTTTGTACGTGACAATCACATCCATCTGTGCATCTCAGACTGAAGACTGTTGTACTTCTTTGGACTCAAGTATGTTCTAACATAGCAGTTGCGCACAATTACAGCTATCCTTGACTTTAAAATAAACTCCACACAACAGCGTATATGCAAAGAGGAAAAAGGGAAGCCCTCCTTCCCTGGCTCAGTGCCACAATCACAAGCCATGTAACATAACAAGGCAGGAAACCACTTGCCATTGGAAACATGATGGAGGCACCAGGCTGACCCCATGAGAGGGCCAAGCAACAACAATGGCAGTGGGAATGATCACTTTTCCCCATGAAGAAGGCAGGCTCAGAAGCAGGTTCAAAAATGTCACCTTTCTGCAGTAACCAGCAGTACCATAGAATCATTTAGTTGGAAAAGACATTTCAGATCATTGATTCCAACCGTATCTGTCTGCTACTAAACTAGATCTCTGAGCACCTCATCTTCCTGTCTTTTAAATACCTCCAGGGATGGTGATTCAGCCATTCCCCTGGGTAGCCCATTCCAATGCCTGATAACCCTTTCAGTGAAGAAATTTTTCCTAATATGTACTCTGAACCTCCCCATGCACAACCTGAGTCCATTCCCTTTTGTTCTGCTGCCTGTCATTTTGCAAAAGAGACCAACATCCACCTCTATAAAACCTCATTTCAAGCAGTTGTAGACAGTGATAAGGTTTCCCTCAGCCTCCTTTTCTCCAGGTTAAACAACCCCAGTTCCTTCAGCTGTTCCTCATAGGCCTTTTTCTCCTACATCTTCACCAGCTTCATTAGATGGTGGGATGCAGGACACTCATCACCATGACCCCACGGCACACTTCTGCTTCCAAAGCCCCTGTACCCTATCCCAGTTGTTCCTGTTTCCTTCAGAGCCTCAGGCCCCACAATGACAGGTTGCAAATCCCTCTGTGTACAAACACGCAAGTAGAGGCAAGAAGGGCAAAGTCCTACAGGTGGTAGGAAGGACACACAGACCCTGTCAGCCTCTGAAAATGATACTGAAAATACCAGTAAAAAATTCCCTAAGACTTGTTTTGAAGTTTGGGAAATCCACAATCCTTTATCAGGACTAGGCAACATGTGGAAGTGATCTATACCAACCATGTGAAGCAAGACAAGAACTGGTTACAGAATATATTTCCCACTTACGTGCATATGGATAAATTTTCCCAGAATCTTATGCATATTCTATTACTTTCCAAGGTCTAATTTTAATGTGTCAGGAAACTTTGCAACAGTCAAAACTCTTCCTAATTTGGAGCTGGCTCCACCTTCCTGCTTGACTTTGCCTAAGAAATAAGAAGAAACTCCAAACAAGAGGTGATTACAGAAGAAGAGACATCTGTTCAGCATGGATCATACTTCACACATACTTCAAAGAAGCATCAGGGTTCTGTATGGGGACCAGTGCTGTTTAATATTTTCATCAATGATATAGACAGTGAGATTGAGTGCACCCTCAGAAAGTTTGCTGATGACACCAATCTGAGTGCTGCAGTTGCCACACTGGAAGGATGGGATGTCATCCAGAGGGACACGGACAGGCTGGAGAAGTGGGTCTGTGAGAACATTAAGAAGTTCAACAAGGCCAAGTGCAAGGTCCTACACCTCAGTCAGGGCAATCCCTGTTTTGAGTACACAATGGAGGATGATGTGATTGAGAGCTGCCCTGGAGAGAAAGACTTGGAGGTGCTGGTCGATGAGAAGCATGACATGAGCTGGCAATGTGCACTCATAGCCTACAAAGCCAACTGTATCCGGGGCTGTATACGAAGAAGCATGGTCAGCAGGTTGTGGGAGGTTATTTGGCCCCTCTATTCCTCTCTTGTGAGATCTCATCTTTAGTACTGTGTCCAGTTCCAAAATCCTCAGTATAAGGATATGGAGCTGTTGGAATGGGTCCAGAGGAGTCTACAAATATGATCCAAGGGTTGGAGCAGCTCTGCTATGAGGACAAGGGTGAGAGAGTTGGGATTGTTCAGCCTGGAGAAGGCTCCCAGGAGACCTTATAGCGACCTTCCAGTACCTGAAGGGGCCTACAGGAAAGCTGGGAAAGGACTGTTTACAAAACCTTGTGGTGATAGGACTAGGGCCAGGTGGAGAGGAGCAGATTTAGACTACACATAAGGAAGAAATTCTTCACCATGAGGGTGGTGAGGCACTGGCACAGGTTGCCCAGGGAAGCTGCGGCTGCCCCATCCCTGGAGGTGTTCAAGGCCTGGTTGGATGGGGCTGTCGGCAGCTTGATCTAGTTGGGACGTCCCTGCCCACGTCAGGGGGGCTGGAACTGTATTATCTTTAAGGTGCCTTCCAACCCACACTATTCTATGATTCTTCCAAGGAAACCATGCTACCAGAGGGACAACCTGTCCAACTTTCAAACCCCACAGTTGCTTAGGCGAGACTCGGCTTAAGCCTAGATGATAACATTCCACTTTCTGTAAGAGTAACTACTCCTCCTTCCTTGCCCGAGGAAGAGGAAGCCAGTGCCCGGTGTGGGACTCGCCCCCAGAGGTGCGCGTGCGCAGGGCCGCGGGGCCGCTGCCAGATGGAGGCGGAGGAGGAGGAGGAGGATGGCGGCGGGGAACTCCGAGCGTTTCGTTCGCTGCCTTTACGCCGTGGGCTTCCTGGTGAGGGGCAAGGCGGCGAGCGGCGCGGGGAGGTGATGCCTTTTCGCGGCGCGGCTCCGGAGCTCTCAGCACCCCTCGGGGCTGCCGGACATAAGAAGGACATGGAGCTGTTTGAACAGGCCCAGAGGAGGCTACAAGGATGGTGCGAGGGCTGGAGCACCTCTGCTATGAGGACAGGCTGAGAGAGTTGGGGTTGTGCCTCCTGGAGAAGCGAAGGCTCCGAGGAGACCTTATAGGAACCTTCCAATACCTGAAGGGGCTACAGGAAAGCTGGGGAGGGACTGTTCATAAAAGCTTGTGGTGATAGGACTAGGGGCAGTGGATATAAACTGGAGAGGGGCAGATTTAGACTACACACAAGGAAGAAATTCTTCACCTTGAGGGTGGTGAGGCACTGGCGCAAGTTGCCCAGATAAGCTGTGGCTACCTCATCCCTGCAGGTGTTCAAGGCCTGATATGGTGAGGGGTGTCCTTACCCATGGCAGGGGGTTTGGAACTAGATAATCTTTAAGGTCTCTTCCAACCCAAACTTTCTGTGTAGCCTGCAGAAGAGGAGGCTGAGGGGAGACCTCATTGCTCTCTACAACTACCTGAAAGGAAGTTGTGGAGAGGAGGGAGCTGGCCTCTTCTCCCAAGTGACAGGGGACAGGACAAGAGGTAATGGCCTCAGGCTCCGCCAGGGGAAATTTAGGCTAGACATCAGGAAAACATTTTTCACAGAAAGAGTCATTGGATACTGGAACAGGCTGCCCAGGGAGGTCGTTGAGTCACTTTCCCTGGAGGAGTTTAAAAGGATGGGTGGATGAGGTGCTGAGGGCCATGGTTTAGTGATTGATAGGAAGAGTTAGACTCAATGATCCAGTGGGTCCTTTCCAACCTAGTGATTCTATGGTTCTGTGATTGGGCAGGCACCCAACCCCAGCCCTCTCCCTATCCCACCCTAACCCCCCCCCCCACCTCTGCCTGGTGTGCATCCCTGCATCCTAGCTTGTAGCAGGCTTCTGTGGTGCCTCTGGATAAAACTGGTGCATTTTGGGGTAGCACATCACTACATCTGCTTTCTGGGAGTCAAAATGTTTGCAGCAATAATAGATTGTAGCAGCTGCATTGTTTTATTGGTGCAAACAGTCAAGTAGTCGGATTTATTCTGTGAATTAAATGGAATTGCACAGCACCCTTAAAATCAATGCTTGCCTTATCAGAGAACTGTTCCTAATTTTCTTGAAATACCAGTGGTTGGTGTAAACTGACACTACCACCCCAACAAAAACAACACAAATCCCATTTTTTCAGAAAAAAAAAAGCGCCTCTTATTGGAATAACAGCGCATAGACTTTAAAGAAGGTTTGAAGAATCATATTCTTCAGTGATTTTTGAGCCTCAGGGAAAATATCATTCGATTAGTTTAAAATAAAAAGGGATATCTTGGAAAAGTAATACAAAATGAGAACAAATTTGCACTGTGAGGTATAGATATGTGTTCTCTTACCAGTCTTTAGGCAGTAGAAATAGTCTGGTTGGTTTGGGTTCTGGAGTGAATATTCTAGAGAAAAGTGTGTTAGAACAAGCTCTGGTACTTAGTTTACTTTTCAACACCATGTTTCTGCAACTCTTTACCATGTCGCTGACACTGTGCTGGAGTCCATGCAGAAATCAAACCTTTCAGAGGATGTGGAGTATGGTGAAATATTGCAATAAAGAACTGTTGCCTCTGATGCAAGCTTTCTGTAACCGAGCAAATACAACATAGTTATCATTTGACATAAGAAATTGTAGGTGAAATGAGAAATAACTGCCCATCGCAGGACAAGGGTTAAGAGATCTTGCTCTACCTGCATGCCTGTGACAAGTCTAGTAATGCCAGGACATGTCCTTTTTAATATCTCTATTGATGACCTGGATGAGGTCATCGAACCTTTCTTCACGTTTGCAGATGACATCTAAGTAGGAAGTGCGCTTTAGAGGGGCCTGGACAGGCTGGATGGATGATCTGACAAGAGCGTTTTGAAACTCAGAAAGGTCTACTGCCAAGCACTGCAGAAGGTAGAATGCTTCTAAGTGTATGGGCTGAGACGCAGCTCTGCTGGTAAGGCCCCAGTGGGGAGAGAGCTGAACGTTAACCAGAAGTGTGCCCAGGTGTTGAGGCAGTCAGCTTCATCATAGGCACCACAAGGAAGCCTGTTCATCCTTCACTCTGCTTATAAGGCTGCATTTAAAATTACTGTGTTGAGATCAGAGTGAGTTCCCTGGAGGGCCACCAGGATGACTGGCAGGGTGAGAAGAGATTGAATGGAACCCAGCATCTGCCTTTCCACTGCCTGCAAATAGGTAAAGAAGCTGGAGATAGGCTTTTCAGTGTGGTACCTGGCAAGACAGAGACAGAAAGTGACCGTGAGGACAGCCAAGAAGTAGACAGCTTGCCCCAGAGGTTGTGCAGTTTCCATCCTTGGAAGTTTCCAAGACTGTACTGGATAAAGCCTTGAGCTACTAGATCTGACTGCAAAGGGAGCCCTACTGTGAGCAGAAAACTAGACTGGAGACCTAAGGTCACTTCCGACGGGTTTTTCCTAATATTCTGTGATCATGCATGTGAGTGCTTGGAATAGCTTCCTGAAGCCTAAGATTGTGTTACTGAATGTGTTCATAAGTCAAGTGGTTGGTTTGCTCCTGCTAATGTATTTAATAATGGCGCTCACCTTATAAGTCTCAGTTTCAGCCATTGAAAGGTATTTAATGACAGACTGTGAGAATTTACTTACTGATGCAGATTGTTACAGTTATTATGGCTTTGGGCATACTGATAATGGCTACTCCAGTTCATACAGTCACTGATAAAAGATCATCTTGCTCCTCTAGAGCTTTTCTGTAAGGTTCTACTTTGATGTAGGACACACACTGTATGCTGTGAACTACTGGGTCACTGTAGGTAGCTTAACAAAAGATTAAAAAGTCAGAAGGAAGTGTCCTTTGCCCTCCTAGTACAAAAAGCGTTTTACTTATGCTTTCCCTTTTTTTTTCTTCATGTTTTTGTCCTTTCTCTACTTTTAAGTTAAACAGAAAGACAGTCCTTAAGTAGGTTTAGATCTACCATGTCTTCGTCCCCATTATACCTGAGAGTTAAAATACTCTAGATTTCCCAAATATGCTCTCTTTGCACAGGTAAGAAGTATTTTTAGGTGACTGAAGTTACAGACCACTTTGCATTTAAAATGCTAGTACCGAATACTTGTCTTGTTGAACAGATAAAGTTTAATATACATTAAAGGAATATTTAATGTTTAAATATGTATCTTTGGAATGATTGTATCTGGAGAAGGAAAGAGAATTGGTGTTCATAGTTTTAACTTCTCTGTGAGGTAGTCTTTTATCTTTCAGTTTACGTATTTTTGTAATTTTTTGCATGCAGAATGCATTGTAGAGTTTACAACATACCACATTGGCCACATCTTATGTGGCTATGGAAAGAATGTAACGTTTTTAAAAATACCATTACTAAGCCAGATTGCCACCATCTTTGTAATCAAAGAAGTGATCAGTTTTTAAAACTTTTCATGCCTTCTTTTCAGGATTTATTTGGTGTGAGCATGGTTGTTCCTTTAATGAGCCTTCATATCAAATCTCTAGGAGCCAGTCATACAGTTGCCGGAATAATAGGTGAGTTGCAGTACTCGACTTATTTACTAAAAAGAATAAGACAACATTAACTAGAGTGGGCCTTACTGCAAATTTGGCATTGTAACACAATTCTTCCTTGCTAGCAGTGTAATGAAAAGTAATGCTATATTCCTAGTAAAACTATAAAGACAGCCGTCTTGTGTCAGGCCCAAGACCTGTCTGGTCTTGCATACTAACAATAGCCAAAAGCAAGTGTTTGGAAAAGGCCATCCTTGGAAAGAACAAGGAAGTCTTGCAGTAATACAATACAGCTGCTTTTCCAGCATCTAAGAATTCACAGTTCAGCAACTGTGGGAGGCAGAAGTATTGATTTTAGTTTTGTTGTTACTTATAGACTTTGCAAACGGTAATTCTGCAGCTGGTTCTCCTGAGCTTTCCAATGCCTGTGATCACTTCCAGTTTGATTAAATTCCTGGCCGCTGTCTTTTGTCCAAATAGTTATCATCTTTACAGTGTGTTTACAAGTAAATTCTGAAGGTTTGGATTTTATCTTAAAAAAAAATGAAGTGGTAAAATAAGTTCTGTGGTTCTGAAGTTCATATATTTTAATAGTACTGTTCATGGTTTGTAGTAATACAATTATGTATAATTGCAGCTATGTGTGATTGACATGGGCCCTGTTCAGTTTTTTATTACCTTGCTTTTAATTTTGAATGAAATTTAGCACTTTTCATTAAATAATTCTGGTTCTGCGCGAAGTTGACAGAGTAGCATTCTAAGCAGCAATTAATCAAAAATATTTTTCCATTTTCAACAGTCTGCTTTGATTTTTAACTTTAAAAGAAAGTGGAATTTAAGGTGTATTCCTACAACTGAAAGAAGCTGGCAGATATTTCTCTGTGCTTCTCTTCTGTCTCTAACTGCTGCTAAACTCAGCCTCAAAAATGAAAGAGTAGGGTCTGTGGTTTCTTCAGGGCTTCTGTAATACCTTCTAATAGGTTGAGGGGCCAAGTGTAAAGTAAGTAGTGCCTCTTAGTAATTAAATACTGTCCTGATTCTGAGAAATTATAAATGCCAAGGCCTGTTTTTTAATACACAGTACAAAGCAACATTCTTCTACATTACATGGTTTTACAAGTTTTCATTATTTGTTTTTCATCATCCCTGAAACTGTTTTCTGGGTTATGTCCGAAACTCCACTCTTGGTTTCTCCTGCTCCCTCTTCCTGTTCTTGTAGTAAATTACTCTCAGAATTTCTCTCCTGCTTCTTCATTTAAAGCTTCATGCAGTTTTCATTTTGAAAAACAATAGGTTTAATGGTATTTTATGTGTTTGTTTTAGGATCTCTTTATGGTGTAATGCAACTATTTTCCAGCACATTTGTGGTGAGTTTTAACATTGTTTTCCTGACTATGTTGGTGTTTCGATGGATTTTAAGAGGAAAAAAAGATGAGGTTAATAATAGTGTTTCTCGACATTTCGACATTTAGGAAATGTTTATAGTGTTCATATAAGCCTTTTTTTTTTTTTTTTTTTGAGAATTCAGTTTTTAGTTTGCATGGAAATTGTGTCTTTGTTTATAGGGAATTGCCAAGTTTTTTAGAACTAAACAGAACACAGTCTTTAGACAAAAACTAAAATCCAGACTTGGGCTCAGGTACATTGCAAAGCACATTGCAGTCACACAGGATTCTCTTCAGTGTTGGTGCCAGTAAGGCAGTTTCCTTCAGTGTAGTAGCCTGTCCAAAAAGCAGCTTTATAAGCCTGTTAGCTAGAGTTTGCTTTCCCCGCTTAGTGAGCAGTGCTTTCTAACATGTCATGTGGCCTAAATCCATAGATTGCATCTTTGAACTTTGTTTGGTTCTGTTTTCTATTAGCTTTTGATGTTTTACATCCTAATCTAGGAGAGTCCAAAGATTAAACCTGAATGAATGCTTTACCTGTTGATACCTTAGATCCCTATAATTAGCCGGGAGCAGCTTTAGGTACCTCCTGGCTTTCAAAAGAGATGATTTTGAGTGTCTCATGAAAAAATGGTTTCAGGGTTTGTTATGCAGGCCACCTGGGATATTTTGATTCTATAGTCTTATGGCATTTTCTTTGAACTGCAAGACTATTGTCTAACTACTTAAAAACCTACTTCCTGTTTGGAATAAGGCTGATTTATAAACACTCTGCATGCAAGTTTGCTGCTTGCCCCTCTCAAAACTACTTCCTACTTCCCTGCACTCAGATGACAAACTCCTCGTAGCCAAGATCATTTTTTTTAGGATGCTCAACAAATGTTGAGTACATAGTGGCCATTGATACAAAAAAATATTGTGGTTGGTTGTGAAAGCATTTTCAGAGGGCCACTAGTAGTAATATCTTTTGGTGTTTATTGCAGGAATTTATTTTTAAGAGAGAGATTTTAAAAAAAAAAAAAAACACTCTATGCATGACATTAAATGGAATCATAGTTTCAGCAGGTGCACTGCTGGCAGGGCAGAACTCTTCTTCTGACTTCCAGATTTTGAGCAGTTAGGAATATTGCATAATGAAATTATTAAGCCTTCATTGTCGGTCCTTTGATCTCCTTTCTCAATTTAATTTAGAAGTACTGATTGTTCACTGCACATAGTTCAATGTTACAAAAAGCTAATCTCCATTTCCCACTTCCTCAAAGGGCTGCTGGAGTGATATAGTAGGAAGACGGTATTCCCTGCTTGCCTGTATTCTCCTCAGTGCATTGGGTTACTTCCTTCTTGGAACATCCACCACTGTGTTCCTGTTTGCCATTTCTAGAGTCCCTGTAGGTAAGTAAACACTTGCCATTTTACAGCTGAAATTCCTTGTAGTCTCAGTTTGAGAATTTCTACTAGAGAAGTCATAGTACGTGGATTGCTACATAGCATCATCACCCAGCAGCACCAGCTGAACCTTGATAATGGAAAAATCTCTAAAAATCAAACATTCTTGTGACTTATTTTCTGAAAATAATTTTAAGTGTACGCTCAACAGCTGTCACAACTTTTACGCTATCTTGCATTGCTGAATTTTATGAGAACAGGAGTGCAGCAATTCCTTGTGAGAGACTGTTGTAATATTAGTCATAACAAGTACACAGTATTCCAGGTCACTGCTGGAAATGTTCAGCTGCACTTGGAATCAAAAATGAAGTTACATGTGTGATTTTGTTGGTTTTCATGCTGAAAATATGCCTCTAAGCGGTACTACAAAATTTGCCTAAAAGTTTAGGTCACTGCTTCAAAGCATTATTTATGTTGTGTGAAAGCATATATGTTTGCAGCACTGAAGCTAAGTTTTTGCAAGAGTTCATATCAGAGTTCTCAAAATAGCTGAAAACCTCTTGCATATATTCTGATACAATAAACATCACTATTACTAGAATGCATCTACTAGAATCACTATCACTAGAATGCATCTACTAAAGGGCATTTTTGTGACCCATAGTATTGAATTAGGAACTGTTAATATTGTTTCTTAATTTAAAGCAAATTTGCCTATTAATTATTTGGTTGATACTCGATTGCTCAGTAGAGGTAATAATTTTTAATGCTAATAGCACTGTTACTGTGCTAGCATTACCCTGATCAGAGTAAAGGAACATAAAGGAATGCATTAGTAGTATTCCTGCAGTATGCTTACACTTCTGTGCTCTCCTTTTGCCACCCACCAGTGTCCCATATGAATTTGGTGTGTTACAATCCTGGAAATTTTCATACTCAGCAAAGCTGGTACATGTTCGTAAAAAGACGCACCATTCCTACTCCACAGTTACCCACCCACAAGTTCCTATTATAGTGGGTATTTTGTTCCTAGCCTGCTTCAGCTTAGTTACCACTTCTTTCAGCAGGGCTGCAGGAGCAGTCCTTCAGATGCCTGAATAATTTTGATTCTGAAGTCCAAATCCTTAAGCAGCCAGGATGATAGTCGTGGCCCAACATGCTGCATGGCTTTAGCCCTGAAAAATTTGTGGTTATTGGAATCTTAAAAGTATCAATCATACAGGTTTTACCTGTTGACATTTCACATAGCTTCTGCCATTCTGAAATTGTTTGGACTGAGTGGGTTTATTTTTTTGTTTATATTATCTTGTAGGTATTTTCAAACATACACTGTCCATCTCTAAAGCCCTCCTTTCTGACTTGGTTTCTGAGAGAGACCGCCCTTTAGTAATGGGACGCTTCAATGCAGCCTCTGGTGTGGGTTTCATTCTGGGGCCTGTTGTTGGTGGCTACCTTGCAGAGTTGGAAGATGGCTTTTATCAAGCATCCTTCATCTGTGCCTCTATCTTCCTTCTTAATGCTGGTAAGTTTTATGTTGTATTTTTTTATGTCATCCAGAGTTCCTTCATTCCTCACTTCTGTGTTTTTATGTTATTTGTAATAAATTGAATTCATGGTGTGTTTATCATTTAAGGCATACACATTCTGTATACTGATACAATCCTTTGAATGTCAACCTGTGTGGAAGGTTGGGAGTTTTAAAACAGATAACCTGCGTGTATTTATCACTTATGTTCAGACACAGGAATGGGAGTTTTTAATATGCGCAAAGATGAAGATTAAAAATCAGAATTTTAGCTTTAGCTTTTAGATTTGTGTATATGTTGTAAATGTGTCACTTCGATGTTTTCCTTCCTTGCTTTCACTACATTTAGAATTGAAATGATACTGTGAATAACACTAGACCTAATCTTTGTAGTTTTTTAAAGTGCAATGACTGTTACAGTCCTTTTTTTGACTTTTGATCTACAAATTTGTTATTTAAGCTAAGTAGACTTACAATCAGACTATTTTTTTCCATGTACAGTTAATGCAATTGAATAAAATCAAATAATTTCTTGATCTATACAGGTCTTGTCTGGATGTTACCCTGGAATGAAGAAAACACTGTCAATAGAGGACATCAACAAGGCAACAAAAGTACAGACAGTTTCTCAGCAAAAGCAGATAATGACCTGCACTTGAAATCAGGATCTAGTGGAGCTACGGCAAGTCATAGTCTTTTCTGGTCTCCATGGATCCAAGTTACAACAGTGCTGAAAAGGATTAAAGAGATTGCATGCTCCAATCTGTGGGATATATTTCTAGTGCGATTGCTGATGTCTGTTGCTATATTGCTGTACTACAGTAATTTTAGTCTGGCCTTGGAGGAGAGATTTGGAGTGAAACCCCTGTTTGCTGGATACCTAATGAGCTATAGCAGTGCACTTGGAGTCCTGGCTGGTTGTCTGCTTGGACCAATAACAAGACTTTATCAGCACAACACTTACAGAATTTTGTTGCACTCCAGCACTTTTACCTGCACCTTGATTTTCTTATATGCATCGGCGCTGAGCATATGGATGGTCATTTTGTCTTCTACGTTCTTAGCTTTTTCAACTACTATAGGTCGTACTTGTATCATCGATCTTGAATTGACTATTGGTGGGAATGAGGCCAGTGGTACCCTCCTAGGTGTTGGACAGTCTGTGACGTCAGTGGGACGTATCATTGCCCCACTCCTTTCTGGAATTGCTCAGGAGTTCAGTCCTTGTGGCCCTCCAAGTCTAGGGGTTGGACTAGCTTTAGTAGCTATTCTGATAATGAACGCAAACAAACAAAAATACTGTAGCCATGAGAGTGTTAAGTTAAAAAATGAATAACTGCAAATTTGGATTGCATGGATATATCTTACAGGAGAGGCAAAGTGAATCAACCTGCCTGCACCTGTCAAACTTGTACAGGTATACAAGATCCTGTTGTAGCAGGATCGTTTAAGAGGGCACATTATGCTCACTTGAAGGAAAGTATTAGCACATACAAATATTTCTGCTGCAGGGGTGTTAACTCTAGACAAACGTTACTCTAACTGGTACCACCGAAACACCCATGACAGGGACAGGTGTTGCTGTATTGTTCTGGCTGAGATTTTTTAAATGAATTTTTAACCTTGGAGGGTAAAAAAACCCCACATGAAATACACAAATCCTTCTTGTATTTCACAATTGAAACAGTATTTAGAGTGATAGATTGATAAAAAACTGAAAATTATTCTTACTATTTAATCAGAGGTGGTTTTTTTTTTTTTTATTTAATCAGGAGAATTTCCAATGCAGCTCATTAACCTGAATTTCTTATACTGTGGTCTGCTGCCATTTGACTGCTGTAACAGTGGCTTAATTAATAGCATGTTTGCTTATGGGATTTTGTTAAGCGTACTTTGTCTACAAAACTTGCTGCACAGCATGATTAGACATCCTGGGGCAACCATCTGACCCTTCCTGATTACTGGTCTTACCCAGGTAACAGAATTTGGTATATGCTAATTTCATATATTAAGAAAGCCTAAAGTGGACAATTTAAAAATAATACAGGGTCATTCAGACTGAAACTGAACATAAGCTTTATTGAAACTTGAACTGGACATTTCTTTTTAGTAATAACCTCTACTGAACAACTTTGTCACTAATTGTTAATATTTCCTGTGCGACTTTTCTACCTTCATTTTAAGAATAAATTTGTTACTTAAATTCTTTTGAATGACTGTTAAAGGTGTCCTGGAGCAATTAGCAATAGTTCATGGATCTGGATTAATGCATTCCCTCTCATCTCTGGAGGCATAAGTGGCATTTCAGTGAAAAAAAGCTGTTTGTTTGTTGGTATTTTAGTCTACATTTATCTTCACTGTTAACTCTGAAAGAGAGGTTACTCAGCTGTATTGAGAATTGTAGCACTCTGCTGTGCTATTTATTGCTCAAGCTCATATTACTGGCCAGTGACCACTGCATTTCATTTGAACCATAAGAAAAATGTATTTTGCGTGGATAATACCCCATATGCTTTTCCTAGTATTACCTGATGAAAGTACAAAGACAACTACATAAAATCATTGGACATTTTTTGATTAAAAAGCCATTTCGTTATCTCCTCGAACATATCCATGCAAATAGTGTTTCTCTATTCTGAAGAGTTATAGATGTGTTTTGCGTATCTTTTTATTTTCTTCTTTACCTTTTCCAATGCCTGCTAGTATTTTAAATGCTTGTTAAAACCTCAGTGATGCCAGTGGCAACACCATGGGAGTGTGTATTGAACTCTGAATTGTTTTTTATGTTAACATAATGTGTGTCTTATTACTGCTGTGATTTCTGTGTCTATCCTCGAGAGTTCCTTGTTATAGTAATTTGTGTTTCATTTCACTCTAGGTACTTGAGGCGTTTTCAAGTGCCTTACCACCTCTTTTCTTGTTTAGTAGATGCCCTGAAATATTCTTGCCCTGAATTTCCTATTTTCTTTCTTTCCATCTTTTTTTTTTTTTTAACTTAAACCCACCTTTCTGTAAGTGAGGGACTTAGTTTTGCAGCTGTAACAAGAGGTGAAGTAGAACGGTAGGAAAAAAACATCAAAAATTAATATGTATGAAAGATTTCCTGTACTTATTGTTTATGAGCTAACAAAAGATTGAGCCTTCAAAGTTGCTGCACTGTTTTAAGGCTGAAGTCTAAACACCACAGATGTGGTGTTGTGGATGTACTAACATACACAGCAGCCTGAATATTCCTTATAAAGACTTCAGAACTTCACTGGTTTTGTTTACATGTAAGTGAAGAAAGTGCTTTCCACAAGCAGCAAATATTTTTATTTTGAAAAGCAGTTCTCCATAGACGCTAAATAAAAATGAAGTGAAATAATTGAATTGAGAAATCTGTGGAAGGCTGTGGTCTCAGGGACATGTTGCAATGTTACAGAAGAAAAGTTTTTTACTTGTAGGCCAAAATAATTTCTGAGCTGCTGCAGAAACATTTTGTCTTTGCAATGCCTCAGTTATAGATAAGTTGCACTTTTTTTTTTAAAGGAATTTAAATAAAATGAAGTGACATTCCACATCTACCATTTTGTCTCTGTGTTTTTTCCTCTCTTCCTCTATTGTGGCACAAAATAGAGGTGTTCTAGGCAATATGATGTGAAGGTGTTTGGTTTTTTCTTTAAGCTGTTCCTTCTAATGATCATTTAAATCCACCTGCTTGTCAGACCAAAGGCACAGAAGCCAAGGGTTCAACCAAGTGGCTTGACAGTGAATGAAAAAGAAGAAATAAAAGAAAATAAAGAACTTGCCAGTTTTGAGATGGAGTGTTTAAAGCTACTGTTCTCATTGCCTGGAGACCTTGTGTGGATCCCTTGTGTTGTCTCTTAGTTACCGTAACTGTGTAATTTCAGAGAGGGATGAGTAAATGACATCCCTGGAGATGTGACTCCCCATTTTACTTGAGGAAGGAGCAGTTGCAGCTATTTTTGACTATAGTCTACTGAACTATTTAGCAGTTTCTTGAATCTAGTTTTGTTATTTGAAGACCAACAAAACAGAGATCTGAATATGGGCAAAAAAAAAATCTACCTGCAAATAACTGCAAGCTAATTTTTTTCTCTTCTGTTCTGTTACTTTAATTTTGCATTGTTGGGTTTTTTTGGTTTTTTTTTTCTCTTTGTTTTGAAATATACACTTTTTTAGCAGTGGCTGCTTTTCTGCCCTTTCTGATCAGCTGATGTTGAAGAAGTTAATGTAGCAATTTATTTCTGTAAAGCAGCTGGTAGTGTATGATATACACTGGTTTTGTTGCTTTTAAATGAAAATTCTGTGTCTGCTGCACTCATTTGAAGAGATCCTCTATAAACATTTTAGTTCTGAAGATTTCATTTTCTTTGTCCTGTTTATTCTCTCTGAATTCCTCACTGCAGCATCATCACAGAGGTCAATACCGTTCTCATTTTCTGAGAACATGTTGGTTATTGAGCAGATAATGCAGCAACAACATGGGACAGGCATTGCTTATCAACTGTTTTGCTTATTACTTCAAGCAGTCTGTGATGTCATTGTATTCTAGCTGGTGGGATCCTCTCTGGGTATGTTCAGCTGCTGCCAGCCTGCATTGGGTTATGGGTGCTGTGCAATACCCCTGGGATGCTATATGGCTTGGCACTTTGGGGTATGAAGAACCAAGACTTGATTGTGCTGTTATTGCTATAATTTTGAAGACTCATTCACAAAGAGCTGATTACAAGCTGATCTTGTAAGGGAGTATATTAGAGCCTGAACTTTGAGAATCACATGACTGTGAGTGGAGCTCAGACTTCTTGTAAAAATGAAAGTTCATATATCTTCTATGAAAGGGAAGTCTCGGAAAAACAATTGTGTTAACTTGGCAGGAGAAATGTCACCAAATTTCTAGTTATTTTTAATCCTCTATTATCTTAAAAAAATGTTTTTTACATTTTTTTTGTGCTGGATGATAGGAACTGTTCTTCCATTCTGTCAAATTTATAATAAATAGGCAGTTTTAGATATGAAAAATGAAATAAACGTGGATATTTAAAATTACTTTGCCACAAAAAGGAAAATAATTGTTTTGAAACAAAACCTGTGATGATTAGGGTGTTCTTATAACTCACAAATCACAAATGTAAACCTGAGCACATCATAAAACACTGAGTCTTACCTGTCTGTATAAATATTACTTTACCCATTACAATCTTAGTCTCTTGTAATCTGTCAAATCTCACAGGATAAAAAAGCTCCTGAAGCATGTCAACGCTGTATGGGAACTGCATCAGTATTTGCCTTTTGGGGCAAGAAACAATGCTAACCCAACCTGCCATAGTGTTATCCTATTAGAGTATCTGCCTTCCATCTGCAAGAATTCTTCAGATGGAGAAGATTCTTAAGTGGCTCGGCACAGTATCCAAGAGAGACAATTTTCAGCCCCACCTTCGTATAACTCCCAACAGCTAAGGTTCCTTCAACTGTTCAGAGGACAATTAAACTAACATGCATTTTCTAGGTAGCTTTTCATTTACCAGACCATCTAATAAACAGGCCAAGAGGGAGATGAAACTCTTTGACTTGGAAATTGTAAGACGGTTTCTTTATGGTCATTCACACAATAGATAGTGTCAAGCACACCTTCAGGTTTAGCTAGAAATGTTATATCATGATCTACTAAAATGAGAGATAGAAAGGACTGTTAGCTCTCCTATCTCTTCCAGATTTAAATAGCACCCGAATCAGATAGTCCATGGCTTTTCTCTCAGCTGTGTCCTGAAGCAGTTCTTCCTTCTTATGTTTGGACCTGATACCCCTTCCATCATGTTTTCTGGCCTGAGCCTCCAATATATTGCTGGCCTAGCAGAGGCTGTGTATTACAGATGCCATGTTTTAAGTATATTCACAAGTGTATTTTTATAGGAGCAGACTTTTTGTACAAAAAACATTCCTTCAGCCAATTTCAAAATCCTTCATCTTTTCTTCATGAGCTGGGGGGAGTGTTGGCAGAACTTGGGACAGGTTTAGAAATGGTGACCAGATGAAGCATTTCTTGCAGTGTCATCCTTAGAAAGTTGCTGCTGTTTGGGATGGGTGGACTTGGCATCTCTTGAACAGGTGGTGTGGGGTGCAGAGTGTTTGCTCCCAGACACCTGAAGATACTATTTTTAACACCATGCATGTTATTTTTGCCAAATTTAAAACTTTGTTTCTCCATATGATTTCTAGGTGGCTTCAATAGGAAGGATATTAAATTTCTAAATTGTTATGCAGCATGGTTTTCTTTGGTTAAACACCTGTGGTTTCAGTTATATTTGCATACTTCAGTACCAAGTATGACAGCTCTTAAGATTTTGCCTCTTATGGCAAATTATTCTCATTTTGTCTTTCAAATATCTGCTTAACACAGATGACTGTACTTCTATCTGCTCTCTAGCCTTTGCTTCGCCTACTTTCTTATCCTATTTACTTTCAATTTGTAAATCTCTCAGCAGCTGAAGGAGGCACGAAATATTCAGAAAACCCAAATTCAGAGTGTAACGTGTATTTTCTTACTGTCTCTAAAGCGAGACAGCTGGGCATTGTGCTTCCTCACTGAAGTGGTAAAATACCAATACTATTGGGAGTACTGGGGAATCTATCTTGAAACAAAAAAATTGTGGGTTTGGCAAGTTTCCCAGTCACTGCTGAAGATGTGGTTTCCTGAAAAAGGAAACAAAAAAAAAAATCTTCCCAGTCAATACATGACTTTCCCCATCAGATGGTGCTCAAGGACAGATTTATTGGGCATTTAATTCTCCAGCAGATAAATTCTCTTCAATACAACATGAGGAAAAGTCTCCTCTGCAAGCTAAAGTTAGATAGACCTTTTAGAAAGATTAGAAAGTGCTAGAGACTGGTTTTCCTTAGCAGGAAAAAAAAATAGGAACAAGTAAACCTCTGACCCCAACCAGAGCAAGGCTTGAATGAGGAGGGCTACCTGGGACACAGGCTACTTCACCTACTGCTGTCATTGCTACTGAAAAGGAGAACACCCAAGGAAGCAACTCCCTGAGGAGATGAGGGTCTGGCCTAGCAGTACTCTAAAAGAGCCTGCAAAAGGGTGGGAGTAGCAGAATTGAGGGAGAGAGCGATTGCAAGGAGACAAGAGTCCCAGGACATTTTTGATTCTGCTTCATAATGTAATGCTGGGGATCTGCCTTGATGCTTGTATTCTGTGGATCTCAAAGTGCTTTGACAAAAGGTAACAACATGCTAGCATGTTTTGAAGCATCAAGAGCTTAAGACCATATATTGTAAAAACGACTTACAAACTGATGTGCTTGTACTATGGGGCACCCAGTTTAAGTACCAATGATCAGAGCATGCACTGTATTAATGGACAACCAACAAAGCAGTAAGGTTCCTGACACATCCATTCGTTATTTAAAATTGTGCCATTTGAAAAAAAACCCAAACATGTCATTACCAGCACGTGAATGAGAAAGTTCCACAGAGAATAAACTAAATGTTGATGTGCAACATTTCACATTTATTTATTTGGTCAGATTTCAGATGGGCCTGGTATAAAACACCTAATCTAAATAGTCTGATCTGAAAGGAGGAACTGGACTCAAAACTGGAATCCAAACTCAAGGCTTCTTTCTTATTCAAATATTATCCCAATAATGCAGTGGCAGAGTACTTGCTGAGAATGTTACTGATAAAATATATTTTCCTGTTGATAGAAAAATTCTCATTTGTTTATAAAGCTTGCTGGATGCGTTTGAACCCAGTTTTATTTCCAAGCACAGATGATCATTAAAGGATAGCTAAGTATTGCCTTCACAAAAATCAAACACTTGACTGAGATTTCTAGGGTTCACATAGCCATCCCCCTGCAGCTCAGATTTTGCATTTAATAGACAGCAGAAACTTCCATAACTGGAACTGAGGAAAAAGACTAAAAGACCTGTGCCTATAAAAGGGTTTAGGGAAGTCTGATATTTCAAATACATGAATGAAATAAATATTTTTGAAAAGTTGTTAGAAGAAAGTCTTAAATCCCCATTCATAAAAGTAATTTATCAGCCCCACCCACAAACCTTTGAAAGAAAGCTACCCTGTGATTTTAAAAGGAAATTCTGATTTTTAATAGTTCTTTCAAAACAAGCTTAAATAAAAAAAATTTCATCTTATTGCCCACAGATTTAGAAATGTGCTAAAGAAAATGAAAAACTATGATTTCACAGTGTACATTCTTCAATGAAAGTTATCAATCTTGTTACAAGTAGAATGAATATTATTTCTGCATTGTGCTGAAATGTATCTCTCTGCTAAGGCAAGCTCAAAACTTAAAACAGATTAAGTGGGACAGAAAGTGCAAATTCCTGAGAGCTACAGTTAAGTATCATTTATTTTAATGCACCCTCCCTTCCCATATGCACTCAAATGGCAGCCATTTACGCTTGGATGAAGAAGTCCGTGTTTCTTATGGGTGTTATTAAGGTGCACAGTGACTTCATCTGATTCCAAGGCCCCGCTGTGCTTTTCTGTACAAACAAATTAGATGGAACATTTTTGTTCCTTGGAGTGCATAGCTCAGACAAAGAAAAGATTATCTTTCCCTTTTTACAGATGAAGAAACAAAGTAAAACAAGTTGACCAGGGTCAAAGGCGTAAGTGAACGAGCTTGCTTGAGTCTCAGTGGTCCCTGACTCAAACAGAAGATTGCTAGCTTTGTCTACGTGCAATGATCTGCAACTATTCTACTGCTGTGTTTGCTTGGCAACCAAGAAACTAAGGTGCAAAAAGCAATTTTGAATAAGTCTTATTTATCAATTTGAAGTTTTCTCTTTTTAGGGCTTCTCTTGTCTTGCTAGGTGCTTTCAGTTTCTGTTGACATTAGTGAAAGTCAAGGTAATTCAGATTTCCTTTGGTGATCCTCAGTACCTGTCAAAGGTAACATATTGCCAAAAAATTCAGAAAGCAAAAATTCAAGCTATTCAGGTCTTGTCTCTATTGCAGCTCCTTTCTACAAGCTGTATTTGCAGTTCTGGTCCTCCAACTTGTTCCTTCTCTTCTTCCTCTATTTCTGCATCACAGCTCTTCAAACAAATTGGACTTCAAGAATATATTTATTCTTCTTAGAAAGTCTATATGATAGGTGCATTGTGCAATTTTCAGTGTTCTTCATATTAAAGCTCTGGTTAAAACAAATATTCTTTGATTATAAATAAAATCTGAAATGATACAAAATTTTTTCAAGAACCCATTCATCATTGGACTGTCAACAATGATTTTCAATGCATAACTTGGATTGAACCTGCATGACTTTGTTCCACAAGAGATGATGTGATAAGGCACATTTCCATCCTATCTTAATAGTGGAAATAACATAAGTAAAGCATTACCGTAAGTTATTTATAATTTTTTTTCCCGTCTTCAACTTTGCTGTTTCTCCAGTATTCCATTCACTTAGTTAATGACATTGACTTTGCTCAAATGAAAGTGGTTAGACCCACGCTGAGGCTTGGTTTCTTTTTTTTTTTTTTCCAAATGGATCCCGTAGTCTGATCAGATAATTTAAAATCCTAATTCAATGCATCCGTGGTATATTAACAATAGTTCTCTTTTTGTTATGTTCAGTATGGCTGGTTCTCAGGCTTATTTCTCTGCCTTTCCCCTTGCGACGCCTGCCTAACTAACCGTGGCGGTGGCATAGGTCTTGCTGACCCATGGTCTGCAGTCAAATCTTCCCTGCTCAAAGTGCCAAATCTTGGTCTTGTCAGCAGTGGCTGCCTGAACCCAATGGGTGGCTGAGGCAAGATGGTCGGGTCCAGCTGCTCTCCTCGTCCGTCCTGTCCCCCATCAACTTCATTCTTCCACTCCACCCTAAACTCAGGTAGTGGCCTCTGTTGTCTCAGTCTCTGCTCTCTCAAGATTTTCCCTGCTCTTGGTCTGAGATTGAGCACTGTAGTAGCAGCATCCAGCTCAGAGTCACTGCTGTCACCCACTGTTAATTGAAAACAAAATCAAAATATTAGGTGTAGAACATTACCATTTCATGACTATTGAAATAGCAGCACAATAATCATTAGCAACCATAGAAATAAAATTTGCCCATGTTTCCTAAATTCAGTGCTTTCTGACCCAGTAATAGACACTTAACTCTGCTAGGACAGATGGTGGATTTTACTTACAAACATCCCTCCACTCAAAAACATTATTTTTAGAAAGCACTCACTCTGTTGCTCCTTAATCACCAAGTAACCCTCTGTTTGATTTGACACTTTCCCAGTTCTGGCCCTGGACATGGGAAAAAACTGTCTCTCTGTGGACTTAGGTCCAAGCAGGACACAAAAATGAGATTTCTCATCCTCACATCCCATGAAATCCAATCTAGGAGGTGTTTCCAGAGCACAACATATACAGGGGCTCTAGAAACTTGATTTTGGAAAAGGAACATCAGTATTTCACTGAGCAAAGGATCTCCCACGGTCAATGTGCAGCTGGGAGGAAACATTCCATTCTTAATACTCCTGAATGTACAATATCAAAGACAATCAACAGGGAAAATCTGCAAGTGCTGCAGACTCCTTCACTCACTCACAGCAGGATAGAAAATGATCAAGTGAAAGCTGGCATAGCCATCCAGGGAATGCTCTTAAACATCACTGTCAAGTAAACCAAGCTGGAAACTTTGTGTGTACATGTGCATATGTATCTTTCCTAGAAGATTTATTTTAAATTGATTAACATTTTAATCAAAATTTGCAAACTTCAGTCACTTGGTAAGAAATTTAATAATCATTTAGGAATGCCTCAGCTTTGTTCTTAGACATAACTCAGATATAATGTTTTAAATATCACAAAGCAAAGGACTGTGTATTGTGCAAATGTCATAAGAACAACTACTTCTAGTAGCCTATATGTTATTTCTTTTAAAAAGATGAAGAAGGAGTCAACAAAGTATATCATCACATAACTGTCCATTCACCCAGATAAGTATATATCAACTAAGGTCTTCATCAGACTGTGTTTGCAGGCTTTCTTTCCCCCTATATGTCAGATAATATATTTTTTGACAATTGAATAATCTGGAGGCACATTTCCTTTTTAATTGTAGATGACAGTAGGTGACCTCTGCAGACACAACTACAGAATAAAAGGCATCCTACATTCAGGAGAGTAAAGATGTAATTATTACCAGACAAAAACATGGTCTGTTGCTAAATTAATTTGGAAGAGCGGGAAACTAATTGAGGTGGGGATCAGGTCACTTCAGTGACTGTGCAGAGATTTAATCCTCCCAGCATGAGATATTGATGGTTGGTTGTCATTACAAGAAATGTTTCTGAGCACAGTATAAACATGCCAGTGTGACCAGCAACAATCAAAAGTAATGTACAGAAATGGGCAAAGTTTTCCATCAAATGGTTGTCTTCCACCAGATTTTTTATTTTTGTGTTAGAATTCAAGAACTCCAGTATAAAACCTTTGCAGTTTTAGGTGGGGGGAAAAAAAGACATTTTGGTTGTAAACCATGGGATTTTGAGAAGTTCTCCATAAGAACTATAAACCAGACCTCATGTCCTCGTTCTCCTCTGTGGGTTGGTTCTCAGGGCAGTGCCCTTTAACTTGATCACAGTGAGAAAAGAAACCATATATAAGGTCATAATGCAAGAGGGAGATCTAGACATTATGAAATAAAGACAAGGAGAATAAGCATGGCAGTGTTTATGGTGAACAAATGTTTCAGGCTGCTGCTTGATCACATGAGGAAATGTGCTCTTAGGACTACACCACTATGACATTTGAACTGAAAAAAACCCACATGAGACTGCTTGCTGGGGCACTTCTCTGCACTCAAATACCTGCTTTAGGACCCATTGTTTTTAATATTATGAGACCCCTTCTAAACATTCAACATCTCAAAATATGCTGTGAAGGTAGTAACTCTAGAATAAAAGCATATGAACATAAAACAGTTAATATTTACTTGAAAGTTAATATGCTGATTTCTCTATATCATCCCTGGACAGAATTTCATTCACATAGGCAAAATGAGCACAGCACAGGAAGAGAGAGCAGAAAAAAATATATTACCTCTGGAAGATGTTTTATTTCTCACTCGTAGTTTTTCTGGGAGTTTAGTGTTTTTAGGAAGTGAAAGAAATCGTTTTGTATTTGCAGCAGCCTATGCAAAGCAATATAAGACATGTTAAGTTAGTGAAATCTGAAGTACCTGCATAATGTATGTTAAGACACATGGCTGAAGCTTGAACGTGTTTATGTAGCTAAAGGGCTAGAGAGTAGTTTAAGATTAGCTAATATGTGATCTTTTACTACATACTCACTGCTGTTTGCTCTTTGAGGTCTACGCTAACTAAGATAAAGAGTGAGTAATCTCAAGCAGCTTAATCAAAGGCAGACCTAGTGACATGCTCTCTGAGATCAAAGTTAATAAATGTAGGCTCTCTAAACTCAATCTTACTTGTACAGGTTTTCCTAAGGAAGGCACACACTGCAAACTTGGTATCATTTCAAGCATCTGCAGTGTGGAACTTCTAATTAGTGAGCTGCAAAACGTAGGTTGCAGCTGAAACTCAGGCACAAGAACTAATCTGTATTCTGATCCTGCAAGCGCTTTATGCATATAAATGACTTTACACAGTTGACTAGTCACACCGAAATTGATGGAGAAGTAAGGCACCAGCGTGACCATTTACCAGTTCGGGGCATAAAATCCTTGTTTCCCAAGACTAAGCTCTAAAGGTCCTGGGTACAGAGCACACCTCATACTTCCTGGAACAAAATAGGTACTTTCCAGGTTGCTTTTTTATAAAATTAAAAAAATTCTCTAGGTCATCCTTTCTTACATTTGTTACAAAGATGTTTTAAAGCCTCTACAATCTACTATCTCTCCCTTGCTTGTACTATTCATTCTTTCATACTCAAAGGGAACCTGGAAGAAAAATTATTATCCATGAGAGATCTTTCCTCTTCACATATTGTTGTGTTGCTCAGGACCACTATGCTTCCCTGTGTAGTGGATTTATCCAAGCATAATTACTTTTAAAATTGCAGTTTGTGCATTTTAAAAAGCTGTCAGACACTCTTGTTTCTCTCCCTACCCCCAAAATGTCTGAGTCCAACAGAACCTCTTCATTATTTCACCCAGTAAATAATTTATTTGTATGAGAAAGACAACATATGTAAGTGTGGTTGAGATGGAAAAAATCATTCAGGAACAGACTTATTGTCACAATTAACACCACAACAGCGCCAGTAATTATCACAAATGAGACATAGCACTTATTGGAGTAATCATTCCAGCCTCAGCTGCTGAAAGACAATTGTATCAATGAAGAAAACACTCACTAAGTATTCCTGAAACATGAAAATACATGTTTATAGGATGGTTAATTTCCCTGATACCTAAAATGGATTGGCAGAGCAGATTTTCCTGTACTGTGTCAAAACCTGAAGTCCTGACTATATTTCATGAATACAAAAAAGCCCACATTTGTCAAATGAAGATTTCACTCTGACTTGATTGTAAGTCCTCTTTCTCATATTTTAGAGAGTACAGTACATAGGTTGTCTCAAAGACATTTTTGACCTTGGTCATTCATGCTTCATCAAAATACCATAGAGAATACTGACCATCCTTTAGAAGTACGTTGTGTAGAGAGCCTGCCCTGCTCCTCTGAGATAAAATTATGGCAGCAGATCACATTCTGAAATTGCATTCTACAAGAATGAAGCTTTGCTGGAGGGGTCAACACAAATCAAGGGATCTATGTGTACAAGTCAAGGTGCGTGACATGTGCGGTGTTTTCAGGATTAATTTTTTTCTACATTTCAGAAGGGTTTTTGTCTACGTGACATTTAGCTACAAAGAACAGCTTTCTGTAAAACAAACAAAATGCAAGTACCGGTCTTTCTCTTGACAGGCTGTTCGTTTTCCTTAGGCTCTCCCTAAGGCTGTGCCGGCGACGGATCAGAATTTCTTTGGCTTGCTTTTCACTTGCATCTGCAGCCAGGCTATGTCGGTTATATGACATTGTCTGAAACATAAAAGCAGTGGTCACATTGTGAAAGCATAATGTCAAATGTGTTGTACTATATTCATAGAGCAAAACAGGTTTTCTTTGCTTTAATGTTTTAATAAACATCATAAATCCTTGTAAATAAAATAATACTGTAGATGATTAAGAACAAAAAGAATAATTACACCAGCATTTTTTTAGTCACCCGCTTCACAAGCACCTGTTTTGGTTTGTTGGTTGGATTTTAACCTGCTGATATTTATAATGAAATAGAAATTGGGAAAAGCTGGCTTAATACAGTGTTTACCACCACATTGCAGTAGTTCAGTCAATATGTCAACAGAGGATGCACATTTGAAGGTGACAAAATGAGTTACTTAGGGGGAAATAATTTTTACCTCCAGCAAGCTGAAGCTTGCTCAACTTTTGAATGTTTTCTAAGGGCTCAGGAATTCAAACCACTTAGCCACAGGAGGGTAAATGTGAAATTCCCTTTTGCATTTATTTCACTATTTTTCCAGCTCATCACCTCTTCTCTTAATGTAAACAACTTCATCACTGGAGGCAAATAGAAATCTAATCCCATATCATGAAGTGAACAAAATACTGGTAAAAGCAGACAGTGTTGAGTTGAATCTGCACCTGTGATCCTTTTTTAATAATGTAAGTGTATTGCAGATAATATGATAAAAACATTAAACTTTATTAATAGTATAAGATCAAGTTAGCTATTTACATAAAAGAGTATGAATGTGTTGCTGTACATGTGATAGGATATGAATTCATGGACAATAAAAGTAAATAACAGCATTCATTATTGTGCAATGGTACAGCAGATGTACTAGCCCAAAGATGTTAGGAAGGTAAACAGTATATTCAGAGATGACCAGTGGGTTATTTAAGTATATAAAACATCAGTCTTACTCGATGTCGTATTTGATAGAGATTCTTTGTTAATATTTCCCGCATGTTTTCCATTTCAGTGGGAGAAAGCGGCTTTATCTTTCCTTCATGATATTCACTGTGGTAGGATAAAAAAAAAGGAAAAATAGAGGAAAGAGAGAGAATGTTTTTTGGTTTGTGACTGAGAAGTACATTTAAACTATTTCCTTTGTTAGAACTGGAAATGACTTTTCAAAACAACAGAGGAACAGGTAAACAAAACCTTGATCTTGTTTGACTCAGTGGTAAGGCTCGAAACTCAACCTCCAAAATTTGATATAATTTAAATTAAATTGTAAATTTGATTGAAGCACTTTTCAAAATGCCCCTCAGGCTTCCCCCATAGCTGTTCACAGCAGATGGGCAGGCAGCGTTTCAAATCCAGATCTGCCCTACATGTCAAATCAATATTCCTGTGAGCCGCTATGCTTGTAAAACTACATGCTCCCAGACAAGCACAGCTCACTCTTTCCTGTGTGAGCTGCAGGCAAAATGCTCTTGGTTTGTACTTGCTTGCTGTTCAGGTGACACTCGGACAAAAAGCATTCCAAGTAAACATGATTATCCCACTTACAGAGTGGGTTGTGAAATAAATTGACCCAGACAAGATGCTTGGCCACACTGGCACTGCTTGCCCACCTGAGAGATGCCGCTGACGGGACCTTGCTTATCATTCCACTCTCTGCCATCTCAATGGCATGTTTGATTTCCAGCTTCTTGTATAAAGAAACAATGCTGGATTTGGGCTGGTTCTCCCGGATTAAAAGTCTTCGCAAGTATTTATTGTCAAACTTCTTAAACCTGTATGTGAGACAAACCAAGCCAACCAGTTAATTTTTACTGTGCGTAGTTGAGGATAGCCAATATACTGTAATTAATGCAATTGTGAAGTTTATTCCCTGAGAATGCATCTGTCCATATTAATAACCTACTGTTGAGTAACATAATAAAGGGTCAAGTTCATCTTTGCTTCAGATAGCCAGACTACATCTATGTTTTGGTTAATAAGACAGTTTTCCTAGCAGCAGCTTTTAACTTTTAGGTATCTCATATTATTAAACAATAATTTTCAACCCAACAAAAAAGAACACTAAATATTTACTGTAATAACAAAGGAAAGGTCTACATTCACATTGGCTGTTTTTTCTTTGAAATTTTAGCCTTTGAAGGTTCTCCCTTCCTCCAAAGCAACTGCAACCTTCTTGAATGCTTAGTGAAAAAATATTGATTACAGCTGGGGTGATTTTGTTTTACAGAAACTATTTTGCCCTCTGGCCATTCTGAAATTATTCTTGAATTTGGGTCAAAAATGTTTCTGAAGGTCACAAAGAGGTGGGACTCTCCTTTGCTCCCTAATCTGTTAAAGGCCTCTCACAGACTGGAGGAGAACCAGGCTGAATAAAGGAAAGTTGTGCCCATGTCATACATCTGTCAGGACAGTATCCTCACTGTCATTTAAAGAGGGCTCTTCCTGCCCCTCTCTCCTAGGTCTAAATTCTTGCAGTGACTATAAGTGGACAAGCAATACCTATGCTTTTGATCTAAAGGATTTGAGCGCTTCCAAGTAAAGGGAGTTTGATCCAAACCAAGATGATGAAGATTCAGCAGCTACACTGAAAACATGTATTATTCAAGTATTGCCAGTGGTAATCTTCTTAAGTAACACTAAGTCTTAAACAATATCATCAAAAAACTGTGGAACTACCTGCCATTGGGATCTCTCACATACTTCATGCCAGCTAGCGCCTTGATCTTTCCAGAGAAAGCCCCAAAGCTTTTGTATGTTTCCTATCAAAAAGGGAACTAACTCCTCACTTAACACCACTGAGATGTATGATATGCAGGAGGAAAGCCGGATGGGATGAAAGGCTCAGCAGACATACAGTAAATGCTCTGAAACAGGCAGAAACAGGGAGATGACATGCACCCTCAGAAGGTACAATCCTTGACCCTGGGATCAGAGGTTTGTGTTTCTTCCCAGCTGCAAATGTTGTTCTACTTGCTTGTGGTTTAGTTAAGAGACATTGTTGTGCTGCTTTCCCTTTGTAACCCACATGTTCTAAAAACAAACATCAAGCTTTCAAGAATAAAATGCTGAGAATGCAGAATGAGATGCCCAACAACCCTCATTTCTTGCTGCCGAGCCAGTTCAGCTTCTCCTGTATAACAGAGATTTAAAAGCCATTCTTACTTATCTCTCCAGAAGTTGTGACCCCAGTGTCCACACACATCTTCAATTCCAGTCTTCACATGGTCAAAGAACTAAAGGGGAAATGTTGGTTCATTACATGAACTTAGAGACATCACTTGACTTGCCCTGAGATACATTAGTTTGAACTTATTTCAAAACAGAAACGTCTAGTCAGAATTCAGGACAATTCTTCAGTTTAACTAAATGTAGTCTAACCAAATGCAGAACTGGATTATGTTTTCTTTCCCTCGAGCTTCCATAGCTCACAGCTCCAAAAGTACAGAAGTTAGTTGCTAATTGTCTCTGTGTTAGTCCTGCTCAGGTCCTGCCTGAACCTAAAAGTAACTTTTTCCTTCCATATTTTCATTTCTTTAAAGTTCCCTAACCACTTAGGGGTAAGCCTGGGACTTCTTCAGGGGCTTCCCCAGGCCTGACAGTGAACGAGGTATGACTTTGTGAGGAAGAAAGACTGTGTGGGCAGAAGCTCCCCACACCAGTACTGCCCTCTCAGGACACACGGGACATAGCTGAGATATCCAGAATCAAATTCTGAGCTCCTGTTTTAGGGAATTGTCCTCTAGCCTCATCTCAAACCATCCTGAGCACCTAATAGCAGAAACACAATGTTTCTCAGTTTACTACGATTTATGAAAGACTCAGTTCAACTAAGATCTCAGTTTGGGCCTTATTATTCTTCATTTTTGGAATCTCAAGCTACCTGCCACAAGCCCAATGCTGCAAGAAGTCTATTCAAGAATATGAATGGCTAATAAACTGCAATAACTGGAGTCATACACATACCAAATACAAATGTGATGACGTCAAAGTTAATAAGTTTAAGAGTGTGTTTATGAGGAGTTCACATTTGTTTAATTAAACTAACCCAAATGCAATGTAATGTAATTAAATTACTTTCCCCATGCAGCCAAGTTCTAAAATAACACATTTCTCATACGTAAAGCAAACTACAGAAAGTTAATTTACCTCAAGAGGTGAACAAGTAAGAAAGTCAAGATTCCAAAATAATGTTATGTAAGAACATTAACTTTACTAATTCCCAAAGGTTAAATATAAGCTCTACAGTAATTGTAGATAAGAGCTATCAAAAAGAAATCTAAGAAGGTGTGTCTCTCTCTCATAACACTGTATGCTGAATCTTTGTCTTATGGAAAGCCACTAGGAATTTCATCTATATGAGGTTTTTATCTATAAAACTGAAGCCACAACGTACCCTGTTATAAATTTCTTCACTAACAGCAGGCTGCTTTTTATTTGACCTTTTGACATCAAGAAACTCCACCAGTGGGCGAATTGTTATTCCCTGTGAAGAAAAAGAAAAAATAAAAAAGGGAAATAGTTCTGTTGTTTTTTCCATAAACATAAGATAAAACAAAACCTTTTGGTCTTTGCCATCTCTGTCAAAGCATTGAAAATAGCTGTGGATATCTTTTTAGCTCTGAATACCCTTTCACCTCCCGAACCTCAAACCCCAGTCTGACACGATAATTATAATAGTGAATTCATTCTTGTGATTAGCAGGTGTTGCAATTAGCTATGAAACCCTTGTCACCCATAGACTCCACTAACGCAATAGAAGGAAGAAAGGGGCTCCCTAGAGCTCAGAGTTCCAAGAAGGACAACCTGGCAAAGACCATCAGGAATACATCACTTACTCCATTCATAGTGCTCTTTTTTAAGTTCTGTTATGTACTAGAAAAATCCTCACTCGTTTTCTGAATTAATAAACAGATCCCACATAATTCCAAGGTAAACAAATAAAATTTTCTTTCTTTAATGATTACTTCCAATACAGGTACTCAAAGACATATAAACATTAGCATCGAGATTGCTATTCAAGACCTGTGACACTTAGACTTTTTTTAAATATGTATCCATGCTTGACTCTTCCCCGAAAAAGAACAAAAAGTTTTGACGACCCCAGAATTATATAATGGATTTGAACAATTATTTGTGGAAAAATTAACATTATTTGTGTAGCTGTACAAGCACACTGGCACAGGGGAGAGGAATGAATCTCTCATGCTGTTGACACAAATCCCTACTATCCCAGACAACCAGGTGACTCGCTTATAAATGAAAGTTTTATCTTAAAAGCAGTTAAGGTTTCTTTGCCCCATTGCTCATACTAGAACACTCATCCTGAACCTCATTGTTCCGATAATTAGAAAGCTGGTTCTTCATTTCATTATGGTCACTTTGTACCACTTTGTTCTTGTGCCAACATTTGTCTTCTTAGTTTAAACAGTGTTCCTTCTTCGCTGGTGTTCACTCCCTAGTATAAACAGTAATTATATTCCTTCTTCTCCCTCATTTTACTAAGCCCAAGGCATCCTAGTCTTCTTTCCTATGACAGGATTACCAGTCCTGTGATCATTGTAGAACATGTCATTATTCTCTGATGAAAATACATGTCTTAGTACTTCTTAACTTTCTTCTGTCCTCCACCGCACTGGTGGCTTAAACTCCACTTCATTATCAACCAGTGCACCCATGCCTTTTTCTTTTTCTGTGTTTTTCCAAATGAAAGGTTCCCATCTCATAGGAGAAATGTCTAGAAAGGAAGTCCTGTAATATGTTTGCATTTTTCACTGTTAAATTTCATTCTGTTTCTATCATATTTGCCTCCAGTTATTCTCTTCTTTCTACGGGATGCCCTATCTTGCACTCACCCCGAGAACACCTGCCAAAACTTGTCATCAAGAAATATGAACAACACAAACTGCTTCGGTTATGAGTCATGGTCAATAATAAGAATATTAAACAAAACCATCCTGAGGAACCATCCCTGAAGAATTTCATTAGTAGCATCTTGTCAGCCTATTATCTGACCAGGGTGGTCAAATGCTGTAGTAAGTGCCTAGAGGCTAGGGAATCTCAGTCTATGGAGGTATTCAGAACTTAATTTGATGTGGTCCTGAGCAACATGATGCAGCTTTGAAGGTGGCCCTGCTTTGGGAATGGGTTTGGAATGGAGACCCTCACAGATCCTTTCTGACTTGAAACAACATACGCTTCTATTCCCCTTTACAGGTGAAACTGTCATCTCTTTCTTTGTTCACTTTACAATCATTCCAATGTTAATTTAAACCTCAATTTAATAAACAGTTAAGATAACAATCTCCTATGTACAACCCATCCCACCCCGCCCCCCCAAAAAATTTTACAGTAGTCTAGTCGGATGAGATTACTCTTGAAAATAAATTGCCCTATCAAAGAATGATACTAAGTTCCCCTTTGGTAAACCATGTTGCATTTCATAACACACTTAATTCATGTCCACTTTTTAAAATTATTCTACCCTTCGAAATCAGGTTTCAGAGATTACCTGTTAAGGTCAACTATTGGACCTCCAGTTGCTCCAGCCAAAATGGAGCACAGATGCTTGCTACTTTCCCTTTCCCAAGGATGAGCACAGACACTTGCTGATTCCCATAACACCTTTCTCCATGTGAAAAGCAGGTGATAAAAAAATGTATTTTCTCCACAGACCTGAACTTTCATGTACTAGCCTCTCACATCTCTCTCATCATTCTGGATAATGACAAGTCCCATATGTTTATTTGAATGGCTTATCCTCCTCTATATTTTACTGGTTTCAGTCATTTCCTTCTCTCGGTCACTCTGACCAGGCCTCTGTGACCAGGTTGACATCACAAATTCTCCACATTCTTTTGCACAACAGGTGCTTTTGGATAGATGTCCAATTCCTTTGCTGCAACACTGCCTAATTAATACCCAGGCTCACATACTCCAGTCCATCACTCAGTGCCTTCCTTGTCTTTCATCCCCTGCTCACTGTTCACTGTATGCAGCACTGAACTCCTGAATAAATGCACAACTTCAAGAATTCTGACAAGGAATTAGTCCTGAGGCTGCACTCAGATTATCTTTTATCTCTATTCCAACCTCACTAGGTCTTAAATGCTTAATGCTACTTGTGTGTTAGCATAAGTACTTAATATCTGGCATACTTTTGCTACCTGCCTGCGGCCTGCAGAACATTTTTGTTTTCAAACTATGACTATGGAAAGTACCTTCAGTTCCTTCCAGAAAGTTAGGACATTTGGTTTTCTACCCACTGCTTATTTACAACCTGTCTGAGAAAGAAAAAGTCCAGGAGGAGAAAGACAATACCTGAATGAAAACAGTGAAAAATATCACCACGATAACAGCAGTGATGAACAATTTCTTCCTGGGAAACACAGCAGGAGGAAGCAGAAATACAAGCGAAAAACAAATAGCTCCTCGGAGGCCTCCATAGGAAATAATAAATTGGTCCTTAAAAGTGAGAGGAATTGTCCGGAACACATTAATGATCTGAGTCAGAACAAAAACACCTGAGGGGAAAAAAAAACAAAACAAAACAAAAACCAGAAATACAGGGAGGAGGGGAAACAAGGGAAATTAATACAGAAATCCCCCATAAGTGTTAATACGTGTTTTAAAACACTTCTATTTGCTTCTTATCTGTGTATTATTGAAGAAATGAAATGTTATTTAGCACCTTGAAAACACCACAGAAGAAAAACGTAGAATGTCTAAAGAGCGTCATCTTTTAGTGAGCTAACACATTTAGTGAGCTAACCACCTCAGGTCAGCTGGATTCAGGACCTGAAGCCGCTAATTGATCTGCTTGTCTCTGCACTTTCAGAATGGCAATAATCCTCTGTAGCAGTATAGAACAAGACTTCTAATTTTCTTTTTATTAGGATTTGAGGTGCTTTTGAACACTTTGGCTTGTCATCTCTATCAGTCTGTGCTCTGAATCCTGCAAACCCCTATTCATTCACTTCATTTAACTCGCATGGACAGGAAGGATGCAAGACTCAGGACAGAGTGAGAAGATGCCAGTGCATGCTGATGTACTGAGGGCAAAGGCTCCAGGGATGTTGGTGGACTGGAGTAAAGGCATAAAGGCAAGTGAAGGGAGCAAATATAGGGGCTAGGAGCTGGGAGCAGTCAGGCTGCCTGACTGTTCTTCAGTACAAGTTATTAATTGTGGAAATGCAGATGCAGGAGGGAAAACAGTCCAGATTTCTACACTGGAGGGAGACTTGGGAGCTGGAAGCGGAGGTGCAGAAGCAGACCAGAGCATGAGCCTCCTCTGTGCACAGAGGGACCAAATCATTACGCAGGAAACTATAAGACCTATGAACCTGATCTGTGCTTAGGTCTCAAAGTAGAAGAAAAAGAGCCATTACTGCAAACTCAGGGATGATCAAACAGTTTCTTATAGGATTTTTTTCCTTCACAATATATAACTGAACAACATTTCAATTACAGCATTATTGCTATTTATGTCAATGACTGGGAAAATCTCAAAACTAGTAAACACAATCAAAAACCAAAAAACCAACCATAATCTGTTCAATTGTTGTACAACTGCTATGCAACAAGTGTTTATTTGTAAATTTTTTTTTACTGAAATATATGTACTCTGATTAACAAGCAGGCTGCCTCTGACTTTAGATGCGCAGGAGCAGGACCAAATTGATTTTTAGGTTCCACTTTTGGGCAAGGTGAAAGCAGACCTTGCAATCTAGGACACATAACAAATAAAATGACCATTCTGCAAGCTGATGGTACTTTCTCTAAATTTTGGTATATTTTACTTGTGAAGAAGTAAAAAGATTCACTTGCAAAGAATAACAACATATAGTCTGAGACTTACTTACCCAGTGCCCGCCATATTAAACAGAAAAGGAGGGTGAAGCTAACAAAGGCCCAGTTCCACTCATGGTTCTTCCCAACTGTAGACACTCCCATGAAGATGAAAATTAAGGTCTCACTGACACTACTCAGCATCTTCATGAAATATTTTATTGTTGTATAGGATTTTTGGGAAACATTTTCCTCCACATATTTATTCATGGTCATGGCACAAGCTGTAATCCTGAAAGGTAAATATTATCCTTTATTTCATTGGCTTGATTTTTGTTTTCAGCTTCTCTCATTTCTACAGCATACTACTCAATTTTCCACAGTACTCTTTAAAATACAAAGCCTAACTTATTCCATAACCATTCTCAAATTTACAGACTTGGTGAACGTACAGTTGAGTATGATGGTTTGGGTTTTTTTCCGCAGTGGGGAGTTTCCTGGGAATACATCAGAATACGGAGAGATTTATCACATGCTAAATCCTTGTGATCTTTGTAAGGGTCACTCGAACTCTGTGTTTTGAAAGAGCCAGGGCCAAGGAGAGGCAGAAGCAGCCCTGGAAAACAGGTACTGCTGCTTCTATTGCCACTGAGAGACATTAGACAGGATGGCAACTGCATGTCCTGCAGCAGGGCTTCCCTCCCTTCTCATCACCAGTTTTCCCACCAGATCATTCCCCTCATCAATGTAACCTGTGTCCACTGATGTGGTTACCCCATCACTGAAAGCTACTAGGTTGGTCATACAGGACTTGCCCCTGGTGAAGCCTTGCTAACTGCCATTAATCACCTCCCCAATCCTCCGTGTGCTTTAGCTTATCTTCTAGGAGGATCTGTTCCATGATCTGCACAGGCTGACATGTCCATAGTTCCCAGGGTTATCTTTTTAAAAATGGGCACAATGGGCACTCCTTGGAGTCACCAGGAACTTCTGGTGACTGAAGTGGGTATCTCAGCAGATACAAAAGAGAAAAGACAGGGCTCACCATAAGTATGCTTAAGTGCCTATGCTTTGAGCCTGTGTCAGTAAACAGAGTTTCTTAATCAGCAGGAAGAGGAAGGAATGACATTACTGGTTGTACATTACTTGCTCAGTACAGCTGCCCATGATGCAGGGATGGCTGAGGTCCACTCAACTACAAAGTGAACAGGTTTAAGGATAGTTAGCAGTGTTGGCTGGAGGATAACCTCGAAGTAGTGCCTCACTGTAGGGAATCAGAATTGCCTAATAATTATCAGGGTGGGCACCTAAGGCAACATTCATTGTGAAATAGCTGTTGCTGCAGGTTCTGTGACAAGCCATGAACACTAAACCTAAACAGAGAAAGATGTGTAATTTATGTTGCCTTCCTATGGCCCATGAGGACTTGTCCTATGGTTATTTATCCCATTTCCAAAAGGTTTTCAGTTTATAATTATTTGCCAACATAGAGGATGTCTTTTCCTACTGAAATGTCGACACTATTTGCTCACATGGAGGAGGATGGTAGGTTTGACAGCACCTCCTTGGAAAAAGATGACAAAGATTCTTCCATATCTCATGGAGATCCCACTGCAGAAAGTCTTCTGCTGAGCACGTCTTTCCTCTAAGACAAAAGCCCCATATCTGAACAACTCAAACATCCCTGACTGTGAGTGTAATTGGAAGGGAAGACTGAAGAAAATCTCAGAAAAAGCTCACTAACGTTATGGACACACATCTAGGTTCTTTCCTCTAAAAGAAGGGATTCAAAAATTATGTTTTGCAAAGCAGAAAAGGAAATCTCAGAGACAGCAGTAACTTCAAAAGGACGTTTGCATAGTAAGCTTTCTTCATGTTTGGTAGAAGGTGGTCCACAACGATAGCTGAGGCTGTAGTCACTGGCAAACTCTGAACACGTTTCTCCTAATTAATAAAAGTTACTTTTGTCCAGAAGTTTCTTTCTCTTAAGTGGAGCCAGCATGGTCTGCTTTAGAGAACAGTGGCCGAGGTCTGAAACATGGTTGTAGATCTCTCTACACCAACATTCATATTCCCAAACAGACTGGGCAGCATTACTTCTGAGGGATTGCTTCTGGACACTGGAAGAGGGTTCATGGTATTCCATTGACCTCAGTCAAGCAGCACAACCCCTGTAGGCAGATCAGGGTGAATAAAACCCAGGAAAGAGCATTTTAAGTGGGAACAGATGCAATCTGATGGGGCAGGTAGCAGCTTACCAACACAAGTGGAGAGCTTTTGCTAGCCAAACAACCTGGCCTTTGCCCTGCATTTTTATCCACAGTTAGTGCTAGAGAAACATATCTAGTCAGCACAAAATAAAATGCTTGTTGCCATGCAAAAACTACCTCCAGCCCTAAGCATACTCCAAGACTAAGGAGGAAGCGGGAATGAAAACTATCCCAGACCCCCATCTGCATTTACTACTGGCATAATTGTCAGTTGTCTCCTCATTGTCAGCTGATTTCACCATGGTCTTGAATATAAAGAACCTCTCTGGCCTGAGTAGTTTACTGTTGGGGAAGCAGAGCTTATCATGGTTATGTGGAATTCACTGTGAAAAAAAGCGATCAGATTTCATGAGTGTGCAAGCTTCCTCCCTGCAACACTAGGTGGTTCACCTATCATTTCTAGTTTGAGTATGTGATTGGAACAACATAAGTCCTGCATTTTTCGCAATATTGACAGACTGACAATGCTCTTCCAGCTCTACTCCTTGTTATGATGTTACAGTTGCCCACATTGGGGATGTCACAGATATCACCACAGATCCCACAAATACATGTGCCTGCATATCTCAAGAAGGAATGTAGGAGAGGACCTGGGCCATGCATAGATTTTGTCCTAACAAAATCATACATCCAAACCTGGAAGTTGTCAAACATTCCAAGGCTCTTCAGTTTACATATAGTTCTGGTGACCAACCTCAAAAGTATAAGTGAAGAAGGGTCTTAAATATGCTTAACACTTTCACTTCTCACTTTTAGCTTTTCACAAGCCACAGGCTGCACTGACAGATCCACAAATATCTCACATTATGTCATGAGCTGCCAACAGTTCTCCTGTGCATCACTGTTTATCTGCACAAATGCAATAAGTCTGATGCATTTCAGGCACATTCAGGTGACTGCACACACCGTGAAGCTGGCAAGTGCAGGGGCAGTTGATGCAATATGGAAAGAACACAGTGGGCAGGCTGCAAAACAACCACTTCAAGACACAAAGAATCACAGAATCACAGAACAACTAGGTTGGAAGGGATCCATCGGATCATCAAGTCCAACCATTCCTATCTAACACTAAACCAAGTCCCTCAAGACCTCATCCACCCGTGCCTTAAACACCTCCAGGGAAGGTGAATCAACCACCTCCCTGGGCAGCCTATTCCAAAGCCCAATGACCCTCTGTGTGAAAAGCCTCCTCCTAATCTCCAGCCTAAATCTACCCTGGCAGAGCTTGAGGTCATTCCCTCTTGTCCTGTCCCCTGTCACTTGGGAGAAGAGACCAGCTCCCTCCTCTCTACAACCTCCTTTCAGGTACTTGTAGAGAGTAATGAGGTCTCCTCTCAGCCTCCTCTTCTCCAGGATAAACAACCCCAGCTCTCTCAGCCGCTCCTCATAGGGTCTGTTCTCCAGCCCCTTCACCAGCTTCGTCGCTCTTCTCTGGACTTGCTCCAGAGCCTCAACATCCTTCTTGTGGTGAAGGGCCCAGAACTGGACACAGTATTCAAGGAGCGGTCTCACCAGTGCTGAGTACAGAGGGAGAATCACCTCCCTGGACCTGCTGGTCACACCATTTCTGATACAAGCCAGGATGCCATTGGCCTTCTTGGCCACCTGGGCACATTGCTGGCTCATGTTCAGTCGGTTGTCGAGCAACACCCCCAGGTCCCTCTCCTCCTGGCAGTTTTCCAGCCAGGTTTCTCCCAGTCTGTAATTTTGCATAGGGTTGTTGTGCCCCAAGTGCAGGACCCGGCATTTGGCCGTGTTAAACCTCATGCAGTTGGACACTGCCCAGTGGTCCAGCCTGTTTAGGTCCCTTTGCAGAGCCTCCCTACCCTCCAGCAGATCGACACTTGCACACAGCTTTGTGCCATCTGCAAACTTGCTAAGGGTACCCTCAATGCCCTCATCCAGGTCATTGATGAAGACATTGAACAGGACTGGACCTAGCACTGAGCCCTGGGGAACACCACTTGTCACTGGCCTCCAGCTGAACTTAACACCATTTACCACCACTCTCTGGGCCCGGCCATCCAGCCAGTTTTCTACCCAGGAGAGTGTGCGTCTGTCCAGGCCAGAGACTGACAGTTTTCGTAGCAGAATGCTGTGAGAAACTGTGTCAAAGGCTTTACTGAAGTCCAGAAAGACCACATCCACAGCCTTTCCTTCATCCAGCAGCCGAGTGACTTTGTCATAGAAGGCGATCAGGTTGGTTTGGCAGGACCTGCCTTTGGTAAACCCATGTTGACTGGGCCTGATCACCCGGTTCTCTTGTAAGTGCTTCATGATAGCACTCAAGATCACCTGTTCCATGACTTTCCCTGGCACTGAGGTCAGACTGACAGGCCTGTAGTTCCCTGGATCCTCCCTGCTACCCTTCTTGTAAGTGGGAACTACATCAGCCAGTCTCCAGTCCAGAGGTACCTCCCCAGTCTTCCAGGACTGCTGGAAGATGATGGAAAGGGGTTTGGCCAACACGTCTGCCAGCTCCCTCAATACCCTAGGATGTATCCCATCTGGCCCCATAGACTTGTGGGTGTCCAGTTGGCCAAGCAGGGCTCTGAGACTATGCGAGCCTCGTATTGCTCCTCTGTTTCCGGGGTATCTACACAGAGGGAACAGCTTTCTTTACAATTAAAGACTGAGGCAAAGAAGGCATTAAGTACCTCAGCCCTCTCCTCGTCCCCTGTCACTGCTGTTCCCTCTGAGTCCAAAAGGGATTGTATGGTCTCCCTTATCCTCCTTTTACTGTTTATATACTTATAGAAAAATTTATTATTGTCTTTTACAGACTTAGCTAATCTGATCTCTAGCTCAGCCTTAGCCCCTCTGATTTTTTCCCTACATAGCCTCGCTTCCCTCCTGTAGTCCCCCCAACAGGCCTGTCCCCGCTTCCAGAGCCCATAAATATTCCTTTTTTTCCTAATTTCACTCAAGATTTCCCTACTCAACCAAGCTGGTTTTTTCCCCTGCCGGCCTTTTTTCCAGAACACGGGGATGGCTTTCCCCTGAGCTGCCAGGATCTCCTTTTTGAAGAACTCCCAGCCCTCTTGGGCTCCCTTGCCCTCAAGTGCTGTCTCCCAGGAGACTTTGCCAACCAGCCTTCTAAACAGTTCAAAGTCTGCCCTCTGAAAATTTATTGCTACTGTCCTGCTTGATCATTTCAGAACTTCAAACGATCATTTCAAATCTGAACTTCAAATCTGAACTTCAAATCTGCAACTTAACACTCAGAGCACCAGGGCAGCATCAGGTCTGCATCAAAGACACAACAAAACATTCAGCAATATTTATTACCTTTTCAAAATAAAGAGTTTTCATTATTATAGTCATTTTGGAAAGCCCTACAGCTTGGGGAGGGGGAAAGCATGCTCTGGACAAGGTTTGGTTTTGGATCCTGAGGTAATGGAGACACTGTAAATAGATGTCTGATAAGAATCTGTCACCAGATTAATCAGGAGCCTTGCAAGCTGTAACTGAAAACACCTACAATAGAATTTAACACTTAGCCATTAGAATTTAAAGGGATGACAGTATTAATTTTAGTCATACCTTGCATATATTTTATTCAATTTGTGTCAACTAATTGGTAAGTTGGTTCACCAATATAACAAATAGTACTGTACGTTATTTGCTACTCTTCAGGTAAGTAATATTCCACAGGTAATCACTGATCACTTTATAAATCTGGTATCTCTTTAGAGTACTTATTTAGATTGGAAAAAAACCCCCCACCTGTTTAAGTCTCTTTAATTTGAAAATGAAATGGCAATAAAGTGTTAGAAACTAATGTATATTAAAATTCTTAATGCAAGATTTTATGTACATAATTATAATATAATATGTTCTTCTAAACTGAATTTTTACTGCCACCATAAAGCGAAAGCTCAGATGTGTTTTATTTTACTTTTTTTATCCACAAACATTAATATTGCCTCCCAATTCTGTGACCTGAGACAGTTCCCTTGGTCAAGAAGTGGAGGGAAAAAACAGTCAATTGCAATTAACTTGCAACCTTCTGTGCTTCTGAAGAATAAAAGCCCTCCTGTGCAAACAGTACAGTTTCTGTCATGACTGCAATAAACTAGGCCACTGGGTTCAATCCTCAAGTTTCCTTGACCTACTAAATTTACAGTAGTTTCAATGTTTGTTTCTTTCAGCTTACTAATTCACTACTGCAAAAAAACCCCAAAGAACTAAACCCCCCACCATATATTAATAGTTCTGCTGCTTTGCTGCCCTTATCTGAAATTAGTAAGCAAAAATGCAGTATTATAATTAGAAATGGACCGAGCAAATAAAGTTCAGATTCACATCTGCGTGTTTTATACCTGTGACCCTGATTCAAGCCTGGCTCTAATTACAGTAGGAGCTCTTTCCTCTCCTGAAAAAAACACTTTCTTACTACAGCTTACAGGGACATGGTTCACACCCTTTCCTACTTCAGCCCTGTAAGCCAGTGCCAGGCTTACCCACAGATGCTTCAAGAATCATTTGTCCCCAGAATGACTACATAGACTTATTAAGAGAAGGACAAGCACCTTTCATTCCCCTCTATTCCTCTGCCAGTGAATTCCTAGTTGCACAGAAATGAGGCACTCTATGTATGTATTTATCTGATAACACTGTACTTTCCTGCTGATGCCCTCGATCTAAAGTGTGGTACAGTATGTAACCATAAAGTCTCACTGAGTATCCTTAGGAACTTGGTTATGAAGAAAGCAGGAATCCATAGTGTAACAGATTCATATTTATACAGATGGAAAAAAGGGAGATCAGAGAATTATTCCCTATAGGCTGAACCATAAATGGCCACAGAATCATATAATGAATAAACAATCCAGATTGTAAGGGATACTCCAAGGTCATTTGGTACAACTACATGCTCAGAGGAGGAGAGAATTTTAAGTCTTACAGCAATCATGCCATGAGTCATTTCCCGAAGAAAAGGACAGGGAACTCAATACTGGTGCATGTTGCACTGTGACACAGACTCTCTGCAGTTCAAAGTCTAATAAAATGTGAAAGGTGCGGGTAAATGTACTCCAAGGGGATGTGGAAATTACATGAGCTCTAAGGCCCTCAGCAGCTCGCCTGGGAGGGAACACACTTTGTGTCTCAGGACAAGGGAGGCAGCTATTCCTGCTTCCCAGGGGTGTTACTGATGTATCCAGCTCCCTTAGCTGTTACAAAATATGTTTAGCATAAAAAAAAGATACAGGGCATTTTAAAGATAACTTGTGAAAACTGTGCTGTTGGAAACAAAAAATACTTTGTGTTTCCTCTACTGTTCTGTCCCCACTCATAGGCAAATTAAAAGGAATAGGTTGTTAGTGCTATGCAATGCACCGGTGTGTTAGTCACAGGCACTGGCATTCCACTGATGCACCAGCAGACATGCCGTGTTGTTTGTATTGCACCTTGGATGCAGCATGTCAAAATCAGTACTTTCATGCATGCTGCCTGAATTTTTTCCATTTACAGTTTAGCCACACATTTTTGATTTAGAAGCCCTTTAGGTATTAGATCATAGGATATCAAGGACACTCATCTTAAGAGGAGGAAACTAGAAACCACACAAATGCTATGAATAGAAGCTAGGGAAAGAGATGGGACATTTATGAACTCGGTCAAAGTGGATGCATATGTTACTTTATTTAGGCTCATATTAGAGAAAGAAATCCATACAATCTTTAGCTCTTTACTTACATTAAAGTGCATACCCCTCCTGTTTCATGGCATATTTCTATTTTTATACTGCTGAAATCATCAGATATAAGTTTCCACATAAATTGCTTCCAGCCCCAGAAAATCTTATACTGGCATGGCTATGATATCAAACCTGTCTTCACTTTCCTAAAAGATAATCATCAGATGAGCTACCACCAAGTATTAGTGATACTAGCAAGTAACATATGAACTTTCACAAAAAGCTATGCCCCTAATGTTTGAATGACTTTTATTTGTCATTCACCAGAACTGCACAGAGTCATTGAAGAAGGTTGGCCTTTAAAAATATGACTTGGGACCAAAGCAAACTGTTTATCTAATGTAATAAAGAATCTTTCTAAAGCTGAGATTGTTACAGTATAAACAGCATCAAGCAAGAGGCTGTGTTCTTTCTTTACTAAAGCCTAGGACTGAAAAATCAGGAGTGAAAACAATTTCATCTGTTAGAAGTGGGAAGAATAATATTATTTCATGCATAATATAAGCATTATAACACACAGGCACACGTATCAAAACACTAAACTAAAGGATTATATCAACATACGACTAGATTCTGCAGATTTACCCTGTCCTTGCTCTGCTTGTAATCCAGCAGGAGTTTGCCTTAATGATATATGCATTATCTTCACAGAACGGTACTTACTGGCTGTTCACATGACTAAAGATGTAGTTTCACAATATATTGGCATCAGGTGTGAAACCAGTTCATGAAGCTCCCATCTACCACTCCCTCACAGTCACCACTGTCCCCTAATCACTGTGGGCCACCCTCAGTCATGCCCTTATGACTAATTGTAGGGTGACATGAGGACAAAGGTCACCAAACTGATCTGAGTTAAAAATAACCCCACTGAAAATAAAAGGGATTATTTATAACCTGGAACATTTCAAATATATGGTTTATGGTGTGATGCCATGAACAGTTTTAGTGACACAGCTGGTGTGGTGGCAAGCCAGGAGAATCGGATGGAAGGAAGCAAGAGGGGAGAGGCCGGAAATCCTCAAGCCAGCATCACTGCCATGCACAATGGAATGATGCCATATCACAAAGTTTTCAGCATCTGGTCTTCTCTGCAATTTCTATTGACACTCTTACTTGGGTAGTACTTTACTGAAATTCATGGTACTTACGCCATGATGCCCGAGAGATGAAACATTTCAGCTGTTATGTATGACAGGTAACTGTACAGGAAGACAAAGAGTGGCTCAATCACTCGGATTTTATGGGTGAAACGGGTGGTAAAGGCCGCTATAAATCCCAAAAGGATTCCAATCAATACTCCACCGATCCCCACTATAAAGAAGTTAGCAATCCCAGCGAATATGTCAATAACCTTAATCGTGCGCATCTGGCAGAAAGACTTGAACAAATTGTACAGGACCTATGAGAAAAAGAAAGCATATTATGTTTCTGAACTTTTTTAAATTTCCCTCCATGTAACAATGTTCCTCTTTTTCAATGTTGAACTTTGATTTTCTCTATCTGCCTTGAATTCACTTTGGAGATACACTGCTGTTTACCTCCAGCATAGTACTTGTCAACCATAAATATAAGGGAGATAGATATACAAAGAAAGGCAAATATCATTATTCCCATTTTTGCAAACAGGGCATGTCATTCTGCAGGCCAGGATTATACATCTGTCTAGGCTTTCTTTAAATGCATTTATATGCAGAGTTTATAATTTTACCCCAATGGCCATTTCAGATTTTCCCCAGAATCAAAGAAATAAAGAAGCAGGAAAACACTTTCAGAATCAGTGAAAAAATTGTGTTTTATCTACATAAGACATTAAGAGATGTAGTACTAAATTAGACCATAAATCCATCTGACACAGGGAGGGGGGATGGACACTGACCACCCCAAGGAGAACAAGAAACATTGCATCCATGGGGTGCTCCCTCTCTGATATATTAACTATTACAAATCCAATAGTTTAAGGATATCTCAGACTTTAGATAATTTCTAGAGATTTGTATTTATTTCACATTAAAAGGCCTACTATCATCTATTCGTCCAGTTTTATTTTTAAAATGATTATAACCATTCTCTTAAACAAACTGAGTCAGTGGGATTACTACATTTTCTTAACCAGAGAGTCTTTTTGATCTACACAGGAAAAAGAACTTGTGAACTTCACTTTTCTCTAAAATCTAGTATTTTAGTTACTACAAAACACACAACAATAGAATCAGTTACTCTTAAGGAAACCTTAAAGGGTCTTTCCATTTGCAGACTTACTTGGGAGATTTAGGAATTGCATGGTCCCACATGTATGCTTCCAGGCATGTGACAGTGTGATGGCTACACAGCCCTCTTTTACAAAAAAGTGTAAAGTGGGTTCACTGGCTAAGTCATCTTGCTCATAATAAACACCTTGGACAGTTTGCAGGAATTACCCAACTACTTTCTGGACTGTTTAGTAAACCAAACAGATTTCTCTATCAGAAATACAATTTGAGAGAACAATGTTTTATAAATACTTGCATTGTGCCAACAATGTAGGTGTTTGAATTTCAATTGGGAGGCATTTGTAACATTCACAGTCTTGTTTTCTCTCACACGACAGAAAGAAAGTTGTACAGCTCTTCTTAGTCAAAATTTGATAGGTCTTAGAGAGGTGAAAGTATCTCTCTAGACTAATGCAAAGACAGGACCTATTTTGTGTCCTTTGGAGTAAGTGAAAGGAAAGAACTGGAAAAAAAATATAAAAAAGAAAACATATACTCTAGAGCAAGCATGAAAAAAAGAAGGTTAAATCAAACCTAGCTTGGTCACCAGTAATTTTAAATTTTCATTACAAAGAGCAGAGGCATGAACTATTTATTTGATAAGAATGATGCCCTCAGGATGAGTCCATCTCCTGAGAGGGTTGTCCTTTTTCACCTGGTCAAACACCTTCATCTCTTTGCTCTGAGGCAGATTCACAGCTTTTTTGTCCTGTTCCTTCTTAGCATGTCCCATGCAGGACCAGAAATTAATGTCATAAGCTCTTCTGTTTTTCATCCTCTTTTGGTTTGTGGACATTATGTATTTGCATGAAGAGAAGTACACCAGCTTAAGCCTATTGACAATAAGTGTGCCTTTTTTGGTCCCTTTACAAGGACCTCTCAGTCCACAAACTCCCAGGAGCCTCCGTGAACCATAGACTAATGAACAAATACTGTTCATTTGTGTTATCTGCAAGGAGAGGGATTCCCTTGCGTTATTTGTTGAAACTCAGAACTACCCCAGAGTTGTGGTGTCTTCAAGACACTAACAGATTTTGACCTGGCAGAATACTCCTTTGTATTAGGGAAGATGATTATTTTCTTTAAATGCATTCTTAAAAGTAAAGTAAGTTGCTGCTTGTAAAGACCTACTCAAGCAATAGTCTTTCCACATCACCTAATTCTCACAGCAAAGCATTCACCCTGCAAACAGAATGGAGCCCATCATTTCTACATGCAGACATCCCCATAAATATCAAGTCTATTACCATAAGTTATTTGAAAGCACAAAAGCACCTCAGATCAAAACACTGTGGTAGAAGTAGCAGCTAGGACTATGGGATGTCATGAACAGGATTTTAATCTTATTCCTGTTGTTCTTTATTCACACTGTGTAAACGAGATCAAAATCAGGTCCACTTCCCTTTTACTTTGCAGCAGTTCAGTTTCACAACTCTATCCAAGCCTTCAGGTGAGTTAAACATCAGCTCTGCTCACATTTTGTAATGTGCTTGAAAAGGTAACAAGTTTTTTTTCCAAGTTCAGGATTTGCATTTACTCAATATCCTTTAGCTGAACTTCAGTTGAAGCCTACACCGAGGAATATTAGTCACCAATCACTTTTTAACCTTGTCTCAAGAGTATCTCTGCTCTTCCTAGACACTAATTGCTTATTTTCATTAGTTCTCACTCTATTAGTTTTTATTCTGAAATTCTCAAATGACTTTAAAGCACTTTAAAATAATGTTTTCAGTAGAGGTAGAATGCAAGGCACTGCTGTAATGTTTTCTAACATTGGAATAATATTATTATAATGACCATGGCTCCTTTTCTTGTGATTTTAAGCCCAGAATTGCAATTTGAACTGCTAACACCCAATTTCGACTGTGATCTTGCCATTTAATATCAACGTGCCAGTTATCATGGACCTTTGGCAAAGAGCTAACTCTGAGCAAGAAGCCAACCGGCAAACATTATCCTCAGACAAATTCAAGAGCTAAAAGTCTGTCAGTGGAGGAAAAGGATCATCCAAATGCACAGGCATATCACAAAAACTACCAAGCATGAAAGATGGTCTAGGGAATGCAGCAGAGTCAAGGTTCCTGAGAATTTGTATTGCTGTGTATAAAAAATGAAGGTGTGGCAGCAAGTTCTTCTGAAAAGAGAAAGTGTAATGACACTGCTATTCTAATGAAAGCTTTTATTAGGAGCAGCTAGGTAGTGCAAGTGGGATAGCAGGAAGAAGGTCTTAAAGTATCTAGAAAGTATATTTACTAAAGCCATGCTGTTCTACATGTAATCCCAGTGGGTTTTGATACTGAAGTGAACATAGGAATTAGACAGCTTCTGTGGATGACCACCTTGCCTTCAGTTCCCCTTCTGTTTTGTTTCTGCATTCCACTGGAGGCACCTGCCAGAGTAGGTGGGACTCAAGGGTTGCACCAGATGAAAGCTGGAAGGGGCTGAGCCCTCCACAAGGGCAGAGGAAGAGATATTATTTACAAAACATCATGTCCTTTGGATAACTGTGTAACCCATGCAGCACCACAGTGAGGACTTGGTCCAGCAGCACCACTCTGGGCAGGGGAGGTAAGGTATTCTAAGGGCACCTCACGGGGGAGCTGGGTCACATTTTAAGTATAATCACATGATTTTAGGTGTGTGAAATCATAACAAGGAGCCATAAGCAGGCCAGTTGTAAGCATGTCGAAACCACTTGATCTCCCACCAAGTGCTACCTTTAAGCGATAGCTGGGAAGACCAAACGTAAGCTACATTCCTTTCATTCTCTCATGAATATATATATGGCCAGTGTGCATGCTGGGGTGGCCCTGTAGACTCCTCAGAGTATCTCCCCCTGCATCAGTGTATCTGAGCAGGTATGCCATGAGAAAAGACTGCCTCCAAAGAAGCCAATAACCATGTCTACAGGAAAGCCATGCAATGTGGTTATTAAGTTGCCACTCCAGTGTCGATAAAAGTACTGCTTTGGAGTAATTTGCCATCGGGCAGTGACACGCATGAATACTTCCATCATCAGGATGCAGTGTTTCCTGAGAAAACCTTGCTGGATTAACTGCTGCTTCAGTGGAAAGGTGATTGATCTTGTGATTGGAAAAAGTGGTTTTGTTTAGAAAAACCACTAAAAGAAAAGACTTTACATTAACATAAAAAAAGATCGTTTTCCTTCAGAAAAACATACATGAAAAGAATTCCACTGGACAAGCAGTCATTAAGAGTGCACAGAGACAGATACAGCCATAGCTGAACTGCTACGCCTTTTGAAACTCAGTATTTACACTCAATTATTTTCAGGACTGGCTTAAATACCAGATGAGTGATGGCAGGCAGTTTCAGTTGTAACCTAATCAGAAAAGCTAGGCTTTGAGGAAAATGTATAAGCGAGGATGTGATTCAGTTGACTGTGTAGCAACAGAATTAGGTAAAGCATGAAGCATAAGTGAAAAAAACCCAACAACCAAAAACTAGTACTCTCACGGACACAAAAGAAATTATCACTACCAAAGCTCAAATGAAATAATGAGATATGTAAGTGTTAAGCAGGTGAGGCAAAGTCCTAGAAGAGGGTAAAACTAAAGGGCCATTTGGCATAGAATGGGACAGGAATAAGAAGCCAATGACAGAGACAAGGGAAGGTGCAGACCCAGTTCATTAATCTTACAGATCTTTCTGGCATATGAAAAATTGGACCCCTGTGTCTAAGAAAACAGAAAGCATGACAGGCCATTGTTGGCATGGGCAGGATTTCACTTAAGGCACGGATAAATGGCAGTAACATCCCAGACACAGTATCATCAGGTGCAAGCACAGGGCATTGAGGATGTTAATGGAATTTGCAGATTGCTGTCCTGAGGTGTGCACCACAAACCCAGTTCAGCTAGTTAATGATTAGAAATTACTGCCTCCAGGCGGCTGTCCTATCTCATCCGTAGCCTGGTAAGACTATCCCGATGGTCTTGATGCAGTTCCAGCTGGATGGGTACACACAAAAGGCCAGAATCAAGTGGGGCCTGTGCCTGTGGAAGCTCAATATTTGCCCATTCTCCCTGTGCACCACACTGGTGCTTTTCTCTCTGCTGTCCAACAACATTTCTGAAGATGAGGAAAGCCTCCAGTTTCAGATTACAGAAGTAACTATTAAAAGATATGGAAACTAAAGGAAACAGGTAGTAAAATCCCTAAAAGAAATATGCTACCATTACACATCACTCTGGTGCAGTAAGACTACTGTAGTTTCGAAATCTCAAGTTCAGAGAGTTACATAAACATGTTAGCACTCATTGACTCCTATCTTTTAACAAACTTTAATAACCAGATGCAATGAGAGATAACAATGACATGCAAACAATCAATCATTTTTATCAACTAATCATTTATCAAGTAACTTACCACAGTTATAGCATCATTCAGCAAAGACTCTCCAAACACCAGGATGTAAAGCTGCTCATTGACATGAATGTTTTCAAAAACAGCTAGCACTGCCACAGGATCCACAGCTGAAATGAGGCTGCCAAAGAGCAAATTCTGCAGCAATGTTATATCAGTCAAACCAAATGCACTGATCTGGCAAATTCCATAAAGTGAAATTCCAATGCCGATGGCATTCCAAAGCGTGCCCACCACTGCATACCAGAATATGGTACCAAAGTTCTCAAAGAAAAGACGAGTTGGCATGAAATATCCAGCATCGAGTACAATGGGTGGTAAAAGATACAAGAAAAAAACATCACTGTTCATTACAGGTGGGGACTTCTCCTCTGCTCCAAAAATAATCCCACCAAGAAGCAATCCAACCAGAATAAGGAGACAGCTTTCAGGTACTATTGAGGGTAACTTGTGATAAAGATGAAAGCCTTCAAAGGAAATTCAAACACAAGAAAGTGAAATAGTTATTTGCACAGAATCCAAAAGATTATTCTGGATTCTATTATCTTAGCTTCTATAGCAAACAGCAACTGCAAGACATTTTCATTTTCATTGCAAAGACTGAATGACCACACCAGGTCAAGGCAAATCTGTCAGCTAGGTTAGTTAATTCCGTTAATTTAGTGGAGAGTCAATTTAATTGCTAGGCATTTCTGATAACAGCATAGAAATTGTGTACAAGGATTCTGTTTGTGAAAATGTGTGAATTTTATAACACAGAATAATCCTCCAGAAATGCAATCCAAACACTCTTCTAGCGTAAATTACGTCTAGATAAAGTCACACTAACCACCCCTTTCTTCATGCACAGCTTCACAAATGAGATTAATTAGTACATTCATGTAGGGATCTAAAAGTCTAAATTTTAGAGTCCTAAAGCCAGGAAGATGAACTATCACATGCAACCTGCACTCAGTTACATGTGGTCACTTCCTCAATGACCATGAAGAAGCATTTACAGACACATTATTCTTATAACTTTAGCAGAGTCTCCAAATTAATTTCACAACAACTAACATGTTTTCCATAAGGTTACAATAAATTGCAGCCTGCACTATGATGCTCATTTCTCTGTGTTATATGAATTGTAGCAGTGTCAGGAGTCTCTTGTAAAAATCTGTGCAAAGTACTAAAAAAATGAGTAAAAAAGTGTTTCTCAACGAGGACTTAATGGCTGCATGTTCCTTAGTGTTCTAAAACTCTCCAAACCATGCAGTTTTGATTTAGATTCCCATTACTTTTAGAAGCTGATTATTTTAAGGATGATTTTGCTAATGAATGGGAAAATATTGAAGGAACTTACTCTGGCCAATCTAATGGAACAATCAACCTTATGCACCAAGGTCACATTCCAGGTCCTGACGATGCCAATCTTTTCCAGGCTCCTCCTTATCTATATTTGGACCACATAATTATATAGAAAACTATCCACACCCACAAGATCCTACAATTCCCGCCTAACTAAAAAGCATTTAAATTATTTCAAATGAGAGTTGCACAGAAATACTGGGTGTGGTAATAACGGGCGTCTATTTCAGTAAAACTATTTCAGTAAAAATCACACCTGTAGTCGAAACAGTTAAACTAGTGCAAGCTTGGTACAGTTCACATCAAGTCTCCCAACTTCTGTATCTTGTGGCACTTATTTTGTTAACTGACCTTTCATCACAGATTTTTTTCCAATTAAAAGAAACCCTGTTTTCATCAAATATAGTTGATTAAGAAGGTCTGAGAGTCATTTTCACCTACTCATTTTTTACTTATATAGTCTATAACCATTAAAGCTTTTTAAAAGTAAGCAGCTCAAGCTGAATTTTTTTTCTTTCTGGATGAATATAGAGTGTTTTTAATATTTAGAAACACAGCCTGTGTGGCTCGTTAGAAGGACTGCCAAATTCACTGTCATTATTTGAAATAGGAGTCACTGATATCCTATATTGGCAGAACAGGTAATGACTCTGGAAACACAAAAATTTGTGTTTGAAGACTTGACTCTTCCCTTTTCAGTCATTTCTACATAAACATTTTATGCTTCGGCTTAGTTTCTGCAGTGGCAGGATGCCAAAATTTCCAAAATTTCCAATACTGTGATTGAAGTTTCCCCTGAGTAAGTACGTTTTGCTAAAAGAAAAGTTCTTAAAAGCCTTTCAAAAGTACCTTAAATCATTTGCTCAACAAAAACTGAAGCAGAGGGATTTTTTGTAAATGCAGCTTTTAATGAAAGCAAAAACATCCTAACCCATTGTAATGCAATGTCAATTAAATGTCTGTTGTGACTATAAAATAAAAATCTTTTTATTTTCTTCTTTACAATTCTCTTTTTCAAAAAGTCATATCTCTCAGAGCTTTTGACACTTCATCCTTAAAGGTAGTGGAAAGGCCCACACTAAGTTAAATGTGTTTTTTATCCACGTGAACAGCATCAAAGCCCCTAAAAGGCTGCCCATCTTGATGAAATACATTCAAAGGTGATCAAGGGCAGGCTATGGTTCCCCATTTAAGGGAAGAGAGCTACGATGTATAATCCAGTGCACTTCAAGTTAGGTGTAGGAGCCCTCCAGGAAAAGGGGCATCTGCCTTGCTCTGATGGATCCACAGATACATAGTAAAGACCACCCTGGGAGTAGATTACCTGCAGTATACGAGTACTCGGACTTCTATGCTCAACCACAGCTTCTTTCTCCTCCTCTGACCCTGTTCTTGGGCCATGGACTATGCAGCAACCCAGTCTCAACAGCACAGAAGATGTTTACCTTCAGGTCTTTGGGCACTGGGATACTTGCTGGAAGTGCAAGTTCAGTATTCTTCAATCTAAAAGAGCTGAGAGTCCTGGTTTCTTTTTTCCTGAGTGAATCGCAATGCACTCTGATATGTATGCTACTGCATACTTCTGATTACACATGAGCTTTCCAAGGGCCCTCTGAACAACTTAAGCCTTTTTCAGGAGAGAAGTGCTGGAAAGATATGAGCTCCGTTCCCAGAAGAAACACTTCTAATGGTGCATTTGTGACTAAATATAGAAGTAATGGGAACCTGGGCCAGCTAGTCAATATTTTGTAGGTTTATAAGCACAAGAATTAAGCAAAACTGAGGGTAGACTAGTGGACTAGTCTCACTGCCTAAAGACTGCAGTATACTACGAGTGCACTGGGTCCCACCTGGACATACTCATGGGGTCCAGGAGCATGTGAGTAACATACCACCTGTATGGTATCACCACATAAGATAAAAAATAAGCAGAGGTAGCCAGAAAATTACAAATCCATTCCTGCATTTTTCTGAGATTTCAAAATGCACCCTGGTTCTATGCTGGAATAAAAAGCACCATGTTTCTAATGTCTTCATGAAAATATACCTTATCAAAATGTTCACGTTCTGCCTGACAACTTCATATTTTCCTTTCTCAACACTTCTTTCTTGCTCCCTCTAAACCTAGCCTATGAAGACACTATCACAGCCAGGATCCAAGAAACCACTCAGGTAAATCCCTCGCAAAAATTAGCAAATACTGGGATATTTCAGCTCCAGTAAAACTGCATTGCAAAAACAGCTGAAATTTGTTCCAATAGACTCATCAAGTGATAAGTAAGTGCTGCAATAGAGTTGTCTTTGGGACCCTTCAGACATCATCAGAGCTGTTAATAAATGCAACCCTATCTTCCGAGGTTCTTGCAGCTGAAAAGACCTTAGGGCTCCATTCATAAAGGTTTGCTGCTCGGCAGTGCCAAGCATAAGCATTCAGTGCCTAGCCCCAGAAAGGAATTTGTGATGCCAGATTAAGCACCCAAGTTTCCTGGGCAGTGCATGAGTCTCGAGGTGGATTTCATGCTGCCTGGCATGACAGGGGTGAGATGCCTGTGTGCTGCTCATCAGGAATCGCTGGGGAGAGGAATGCAATGGAAAGCCTCCTCTTGCTCGCTAGACTGCAGGCAGTGAGAGAGCCTGGAAAACCCCTCTCCATCCCTTTGAACTGAGACACATGGTCTGCTCTTATTAACACAGACAGACGTGGCAGGGTCAGTATTTCTTTATGGCAGTAGTTAGAGAATTGCCCTTCTGGGCTGTCTTCAATATAAAATAAGGCACAAGTGAGTGAAAAATTAATACCATGTAGTTGTGACTTAGGAGTGATGACAGTCTATGCTGGGAAGATATACCTGATGCACTAGCTGGATAAAGAAGCACATAGGGAGCTCCAAGAGCAAGAACTGGATGTTCCTAATTCCAATCCCAGAGTCAGGGCGCCTGCAGATAGGTGTGGTGAAGCTGAGCACTGCCACACCTAGGGCCTCTCCTGGATCTGGCCCTCATTGCATGGCGCATGCACAATTATAACATCAGAGGTAATGCCCTAGATTAGCCACAGTTGCTCTCATTTGGTATAACTGAAGGGATTTAAAAGCTATATGCATTTTTCCTCGTTTATGTTATTTGTTTGTTTACTGTACTGCAGTTAGCTTGCAAAATTAGTTTTGGTTTTTTTTTTTTTTTTACTGTTTAGATGCCAAAGTACTAGCAAAATATCATGATAATCAAAACATATGGTCCTACAGAAATTCTTTATTATTGTGTATGCATGTGTGTTTACATCTTTCAAATGGCTTCCCTGTAATCTTTAATAAAACAGAAACTTTCTCACCATTCTGAGCTTATTCAAGAGTTTTTGCTATATCTAAATTCAGAAGCCAGAGCAAATACACAATATTCAACTGGTCAGGATAATTTCTTTACCAAGCTCTGTATTTTCTGGCTATTACAGTCCATGATATACTTGTGTGTATCATATTTTAACTCTGTCCTGTTTCTGCAAACACCTAAACACGTACCCAAGACTAAGCCTTCATCATTAATGCATTAAGATACATGCATTAAGATGCACAGATTCTTAATGGATGCAACAGTCAGTATTTCAGCAGGAAGTAATGCAGCCATAGCAAGTTGCTTGGGTAGAGGATCAGGCTCCCAAATACGATGCCAATCACAGCAGCAGATGAGTACAAATTTTTGGCCTTGCAGAATCCTAATTATCTGACCACTAACCAGAAAGTGACACAGTCTTTTTAAGTGTCACAAGCAGTAGTCAAAGTTTTACGAAGCGTTTCAGCAGAGTGAGTATAACAACGACAGTTTTTATGGAAGCCTGAGCGGCAAAAACAGACTTTCGAATCAAAGAACTGGCATATGAGTAAACCTTTTTTGTTATTGGTGTTCCTACGTAATTATTCCTTACATTAAGAATTTCTTCTAGTAGAGAAGATACAAAGTTCCTCATTTGCAGAGATTTACTGTCTAAGACGCCTTCATCTGATATTCTTTAGATTATAATAATAGTGTACTTATTCTTTTATTTGGAACATAGCTAATTAAACTCATCACATATATATGTATATATAACCTGCACGAAACACTGCGAACTATGCAATACAAATATTTTCCACATGAGGGAAGAGGTGGCCTTTCTTACTCATTCCGTGCAGTCTTTTCTGTCTTTCTCGGGACGTAAGTGAATGGTGGGAAAGTACAGCGGAGAGAGGCTCTCTCTCTGCCTTCACAAATGCTCGCTCCCCATCGATCCGCTGTTCTGTTTTAAAACCCTCATCACACCCGGCGTTATTTTAAGAAAAAGAAGGCAGCGCTCAAATGACAGGAGGGCGCTCAAGGGAAAAAAAAAAAAAAAAAAAAAGCCGCGCATCGGGTGAGCTCCGGGTTTTACAAGCGCTCACACCCCGGAGTTGGTTTGGTGTCTTTTTTTTTTTTTTTTTCTTCTCTCCCCCGCACCTTTCTTTCCTAACCCAGAAAACTCCATCTCCTGCCAGGCAAAGGGCATCCCGCTAAGGAGCATCAGCCGCCCCCGCGCCCGGGATGCGGAGGGAAGGTGGGAAGGAGAGAGGGAGGGAGGAAGAGGGAGGGTCGCCCCGCTCACCGATCTTGGCGAGGGAGGCCAGCAAGATCCAGAGGGTGATCTCGAAGGGGATTTGCACGTGGGGGTAGTCCAGGGTGAAGACGTGCAGCCGCGTCTCCTCGAAGGCGGTGCCGCCGGGGCTCGGCGGGGCGCCCGTGCCCATGGCCGGGTCCCCCGGCAGCCGCGTCCCCGCGGCGGCCCTCGCCTCGGCCGCGGCGGCCGCCAGCAGCAGCGCCGGGAGCAGCGCCGGGAGCAGCGCGCCGCCCATGGCTCCGCTAGGGCCCCGCGCCGGCCGCCGCCGCCACCATCCCGCCCAGCGGGCACCTGCCGCCGCCCCGCCCCCTCCGCGCGCGCTGGGCGAGCCCCGCGCTCCGCTGCCCCCGCGCCGCCCCCGGGGACGCCCCCGCGGGACACGGACCGGCCGAGGGCTGCGGGCAGCCCTCCGCCCCGGCCGCACCCCGAGAGAACGGTCCCGCGGAGCCAGGGGCGCAGCCCAGGCGCCTGATTTTAGCTCGAAGTTACTCTGAAGGAGAATTGGATGCGGTCAAGCAGTACACAGGCATCTGCTTGGGGGGCCGACCGTGTGCTGGGCTGCATCCAAAGAAGCGTGGCCTGCAAGGGCAAGGGAGGGGATTCTGCCCCTCTGTTCCTCTCTGGTGAGACCTCGTCTGGAGTCCTGTGCCCAGTTCTGGAATCCTCAACGTAAGAAGGACATGGAGCTGTAGGAACGGGTCCAGAGGAGGCTACAAGGATGATCAGAGGGCTGGAGCACCTCTGCTATGAGGACAGGCTGAGAGAGTTGGAATTGTCCGACCTGGAGAAGAGGAGGGTCTGAGGAGATCTTATAGTGACCTTCCAGTACCTGAAGAGGCTACAGGAAAGCTGGACAGGGACTGTTTACAAACGCTAGTGGTGATGAGAGGCAATGGGTATAAACTGGAGAGGAGCAGATATAGACTAGACATTAGGAAGAATTTCTTCACCATGGGAGTGGTGAGACACTGGCACAGGTTGCCCAGGGAAGCTGTGGCTGCCCCATCCCAGGAGGTGTTCAAGGCCAGATTGGATGGGGCCTTGGGCAGCCTGATCTAGTGGGTTGTATCCCTGCCCATGGCAGGGGAACTGGAACTGGGTGATCTTTAAGGTCCCTTCCAACCCAAACTATTCTAGGATTCTCTTTAAACTAATTTAGAAAATCAACATGCTCTTTGAACATATGGATATGTGCATGACTATACATATGTAGACTTACACACCTTCTATAGTAGAGACTTTAGAGTAATTTAGATATATCTATAAAAAAATGCATGTAAATATGCATATATTTAGATGTATATGTCAGAATCTATATATAGTTACATATGTATATATATGCATACATATGTATATACATAAAAAGTAATTTTATATATGCATATACACACATATATGGAATCGCCAGGTGGGAAAAGACCTCTGAGGTCACACATATATATATGTGTGTGTGTATGTACATATAGCTATGTTCCCATTACCAGATACCAGAAAGGTGCTTCTACCCAATGTGTGAATGGTAGCATTCTGTTCCCACTGATTAAAAGTTAAATTTCAGTTTATTTAGAGAACTAAAAGAGCATATTCTGTACACACATATAATTAGGTTCATATATGCAATATCCAACACATAAAAGAAAATCAAGACTGTGCCTGTAACAATGAGTTCCCAAGTTACTCTCGTATCTGAGCTATAGGATTAGTCTTGATTTTTTTGTGTCAATAGAAGATGTGGAAGTTAAAAGGACAGAGATCCTCAAACAACCTTTCAGAAAATGATCAGGGGAATTGCTTTGGATGTCGACAGCATTGTATGCAGCTGTGTGTGTGCTCAGAAGGGAACTGTTTTTAAGGTGATCATAGTTGACTTTCTTGTTTTGTTAAACAAGTTACAAGAAGCATAGTCTCATTTTTTTGTTTATTTTGGATATCATATACTGTCAGTATTGAACATGTGATTGGCAAAATCCAATTCCTGCAGGTACTGGAATATTATTCCATCAGATACCACTGAGCACCAACTTTAGCATTTCCTGAAAGAATGGAATGTCAGTCATGATATACTCATGACTTCACTACTTGAGAGTAAGACAATATTCCAAAGCGCAGAGCCCGACATACCTTTGTAGCAAAGCACGTCTTTCATGGCTTCAAATGAAATGGAAGCAGGTAATAAGAGGCCTTTTTTTCCCCTAAATGCCAAAAAGTAACCAGTGGCTATTGTTTCTGCAGGTAGTTAAAGGTCGGAACTGAGTAGCTGAGTATCTGTAGCTGTCCTTTACACCCACAATCTAAAAACAGGACACTGTGCCTACAGTTTTCATACAGTTTTCAAACCATGAAAGTAATAAAAGATTTTTCTTTCTTTTATCTAGGAATCGACCAGAACGTTCTTGAATTCCTAACCTGTGTATACACCATCTAGCCCTCTAGCTGCACGTGATGTTTTCATAGGCACTTTTGTTTGTTATATTAGAGTCTCTGAAATATGAGAAACAGATAAATATTTCCAATTCTAAGGACATTTCCTTTATATGCAAAAAAGAAAAACAAATCAAAAAGAAAAAGCTCTTCTGTCTCATGGTCCCAATACAGAAACCATCCCTAAGAAGTCAAGTCTAACCCACAGGTGAAGAAGATTGCATTCTTTCTCTCACATGCAAATTAGACAGTAAATTATAAATTTATTTCAATCCAAAATCATATGATCTGTAATTGTAATTGCACGTCACACTTTATGACCTTTCCTGCAGATGAAGAAAATCTTTCTTAAAAGTATGATTGTGAAAGTGTCAATACCTGCTCTCTGAAGAGCAGTGTTACAGATTGTCTCTAGTTATCTGACCCATACCTTCAGGATATTGCACTGGACTGAGAATGAGCTTCAATAATGTCAATGAAAAGACATTGGCAAGAGCAAACTGGCCAAGGCTATTGGAAGCAGAGTTGTTTAAATACTGTTCAGTTGACCGTCTTCTCTAATATTGCTTCATAATCCACTCTATACTGGGATTCATCTCCCATTCCATGGTCACAGCAGAAATACACTGCAGAGCAAGGAACTGGACCACTGTGTGACAGCCCTGCAAGTGTTTGGATATCGTGAATAACGGGCTGGGAATTTTCATTTGGCCACAAGATGGGAAAAGAAGCCTTTGTGTGGGAAAGTGCTGAACCATTCAAAGGTAGAAGAAGGTTCCTTCTCATGGAAAATGTTCTTCATTGCTTCCCTTTTCATAACAGGCAGTGACAGATGACAGAGTCTGTCTGCTGCAGACTGGCAGAAACAGAACAATACTTTGGCATCCAGGTCATGCCTTTGCAGTCACAAAGTTTCTCCCTGACACAGGAATATGGATCCTTACTTGGGGTGCCATCCATGTTTGCCAGTATTTGTCAATTTACTTTCCTTCTCTCCAAATATAAAAGGGCACACACAATAAAAATCCTTCTGGCTCTGATATTGCTGTGGGTCTGGGTACTTGACTGATTTTTTTTTTTTTTTTATTTATGATATTAGGAAAATGAGAAGCTGGGAAATGGGAAGAAAAATAAAATTAGGAAATTACTTAATTAATCCCAAGACTGGTGACTTGCATGTCAGGAGCAAAGTCAGAAATAATACATTGATGTGGACCCCCAAAACTGACAGAGCAAGAAAACAGAATTGCAAAGAAATTAAAGAGTTGATACTGCTTATTGCTACATCAAAATAATCTGTTTTATGGATGGATTGTGTAGACAAGAATACCAAATATATGGATGATAATTGTCTATACAGAGCAGCGTGATACAGCGTGGAAGTACATCATATTTGACATTGGAGCTCATTAAAATAGATACAGTCTAAGACGCTGAAGGTCTTCTGGAGTTTCTCTCAGATTTGCTTTTCATTGCCACCAGCCCTGTGCAGCTGGTCCCACAGACTCTGAAGGGCTTCACTAGCAGTGGGATGGCTTTAAACACAGGTAAAGATTTGCCTGAGATTGCAGAGTAGGCTGTGATATTCCCTGTATCTCTAATTCACTCAGGCTGTGTAAGACCATGGAAACAGCTTTGCTCTCCTTCACCACTGCTTGCACTAAGCCCAGCCCTGCTGGTATCTGCACAATAAGCAGCTCCTTCTGAGGGCATGGCCAGGGACATCAACATATGGAGAAAAATATTACTGAGTCTCAAAGCTACCCGGAGAGAGCGGGGAGGGAGGGTCCCCTCAGACAGGGAGAGCAGCAGTGGAGATGTGAAGGTGTGTCCCCGGCGCCACAGTGTCTCGTCATGGCTCTGCTCCTGACAGCTCAATGCATCTGCTCCCACTTCAGAACAATCTTCTGTTGGGTCATTCTGCACCATTTCAGCGATGGCACAAACTGTAAGCATGTATGCAACATTTGCCTCTTTGCAAATGATGCACAGAGGACCTTCTCGCAATGCTCCACCGGTGCCTTGTCACCTGTGCTGTGCCATCTGCACCCAGCTGTACTTTCATCTTTTTAATTCTGCTCACAAGCATTGCCTGTTTTACCAGAGACATTGCTAACAGCATTTCATGTGACAAAGTGTATGCTATTTTATAAATCAAGTTGATAACTCACATCATTCAGTTTGTTTATCCTTATATGCATTTATTGATTACTACTGGAAATTTCTACCAGAGCAAGGAACTCCTCAGGCTACTCAGTGAGCTACGGAAAGAAAGGCATTGGTAGGCACTCCACACAAGTTTGCGATACCTCAAATGGCTCATATGGGTGTTATGACAGTTTTACACCTGCTCTAGTAGGCATTGAGACTTCCTTGTTGTAGGCACGACTTTCAGTTAGAGGGTGTACGTGATCTGTTAATATTAATCCAGCTTTATCTATATAGTGGCAAAAGTTCTATTATTATTGCTACTGTCAAAACTCTGTTTTCACAATGGAAAAGGAAATGCTGATTTGAACAAATGAGAATCTTTACTGTACCATAAACTTAGCTCCATTTTTAGGGATTCCCTAAAAATTATGAAATCATATTTTCATATTTAATTTTCTGACCCCTCTTGGAAATCAAGGAATAATTTCTGGAAAATGTCATTGTGACTACTTCAATAATTGGATCTCCTGCAAGCTATGGTCTTCTCTAGTAAATATGATCAAAAGTTAAAAATGGTCAGAAGAAAAATCATAAATAAATTAATAAACTTTTTTTATTATTTTCATTGCTGCTTTACTTTGATAGACATCTTCAGCAGTTAAAAAAAATTATATTCTATTGTTGGTACTTTATTTTTATGGAAATTAACTCTGTGTAGAGAAGCTTTCAGGTTGTATGTTTCTTAAATTTTCTCTAACACAGACCAGATAGCAATATTGTAAAATCTGTGTTCCTGGTTCAGAAGAAAAGTATGAGTTTTCCCCTTCTTTCTGGCCATTTCTCTAAAACAAGTACAAAAATTTTCTGCAATTTTCCCCAGAAGTACAGTACAGGAGACATATATATAGATCATCTTGCAGAAATACATTAATGTGTTACTCAAATAAATCTGTTAAAAGTTCCTGTATTTCCATCAGAACAAAGAAAGAAGCTTTGGGGTTGCCTCTGCTGAAAAGGCAGTTGTTCTTGACATCTGCAGCAACATGGGAATCACAAAAATGCAGGGAAAACCTGTACCTGTGCACATACAGCACAAACGTTCAAAGAGTTAAAGGAGAACAGACACCGAAGAGGTGACATAGACCTTTTCTACTTATTAAGAAATAGCTTCAGTGGAGATTTAAGGATTATAAAATACAAAAATGCTTGACTAAGGACTGTTTTCTTAGTGAGGGGAGTTCATTGGTCACCTGTGTGAATCATGAAGAAAACATTTTTCAAAATCTTTCTTCCATTAGAGGCTGGATTCTTTTTGAGGGCTCTGTCATCAGGGCCTTGACTGTGTAACTCTGTCTCTGAATCCATTAATTAGTGAAAGAATATCTTAGCTGTCAAGTGATTTATTATATGAAATCAGTCGTCCATTGAGGATGTGTTTTCCATGGGCTTTTCCAGGGCTGCCTAGCAACCATAGCCATAAACCAGATCTACCACAGGCACTATACCTTCCTCATCTGGGAACTTTAATGACAGTAATTTACTTGTGCCAGTGTGAACTTTGGTAAGCCACTTTAAGGCCCTTACAGTGTTAACTGTTGTGTCTGCATAACTAGGTTTTTAAATTGGAAAGGGTTGAGAAAGGGCACAGGTATTGGCAACTGCCTAGGTTTCCAGCACCTGGGGAGTGGCAGGAGCAGCAGGCTAAATGACTACAGGCACAGAACATGAAGGAAGGAACATCACTGTTTTTTTAAACTTCCAAAGCAACCCCCTGGATGGAGCAGCAGTGAAGCTGAGTGTGTATTTGTGATGCAAAGCAGAGATGGCCAGAGCTGAATTGAGAGTGCTAAACTCTGTTTTCTTGGAGTGCCCTGTAGCTGCATGTAGAGGCTGCCACCCTGCAGCACCAGTCACAACATGAAGCCCCGAGGGAGAAATGTGCTGCAGTTTCTGCAGATTATGAACAACCACTTCCTCAAAGAGATATCAGAGTAATTACACCTCTGCGAACACACTCCTGAAGACTTCTCCTAAGGCCTTCCCTAGCCAGCTGGTGTGTGCACAGGCATTTTTGCTGACCACAAGGAAGCATCTCTGGCAGGTTCAACCAGCAAGCTCTGGGAGAGCACTTTGTGCTTCGTACCATGTGTTGTTTCTTTATCCAGAGGGACACATAACCCAGGTAAACTAATAACCCATGAAGTTAAGTTTTGCCATTACTTAAAAGTAAAATGCCCTTCTTCTATTTATAAGACAGACAAAATTGAGACAAGCTGCCTGGAGGGGATTTGTGCTATTTTTCCTTTCTTTCATTACTTGTGCTCCAGGTGATCCAAGTATGACTGGAAAAGGACATTATTGGACACATTTGCTGGAAGCCCAGAACCAGAAATAACAGACTGGTCTTCATCTCTTAAGGATTCAAACAAACTAAGTGTTTAATAGCTAAGCAACACGCTTAAAGTTTAAACTGAAAATTTCCTCTTTAGCTCATTCTGCACCAGGACACTTAGTCATTGAATGATTTCTGAGGCTGTGTCCCCACACTGGCTGTCAGAAGTAGCCACTGTACTGCAACCTAGCACCTGTCACTGCCATGAATACAGAAATAGTAATTTAAATGTTTAACTTTGAGGGGGAAAAGTTAATGACTAAAAGAATGCCTCCAGTTTCAACCTTACAATAGCACCATAACTGACAAGAATTTTTCTTTGAAAGCAGAAATTGATAGGTTTATAAACATATTTTGAAATGCTTTCCCATGAGTTCAAGGGTTGGAGTTGATGACTGAAAGGATTCCTTTAATGCTATTATCTATATTTTACAATTCTGGCAACCTCTAAATCATAGAGGTGGAACCTCTGTTTGCAAAGGTCCAGACTAAGGTTGATGTAGTCCTAGAGTCCTGGGAGGCTTCTGCTAAACTACATTTCCTTTATCTTTGTCAGCAGATTAAGAGCACAGGCATGTTGAAAAAAATGTGTCTTCCAAAAATGCTGAGGGATTGGGTTTTTTTCCCTGAAGAAAATTTCATTTAAATTTAAATGTTACAATGTTTTTCAATCAGTTCTGAAGCAAGCAAAAAATGTGTCCAGGCTGTACTCTGACTTGAATCTCCTACCATGATCAATTCTTCTGGTTCAGGATCTTGCATCTCTGTGCTTGTTCATAAGCACAGCCTAAAGTGCCCCTTCACTGATACAACCTGCTTTGTATAGGCATAGCAGGTTAGATTTAGGCCTTTAACAAGGAATTCTCCAAGAGGATTCAGATCTTCAGGAGGTACCAATAAATGTCTACTGGAATGCCTTTCAGAACATCATCCTGGGTCAGTTTATAACCTGTAGCTGGGATTGCTATGCATATGTGGGCAATATAGGGAGCTGTAGACCCATGGCCCCTTTATCACCTGCCCCTTTGTTTCTAACAACCTCCTGTCTCTCCCCTTTATGCCAAGTATCCACCTTTGAAATAACAGCTGATGCACACTGCTTGCTCAGTCAGAGTTGATAGACTTCAGTCATCACTGAGCCAAAAGGAACCATCCTTTAACAATGGCATACAAAGCACCTTAGATCCTCCACAATCCTCAAAACTGACTCTCTCTCATGAGTGATGGAATATACATGTCCCACTGAAGCCAGGGAAGTGTTCCTGACTGCTGAAGCAGAAACAGCTTCAATACAAGGAAGATATTTTGCAGTTTCAGTAGTGCTAAAAGGTAGTTTGTGAATTGCTGCAGTGGTCAGCCAAAAAACCTAACTGCCTGCAGACTGTGTATGCAGGGTTTAAATAGTGAGCATGTATTATGTAAAAAAGAAGAAACCTAGAGCAGTGATATTTTCTATATACTGTGTATAACTTTTTAGAATTCAGAAATGCACATTTCAAGAGTTGACAAACTTCTCTTCAGTGGTTTGATTTGATGTTTTGCTTATCTCTCCCCAGTTTTCTTTATTTCTTTATATAGCCTACTCACTGAAGTTAATTAGCCATTGCTCGCACCTCTTACATCACTGCATTTTCAATGCAGAAGGTTAAGAAACCTTTGCAGAATCTTTAACTGTTGACTTCAGCTGCTTGGCTTTATGACTAGTAGACGGCTGGCGCGAACATTAGTTTTCCACTTGACTTGACTTGGTGGAAAAGTTTGGCTTTAAATTCTATGCAGGATGTTCAATATGTCTTGCTTTCAATAAAAAAATATTCCAATTCATTATTGTTGAAAATTCATGTGTAAAAATAAACCTTCCTCACCTCCTCACATAATCCTGTCCTTGTAATAGTTAGCACAGAACAATCAGGTAAGAAATTAATGAGAATCATTCATTTATTCAAGAAGAAATATTATAGGAAAGTCCACTCTCCACACTGCAGCTTAAAGATAAAGTGTCTTTGGGATGATATAGTCATTTAGGCTATGAGCATTAAAAGAAATCCTCTGGTTTGAAGTTCCCTGCAGGCACTATAAACAGAGACTGAAAAGCACTATGCTGTTAAATTTTACCTCTCTACTCCAGATGTAAAGAGTATGGTGTTCACCTGCACATAAACCCCTCCCTAACCCACATACTGTTTTTTAGCACTTCCTAAGCTGAATAGCATTAGTATGTGGGGTTAACAGAGCCTCAGCCTAAAATATTTGATGTTGCAGTGGTTACAGCAAGTGGCAGCCAAGCATCAAAACCCTTTGTTTTACAGAAAGAGCTTTCTCTTGATCTCAGAGATGATATGGTTGAACCTCATGCCTCATTTAGCCTTCTAAAAGAGTATGAAGAAAGATGTGCAGTATTTTCCAAATAAAAAATGAAAAATAATAGGTTTAATTAATAATATTATAAAATCTTTCAAAGACATTGACATATGGCATTTTAAGTTGGGAAGATGGATACAGGAAATTTGAGGAATGGAAACTGTGGACACTATATTGAAAGTTCCCAGAGGAGTGGAAAGTTTTGTTAATAAACTAGTAGTTGTTGGTTACTGTAGAAACAAAGTGGCCACATCAGCATCATAAGAAAGATGATAAATATTCTTTGTGAAATTATTTCAAGTAACTTTAACAGCATTTGATAAACTTTTGAAAAGCAAGATATATGTAACATATTACTGGAAAAATCTGATCAACACCTTCTGTTGTCACAATCCTTTGATGATCATCAGTATCACTTTGACTCCCATACCCACTACCTATATTCTGGGTCTGATTATACTGGAGTAGTAATAGTTCAATAGAGAGCAAATTTACTGCTTTTGAATGGTCTAACAGTCAGCCTCTTTCCATATATATATATATATATATATAAAATAGTTTTCTTTATCCATTTAGACACAAATGAGTGCACACATGTATGTGTATAATTTTATTAATATTTTATATATACTCCATGTAACTAGCTGTGATCAGCAGTTCTACCGTCTTTTTTTTTTCTCCCTCTCTTCATGAATGCAAATATTGCACCTATAATCTGCTCCTGTATTTTTAAATCTTTTCAACTAGGCATAGAGACTTAAATGTCAGAGTTCCCAACTTAATCCCTAGTATTTACAAGTTACAAAAAAAAGCAGTAAGATTTGTTCCCACAATAACATATGGGGATCAAAATGCGAGCATACCTTTTAATCAGAGAGAAGGCTGCACAGGGAAGAAAACCAACAAACAAACAAAAAGACCTCAAGAAAACCACTTTTATGAGTATAGCAGGAAAGTGTGGAGGAATGGTTAAAGTGCCTTCCAGTGCTTACCACAAGAACATCTACTCACAGAAGCCATGTCAGGATAACTTTACTTTATTGAGAAGATTGTATCCATTTCTTTGTATTTTAACCTGCCTCTGATTGCTTTCTTGTGCAACAATCTTCCTTGGAACATTACATCATGGAAAAAAAAGTAGAGCAATTATGTTCACAGTAATTAACTACCGGTATTCTTTAACTCCTCCTCCTGCATGACACATCATCTACATTTCCTGATGAAGGAAAGTACTGCCAAAAAAATAGAATTAGCAACATTTCTGAAAGAATTGGCCAATGGAGCTATCATTTCTTGATACACAGAGATAAGTAAATCTCATTTTCTTTTGTAGGTACCTTGGAAAATGCCAGGAAAATAACAATGACATTTCTGAGGAGACGAACAGAGACTACATATCCGGCCTGTGCAATCAATCTCTGCTTGTCTTGTGGTGAAGTATGTTTGTCACATAAGCAGTTTGGTCCTCCAGGTGGCAATCCTGTAAAGGTAGCAAAAAAAAAAAACCAAACAAAAAAAACCCCCCACAGTGTTTGAAGTAAACCAGACTAGTTAGATATCTGAAAAACCTCAGAGAGAAAAGAGAAATCAGTCTGACCTGTTTTTCCTCCTATAGAAGTCAAATGCCTTGAAACTTGAAGCTGTGTGAAGTCCAGCAGCAGGGGATTAACACATTTTTGATCCTACATATAGTCCAGCCCTGGCATAGAGACCCCCAGTCTAGCTCAGGGCAAGGCACATGCAGGCAGATAGGTCCTTAGGTTCTTAAGGCAAAATTGCTGCTTAGATCAACATAGGCACAGGGCTCATGATACAAACGTTCCTGTTCTGGAATTTTTTTTTTTTTTTTTTTTTTTTTTTTAGAGCTAATGCAAGTTTCTGGCTACAGAATTACACTAAAAAGTATCAGCATGCTTTTAACAACTGCTCACAAGTTCAGCCCTAGCATCATGTAAAATGTGTACAGATGCTGCTCATAGAAAGACCAGAACTGGGTAAAACCCCTTCAACTCCTTAGTCATAATTTAATTTTAGATTTTAATCTATCCTTTAGCAATGGCATCTATACCCTAGCTTGTCACCATGGCCTCTATTTAGAGCTCCTGGAAAGCAGCACGCACGTCAAAAGGGCAATCAATCACTGCCTGTAAATGCTGACTCCTACAATTGAGCTATGAAAGGAGCCCAGGCATGACAGGCTGATGCCCACATCTGAAGCCAGATGTGGTGGATTCCAACCCCTCATTTGTCCTGCTGCTTCTATTAAAATCATAGGCCAAGCCGAGCAAGGTGCCTCCTCCCTCACTGTTCACAGCATGTACCTCTTTTCATCATTTTCTCTTATAGGACTGGGAGGGAATATGAGTTTTGGCTATTGTTAAGAAGCACATAGCTATGTGCGGTGTCCAGATCTTTCCCAGTTGACTACTCACAAGAGAGGAAAGAAGACATAGATGAAGACATGAACTGGATTACCTTCAGAGGTCCCTCCTCAATCATTCTGTAATTCTGTGATTAGAAGGGATTTTACCTGTCAGCTTTGCGATGATCACTACTCTGGGAGTTTTTAATGAAACCTTCTCTCCTGTGGTTGAACCTCAGGTTTATCCCACCTGCAGCATGCTAAAATAGGATGAACAGAGAGATGCAAAGTGCCAAAATCACAATAGTCAAAAGACAGGAAAGTTCAGATGCAGTTTTTAGAAACAGGCATAATTGTTAGGGTTCAGAGCTGGCATGGAGCAGAGAAGTTGGCTTCTGACTCAGGAGGTCACTCAAACGCTGGGTTTGGATTGTCAAGTTTACCCTGAGAAATCATGCCCAACTGCTTCTGTGTGAAGCCAAAACCAGAAAGTATGTAAGTTCCCCCACTGTAAAAAATCATGCAGTTCACCCAGCCAGCAATTATTGCAGGATCCAGATAATCTCCACATACGCAGAGGAGAGATTTGGGGCTATCTGAAAGAGGAAATCCTGCCTTGTTGAACTCAGTTGAAAAAAAAAATCCAAATCCAAATCCAAATATGATTTTCACCCTATATTATACTCTTACCAGTGCGGAGATTTTTGGTTATAGATAAGGATCAGCCAGGGTTTATTGTGAAGTTTATTTTGTAGTAAGTCCGTAGCAGTAATTAAAGTTCCAAAACAGTTTTCACATACTAGTAATTTAAAGAAAAGTACATCTCTGAAGATGTAATTTTCCATTTTTAATCTCCATCCAAAGATATTCTTTAACTTTGAGCAAATTCCTGTCAAACAGTTATAATTGTATGAAAAAAGATACTTTTCCAGATGTAAAAAAAGATGACTGCTGACTTTTTCCTTTCTTTTCTATAAGATAGGCCAAGAGAGCTGACTTTGAAAACTGATACATGACCACTCAGGAACTTGTTCATAAACCCACTGTAAGATTAAACTGAAAAGAACTTCATTATAAAACCCAGATGCTCAGTAATAAGAATGCAGAGTAGAAAAATGGCAATAAACTATTTTGATTCCTTTTGAGTCACAACCTGCTTCCCAAACCATACTTGAGGTAGCAAAGCTAAGACACATGGAACTGAGGCTCAGCTTTAGCACATATATCAGAGCATAGGTGATTTCACACATCAGTGTAAAAAGTGGTAGCTATATAAAATACTAAAAATGTTTGGTTTAGAATTATATCAAGCAACCTAATATATATGTAATTGTCCTATCACAAAATAAGTTTAACAGAAAATAATTATTGTTTACATAGAACAGTCCTATGTGTTATTCTACCATAGAATTCATTTTACTGAATGTATAAACCATTCCAGGAATAGAGCTTTTCCTTGGGGTATATTTGGAAGAGCCAGTGGGTAGGTAATTGGAGTCCTTTAACATGTAGAGGTCTTTGCAGGATGATAAATACACTGAGGCAAAGAAATCTTTGATCCAACCTACCACCCAGCTGTACTTCCCATCCTGACTACTTTCTACAAATTTGTCAGACTCATGCAGAGTGAAAAAAATCTGATATAATTTCCCAGAAGTCAGTGAAGAACTTTGCAAGGATCATTAATTATATATGGAAGATAAATCAATACTTCTTTATGCTTGGCAGCATGAAGTTCTCAAACAGGTAGCTGCAATAATTGTCTTTGTTGTGAAATTTGTACAAGATGTTTTAACATTTATAGCACCTATAACATATGCAAATTAAGATTGATTTTAATACTTTACATGTTGTGTATCTTAATGTCCTAAGACTGGCAGAGCAATTACACCTCTAATATCCAGTTAATGATATCGTAACAAACGGATCTATTGTTTTATTTTCTGATTTTATCTATTCAATATATTGCTTTATGCAAAGCTTTTCATACTTTTTACTAAAACCAGAATGAACTTGGCTTTTTTCCCTCCTTACACTCACAGAAATTATTCTCTCTTAAGCCTGAATGAAGATAACATAGTGGATACTATTACAGTGTCATTACCAATATCCATCTGTCTTTTGTGAGAATGACACTTTCGGATCAGAGAGAGAATGGTGGTTCTGAAAGTATACTAAAAATTTAAACTTCTTGGGCACTGGTGAAGGCATTAACAAATTAATATACCTGAAATGAGAAAACTCCCAGCTTTGTGATCATGGCCAGACCTGCCACAGCCCAAGATGTAGAAGGAAAAAGATACTAATGTGTATTGCTGGGGTGTAGTGATAGAGCAAAAGGTAACAGTTTTAAGCTGAAAGAGGGTAGATTTAGATTAGATATTGGGAAGAAATTTTTTTGTATAAGGGTGGTGAGGCACTGGAAAAGGTCGCCCAGAGAAGTCATGGAAGCCCCATCCCTGGAGGTGCTCAAGGCCAGGTTGGATGAAGCTTTGAGCAACCTGAACTAGTGGAAGGTGTCCCTACCTATAGGAGTAGGGTTGGAACCAGATGATTTTTAAGGTCCCTTCCAACTCAAACCATTCCATGATTCTAGGACTCATAGAAAAGCCAGTGTGGGTACCCATTGCTTACTGGGTAGCTCAGAAATATAAAATAACTCTTAACAGGATGAAGCCCTGACTCTCAATTACACTTCTGTTATACTGAGTAGTCCTTAGCAAAGGCACAATTCTGGAAAAAAAAAAGGATGTAATATCCCAATATCTACAAGTTACTTAGTTCTTAATGGAAGTTCTCTTATTGCATTCAATAATTTCAGTCATACAGGATCAATCCTTAAATGCCTGGCTTTACTAAGACTACTTCCAACCTTGAAGTTAAGCATTAAAGCCCATATCCTTGTGGGTATTTTTGTGTCTAATCATTTTCCTGGATCAGAACTAGCCCATAGAGACATGTTCCAAATTCTTGGTCATAAAGGCATGACAGTTCCTAGATACTTCTCTCTGACACAGGCAGCCTGCCAAACGGAAAGCTTCTTTGCCTCAAAACTTCAAGAATACCGTGTATCAGGCTGGCACAGGGAACTGGTCACTAAATTCAGATCACGTAATACATACAGGCATGATGTTTTCCTTTGGCGAAATAAAGTTCTGGAATGCAGTACAATACTTGGAAAAAAACCCCCCACATCTCCCCTAGTGTGTTAAGTCCTCTCTCTTCATGCCAATAGTTTTTAATTACACACTAAAAAAAAGAAACAAATTGCAAATTGTCTACAAATAGTTTTTAAAAGGCAACTATGCTGACGAGGATTCTGACCTCAGTGGGTGTTGGGACATACTTGTTTTCATACACAACCTGAAAGCCACTCCCTCTTTGCACAGTTTGCTATCTGTCCTGTTTAACCCCAAAAGGTGACGTGAATGTACCCCTCTCCTTTTTGGCTCTTTAAATACATTGCTTAATTTCATCAACAGAGGTCACTGCAGCTCTTTTCCTCTTTGGTGAAAGCATACCTTTTCCAGTATATAAGCAGAAGAATTAATGCTCTCATCTGGGAGAGTTTTAGTGTATCCATCAGAGACTAGTACATGAAAATTTACACATAGTGAGAGGCCGAGGAAAGAAAACCACAAAGTAATAATAATAATAACAACAACGATAATAATGAGAATTGGTTTATCTTTGGAATTTAATCTAATTAATGCAAGCTTGTTTGCTATGAAGTTTTGAGCTTTGTCACTACACCAGTCTTTCTTTTCATTACCTAGGAACTAGAAGTCTAAATCTGATCTTGCCACTGGATGTTATATCTGCACTGCAGTGCTTGGTAAATCAGTATCAGGCATTTTTGCATTAGGGAAAAATAAGAAAAAAGCTCCTGAAAGAGCTCCTTTAAATTGATAAGGCTTGATTAACAAATTTGTCAGCAGTCATCTCTTTCATTTGAATCTATGTTTGCATACTTATGAAAATGATGGAGAAAGATTTTGTGATAGTTATCATTAAGATGAATTCAAGCCAAAGGGTCCATTTGAGCCAGCAGTAATGTGAGCCTTGTTATTTTCTATTGCTAAACCCATTACAGCAGATTGAGCTAAATTCACTTGAGACAGAGTCCTTTAGAAATAAACAGAATGTAGGAGCTGTACACAGTGAGACGTGGTTAAAAAGCTGCATACTACTTCTGTAAGCATACATGCAGATATACCTTATTTTATCGAGGAAGAAAAGAAGTATCATCTCAAACCTAAAGCAGTCACAATGTCTAGCTTTTTCGCAGGTGCCAAGATTGCTTAAAGGGTGAGTATAATGGAATTCCACTTTATACTCAGTAAGTAGACGTTCACCACAAAGGGCTCTGCATATGGGGTAGATGTCTGAGCCTTGCTAGAGTCAGTGGAGTTTAAGCTCTTCTTCAGGTCACTGCAAGGTATTAATCCACATATGTTCAACTGATTTGCACCACTGGATGCCTCGTGCAGATCCCCAGCAAGTCCAGCCCAGGGGGTGCAGTCCAGCTGCCAGAAAGGTGCTTTGTAAGTACTCCTTGGCCTCCATCTGCTGATCCAGGGATCAAAGGACTCCTGCAGTTTCTGTGCCAGATCTGGCAACTCAGATGACTTGAGGCACCTGTGTACAGTTTAGCCCTGAGTATCTTTATCCCTACTGTACAAATGAGAAAACAGAGACAAAGAAAGTTGAAATGGTTTCTACTAGGTCTAACATCTGTGCTAAACAACTACAGCCTCCTTTCCTCACCAGGCCAAAAGGGAGGATAAGTAACTTCCAAGAGTTTTTGTTCCAGATGCCAAGGAAAAAATCTGTTCACTATAGCATATTCACTCCTTGAAAGTTCCTTCAATGCTACCTGTTTTTTGTACCTAAGAAAAACATGCTGAACAAATCTATTTTTTTGGAAGGAACAATAGTAAATGTACTAGGGGAAGATGAATGAGGGAATGAAATCTTTTGCACATTATATACATATAATTTAAATGTGGCAAAAAAATACTGATGTCTTTTAGGGTATTAAGTGTTTGTAAACAGTAGATCCCAATAACTGGCTTGAAGCAACATATAAACAATATGATTTTGTTCCAGGTTGTTCCTTTTTTTTTTTTTTTTTTGTGGTGAGAGCTGGAGGAAGAGTTTCAGCTTGTTCTTTTATAACTTTCTGCAAGACTTAGGTCATCTGAAAACCTATGGGAGACAAAGGCATACTTGTGATGAAGGAACCAGGGTCTCTTTTTCAGTTCCTGGCACTTTTCTTGTATCACATACTCACACAGTTCATTTGCACAAGTTTCTGCACCTTTCACATGGGGTTTTAAAACTGGTCTAATTCTCAGGATGCCCTAACTCAGTACCATCCGTGCTTTGTGTGCATATAGCACCTGGAAGACACTGTGCACGACAGCAAGTATTATCACTATTCATCATCATGTAATATTGAAGCTGAATATATTTGAGCAGATGGTTTTCATTTATATATTGTTTTCTTACTCAGTGTAAGATGAGAAATTTGCCCTAAAACAAAGGCATGAATAAAACTAGCTAGAGGGCTATAGGTTTTATTCCTAGATATCTTAAAAAATAAGAGTCTTTTGCTATGGCATTTATGCATAACTCATTATTTTCACCTGTTACCACTAGTGATAATTCAGTAGAGCAAAGAACAAACTATATTGGATCAAGTAACAGCTGATGAGTCTACATTAATATCTGATATACATGCCAGCAAAAAAAAAAAAAAGCAGTTTAGCTTCAAGTATTTTTATGATAATTTTGTTCCTGAAGGAATGTTACTGATGGAAAAGCACTGAACAGATGTCTAATGTTTCGACTTGTGTTTGCATGTATAAAAGTGATGTCACAGATAACTAATACCTGTGCCCACCCAGCTTATTGTGGCTATTCTTGACAGATACTTCTTTTTTTTTCTAACTTGCTCCCACAAGAACGGTACAAAAAAAAATCATGGTTGATATTCAGTTTGAGTATCTGCTGCTGACCAGATGTCTGCTACTGGTGTATCTGCAAATCTATATTGCCAAAGAAAGAAAACTATGAAAATCAGAGGTTGGCATAGTTTTCTCTAGTCCATGTCTCATGTCTTATGTTTGAAATGTAGTAGAAGCTCATTTTTTTCCAGGACAAAGGGCGTACTGGAAGTAAACAAGAACTGATAATAACTTTAGAATTTCCACACCTATGAAACCAAAGCAGGAAAAAAGAAGTTTCACTTGTGATTGAGACAGATTCTCAAAAGGAAATAAATTAGGAAACTTAGCTCAATAGATCTCCAGTCCTCTTAACAGGTTTAGAATATTAGTCATATTACCTTACACTCTAATTTTACAGTTCTTAAGTACAATGGTTTGGCAAAACAATAAATGTATTTGTCCTACCTAAAAACCAAACAAAATATAAAGATAAGGTAATCTCTTTTTCCACTCCTAATGTTTGTGTTCTATCCATACATGTAGATAGAAAAATTAGAAAAAGTACCTATGAAATATTTGTTATATTTTCCAGTCACCCACGGGTTTTCAAATAATAGTTTCCATTCATATAGGACACAAAACCCATGAGTTTTCAGGCCTAATTGCTGCAGGAAAAACCCTGAAATGTCAGTTCCAAAAAAACAACATATCAGCAAGAAAATAAGAACAATATCACAACCGTTTTCATCTTCTGTTATGAAAAAGCAATTTGATGATTTCCCCTGCAGATATCACTAGTCCTCTCTCCATGACTGCCTCGCACATAAATAAGCATGGAACTATCCTCCTAACACTGAAGGTGGTCACAGTTACTAGCTCTGTACCAGCCTCTCCAGTCTGAAACCCTAGCCTACTTTTCTGAATTTCATATAAACCTCCTTAATTATTCTAAAAACATCTAAACTAACTTTTGTCTTTTAAGTTCACCTACTTTCTTGGTTCACATGTGCAGCAGTAAATCAGTTAATCTACAGCTACCGCCAGGGCAGGGCATTGGTTCTTTTCCAACTATTACAGCTGTACAGCTTATAACTACAAAGCTCTCTGGCTTTGATGGACAGATGCTTGCTCCACTCACCTGAGTTTCAAGCGATGGTTTAAGAAGAATTATCCCCCTGCTTCTGCACTCCTTCCCTGGTATTGTCCCTTGATGTGCCAAACTACTTTTAGGTCCTTTGTAGCATCCTTCCCAATCCTGCTCACTGGCATTATCACATAACCAGCATGTTGTTTCCCCAGATGCTGTACAGAGGGCAGCATCCCTGATTAAGCAGTTGCAGACATTCCCAGTGGGCACAATACCCACCTTGTAGAGGGACCACGGGGATGTCTTCTTTCTGTACACTCTGTCAAATGGTATTTCTGGAGGTAATGGGTTGGGTGCTCCCTACTGTCACTTTCTGATTGCTGGTGCTCCCCTCACTGCTGCATCCTTGATGGTAAGCTCTCTGAGGAAGAGATCCTCCTTTGACTACAGGTTTCTACTTGCCTCAGATATTAGTTGAAAAGTAACAGCTGCAGCAAGTACAAGAGGATCTAACAGTTAATCACACAGTGCAATAAATATGGAAGTATTGTTGGTTGATCACAATGTACTATTGTCATTGATGACTCCTTGCCTTTTTCAGCAGCATGTGTTTGACTATTGTCGCTTCTACTATTAAAATATTTTCTTGACTTCATTGCTATTACTATTGTCTTAGTTTTCTTGTTGGTTAGCAAGTTCTGTTCAAGTGTATTTTCTCTTTTATTTGTACTGTCATAGATACAGGCTTTTCATTATTATTCTTTCCAGTTCATTTGTCCTGCACAGTCCTCCTTCCCCCTGTGAAACAGTCTAAACTCCCTATTTTCTCTCTGAATTTTTGAATAATAATTCTTAACCTTCTGGTCATGAGTTTACTGTGCCAGTTCACCTTAAATATGAGTACAATTTAACTTCCTGAGTAAACATCCCTGTACCAATCTAAAATTTAAAAAAGGACATTTTTAACTAAGTTACCTTTGCAATTTATCAGCACAGAATTATTGAATATGATCCAGATTAAAAAGTTTAAGTGTGGATGCAGACAGTGGGTTTAAATTCATGCCCTAAACCACTTCTGTCTTCTTTATGGACCAGGTCTGATAGCCTACAGACACAGCGTAAGTTACTTGTAATGAAAGATTAGTATAGTTTGTGCTATTTAAAACACAGTACATCTGCTTCTTTAAGAACTCTTTTGTCCATAAGTATGAAATGTCCATGAAAACAAATAAACTGAGCAACTTTATATATTAGAAGGTCTTTTATACAGGCATCTGCAGTGTTGCTAGTTGGCTAATGGCCAGCAAAACCATTAAGAACAACTAATGGCACAGAAGGAAATTTTCTTCCAGTCCTATTTTCTAATTGCTAGGAAAGAAAACTAAAAAAAGACTTTACAGGTTGAAGGGACCGACTGCAAAAGCTGAGAGAGCTCTTTTAACTTCTACATGCTCTATGGCTTTACACTCTGAAGATCTGGCTCACTGATTTTGTCAGAGGAAAGTCTAGGAATGAAATCAAAACAAGAGATTTGACTGTGGTGATACTCTAATTTTATTTGTGTTTTAGAAAGACTGAATTATTTTTCTTGGTTTTTACTGAAATTGAACCCTTTACCTCCTACTTATAACGGACAATTTTATAAATGCTCTATGACTTTTGCAATATTTAATAAAAACTTTAGGAGTCTGTTTTAAGCATGCCTTTTGAACATACCCAGACCAAATTGCATGGACTCCACTTTTTCATATTGTATATCTAGTCCCTTTTCATGGCACTTCAGACATGTCATTAATCTTCCTTGTCTCACACAGTTTGAATCTGTCCAACTCTCCCAAACAACATGTGGACCAAATCTTCTTACAGAGCAAATGCTGAATTTGCAGCTCACAGTAATTCCTCTGTTTAATCTCTCTCCTGAGCCTCCCTTTGAAGATGAGGCAGTATCCCTTTTTCACTCTCCTCACAGATTTCCACGTTTTTATTCATGGTTGTCCCCAAGGATTGCCTGTAGTTCACATCACTCACCAGTCAGTTTTGGAGATCCCACCCTCTCACCACTCTGCAATGCAGAAGCAGGTCCCACACATCCATTGTCCTGCTTCGAGAACCTATGTCAGCTCTGTGGCCTTAAGGACTATATCACATGGGCACTGATTTTGCCTTCAATTAAATTTCATGTGCAACTGGGTGGCTTACAATGCAATCTCACACCTGATTTTGTATGATAACTCTTTTGCTTAAAATAATGTTTTCATTGTGATTTATGGTATGTCAATATAACTTACTACAGAATTGAGATCTGGCACAAGGCTCTTGTTTATAAACTACACGCAGCATTTCCTCTTTTGCTGGAACTCAGTTTATTCATTGATTTTTGGGTACAGAACTGTATTTTATCATTTATTAAGTGTCAGTACAAAGACCAATTACTACTCTCTTTTAATAATGTGCCACTGCTTTCATAAAAGGAAGCTGTATAATTTGTGTGGCCCAACAAGGAAATGGAAACAGAGCTGAAGTTCCATAATGCTTAGTACAATTTCAGTATAGATGATTCATTGTGACCTGCTAAACACAAAAGCTACAAAGAGGAGAAAAGGTGGGGAAAGGGCTTTCTAAGTTTTTCCTCTGGTGGCAGTTTCAAATTTGTTAGTTTAGATGCTACCTGTCCTGGGTGAAGTCATATCTTACACTTAAAAGTCTTTTCTGGACAAGGACATACAAGCACTTAATTGTAATATAAAAAAAGATGAATAGAAAGGTGGCACTGGTATGGCTAATTCTTACCTTTCTGACTCTTACAGCAGCATTTACAGAGCTTGAGTTGGACAGGTAAGCAAGCTCTAAGTGGAGGAGAGGGAAACTTGAAGAAAACATGACTGAACTTGGTGCATTTCTCAACTGTGTATTTGAGTTTAGTGTATTTGTAAGGATGGGTTTATGGACTTCTGGACTCAACTCACCCCTCTGGACAAAATCTGCTCACCTACAGTTTCAAAACAGATGACAGTGACAATGCTGCTTCCATTTTGCAGAATAGAGCTCAATCAGGGGAACTAGGTGTCTGTGATTTCTGACTTTATCCAAAATGACTTAAGATCACAACTTGTTGCTTTTCCTACCCCTACGGAGACACAGCATTGAGACTGGAATATAGGTACACAGATCCAAAGGGAAAGCAGTTCAGTATGAGGGCTGGGATATCATGTGCTCCAACCCATGTCTCCCTGATTATTTCCTGGTTTGTTGTTTTTTATCAAATGCTTTTCTATACAACGTATAGGTGGGTGCTCTACAAAAACCTGGAAGCGAAACAGAGGGCCCCTCCTTCATGCTAGCCAGCAGGTTATAAAGTTAGGTTTCCTTTACCTTTTGTCCCAGTTTCTTGTTCTCTATCTGCAGTGCTAGTCCAGCTCCAGTGTGATGACTGGTCCACTGATTTGGACACCCTCTGGCAAGGTGGGAGTGGGAAACAAAGTTTAGATGATCTACAATAAAGCTTCCCACTTGCTAAACTGCAAGAACATTGTGTACATTCTTGCCATCCCACATTTTCAAATAAAAGACGTCCTGACAGCACTCCTGCTTGAAGAGTCATCTCTGGATTGTACATACCAGTATGCCTCCTGTATCTATACAAAACAACTGCAGGTGAGTGCTAGATGTCTACATGCTGAAACTATCAGAAGTAGCATGAACTAAGGACCACCATAGTAACTGAATTTAGCTACTTCTGCAGAGCCAAAACCTGAGATGCCAAGAAATTTTCAAGTGCTGAAATTCTCCACTGAAGAATCCTTTTGACTTAAGTACCATTTTAGGTATCATCAGTGACATTTATATGCCCTAAATATTTTTTTTAAACACTTCCCTGGAATATCTCAACTATTCTAAGGTCAAAAAGCTCTACACAGTTGGTTGAAGTTACCAATCTGTGCACTTATGCATCAAGTATTTCCTTCAGTGTTTCTTTCTTCTGGATTTAGGCCATCACACAGAACACAGGAAGTCAATATCAGATTCCACCCATAGCACTGCATATGCCCTACTATCGTCATTTAAATCCACATCCAAACCTCTACAAAGATCATGTTCCTCTCTTTTCTGCAGTGTTCTGTTGGAAAGAAAGCTTAATATAAACATATAAGAATTTGAGTCTTCTCTGAGCCACTAAGTACCTCGATAGAGTAGTTGAAAGTGATACAAGAATGAGTGCACTGGTCCCAAAAGGAAAATTGTGGTTTGGTTCATATTAAAGCCTTGTTATTTTCTCTGCAGCAGAGCACAAAGGGCCCTAGAGATGCAAACATTGCTCTTCTCTTCTCCTCATATGTCTAATGGCCTGGCTGGTGCCATCATTTCTGTCTCTTCTTCTGACTCACACTCCTCTACTTCTTGCAGAGTTAATCTAGATTTTGGTTTTACAGCTAGATTTCCTGCTCCTGTGAAATGACGCTGGCTGACTGAACTTCTTCTTCGACCTGACAGATTGGATGGGCCCATTTGTCTTTCCAAGCGTGTCATGGGAATCAGCTCTTCCCAGTGGTGCCTTTCTTTGATTGGTTGTAGCCGGGGATGGGTTCTCATTGTGGCTGGGAAAGCAGCATCAGAGTCACTTCTGTTGTGATCTGAAGGAAAATAGACAAATAATTCACATTTTGAAGAAGAGAAAAGAGAAATACCATGTTATTGTCAAGATGAGTTAAAGGACATTCAATACAAAAATGCATAATGGTTTTAAACCCTAGAACATAAGCATTTAAAACAATTTCTATAGACGAAGATGGCAGTCAAGAACTAAAAATAGCTGTAATTTTTTATTTTTATTCCAAAGTTGGTGTTTGAAAGATTTTATTGATCTCCACCCCGAAACTCCAGCGAATAAGTACATTCAGCTATCTTTTAGTGCCTCACAGAGCTGGTCAAAGCCTTCACATTGCTGCTTTATGTATAATAGCTCTCAATTTTCTAAAAATTTCACAAGTCTACCTAGTCCCATGGCTGAAAAGCACTGTGAGAGCCACAACAGAAGACAGAAAAAGTGACCAAAGAGAAGACTATAGTGCTACCAAAAGTCAAGTTTACCAGTCACCTGGGATTAACAACTGGTAAGAAAACAGTTTCACCTGAAACCAGGAGTTTGACTCTAGGGCGCTTTGATTACATTGGGTGTGTCAGACCTGCTGCTACCAGCTTTCTTTGCAACAAGTACACAATAAAAATTTGCCTGCAATAGGCCAGGAACTGGCTGTCTCATTTTGTTTAGTATACAGAATATACTTCTTTTATTTTTCTTAAAGTCACTTGTAGTCTGACTGTGCAGTAGCAAACAAGTTAATTCAAGAAACAGCACCTAACAAGCCAGGAAATTTTAGAAGGTAAAAATGAATGTCCATGAATAATGAAATTAGACTACATCCTGCTGCAATTAAAGCACATGTTTATTCGGTATAGTTATCCAGTCAAAATTCATCAAGTTAGTGCAGATAAATAACTTCTAAACTATTTCAAGCAAATGTTTACTTCACAGTTTGTGCAAAGTAAAAGCATGTGCACTAGCATTTACCTTTACTGAACAAGGCCACAGATTTCTTTAACAGTAGAACCTGCTTCTGTTAGGCCATATGGGCATACCACACCACCAGCAAATAAAATGTGAAAGTTATTCTCAGATTTGAAGGGCTTCTACTTAGACCTTTGGGGCATCACTGCTACAAAGTATGAATGATATATACTGTCAAAGAAATAATTCACTTGTATAAACGGCAGAAACAGCTGACAGGCAGTTTAAGGATCTAATGGTAGTCATTTCTGACCTCTTAGTGACTATATATAAAGGCTAAACCAAACTTGCTGAATAGTGTGCAATTCATCTCATCCTAGAACAGTTTATGAAAGGAGTTTAGTTTTATTACTACAGAAACATCCACAGAGAACAAGCTGGGAGTAGGGAAGAAGAGACCAGCTGCATGGTGACAACGTCCGACAGTATTTTTTTGTTAGATTATATGATTAGAGACTAATTCCCACAAACACAGAGGAGCCCCAAGCACACTGGAAGAGCCCCCAGTAGCCCAGCCAGAGGAATGAGCCTGAGCTTCAATCCTGATCTATCATGGTGGTGATCAACCCCATGGGCAAGATGAGAGCCACAATGATGGGGGACATCATAGAGAAAGATGGCAGAGTACAAGACTCATTGGGATGTCTGGGGAGAGCATTTTGGGATCATACATGAGTTATGATAGGGTATTTAGGGCAGGAAACAAAGACAGGGCAATAAAGGGATCAGGATAATTTGGGGAGTGACAAATGCAAGAAAATAGAGGAAAAAAGGGGATAAAAAGGGCTGGTCTCATGTAAACAGGGGCTGGTCAGTACATGTGTCTGCGAATGCCCTCTGTCTCATCAGTGCATTCTTTCCTATTCCCTCATTAAACTGCCTTCCTGACTACGTTCCTGTGTGCCTGCATGTGTGGAGGCCTGAATGCCAGCATCTGGAGAGACTGGGCTGTATGCATATTATGTGGGTGGGTATGTAATTTCAAAGTCACTACAATCATCAAACCAGCAGAGTAGCCATCAAGTAGGGTATGAGGCTTAGGAACCACGTGTAGAATTGATTGTGTGCCCTGGGGCATAAAGTCTGGGAGTTGACTACTAGAGGGTCAGGAGGTCCAGACCAGTGACTGAAGAGACCATTGGGTCTGTGGTTGGCTACTGGTAAGGCCATAACCTGGAGCAGGTACCAGAGAGACACATCGTCACATATATGTCCCTGTGTGTGAGGCAAGGGGAGATGAGGGGATCCAGGAGTCCACTATGAGGGAAATGGGGTGTCCAAGACCAGCTACTGGAAGGATCTACAGTGCATGGGCTGGAGCTGAAGTGTGGCTGGGCATGTGTATATGCATCTGTGTAGGCCTGGGTATCAGCAGCTGCTGTGGGGTTGTGTTCCCAGGGGCTCACACACAATCTTCCAAACCCTAACCTTTATCTTACCCTTAACATTAACTGCAACCAAAACCCTAACTTTAACTTCCCTATGCAGAGTTGTTCCCATGGAGAGTCAGCTGAGTAGAGTTGTCCTATGGAGAGCCATCCTCTGCAGAGAGTTGGCTGTGGAGTGTAGTCTCCACAGAGTTCTCCCTTTCCTTTTTGGGAATACTTGCTCAGCCTCACTGGCAGGATCTAGGGGCATGGAGCTGCAGCAGACTCAGGTTCAGCAACTCTTAACAATATCACATGCATACATGTCTGTGGGGCTGCAGGGAACAAATAATTTGCTTTCTTCGGCTTACATGAATGCCCTCATGGCCAGGGTAAACAGAATGAGATCCACAGCAAGAATCACAGAAATATTTGTGCAAGAGGGAATGACATGGAAACTGCTGCAGTAATGACATACAAAAACAACACAGTGAACAACATAGATAAAAAAGATACGAAAGAAGGTTGTAGCTCAGTTAAAGAGCCCAGGGACTTCCATGGGACGTTTCACAGGCTCATAGAATTATAGTATATTTTGGATTAGAAGATACCTTTGAAGGTCATCTAGTCCACACCCCTGCAATGAGTAGGAACATCTTCAACTCAGGTTGCTCATAGACTTGTCCAACATCACCTCAAATGTTTCTAGTGATGAAGCATCTATAACCTCTCTGGACAGCCTGTTCTGGAGTTTCACCACGCATAATTAAAAAAGTCTTCAATATATCTAGCCTGAATCTACCCTCTGTTAGTTTTAAAACCATCTCCCGTGTCCTATCACAACAGGCCCTGCTAAAAAGTTGGTTTCTATTTTGCTTCTAAGCCCCCTTTCAGCACTGAAAGACCACAATAAGGTCTTGCTGGAGTCTTCTCTTCTTGAGGTTGAACAACTACAATTCCCTCAGCCTTTCCTCATAGGAGCGAGGTTCCACCCCTCTGATCATTTTTGTGGCCCTCTTCTGGACCCATGCCAACAGGTCCTTGTCTTACCTGTGCTGAGAACTCAAGAGCTGGAAGCAGCATTTCAAGTAGTGTCTCACCAGAGCAAAGCAGAGGGGCAGAATCACCTCCTATTAATTTAGCACTGCTAAATCCACTGAGCAACTGTCCAAGCTACTTTCACTGCTGTAGCAGGATGTAGAGTAAAGAACTTCCATTACCTGTAAAAGTAACACGTCTGGATTTTCGTCCGGTGGGCTGGCTGGGGCCCTGAGGCAAGGAGAGGTAGCGAACGCTTGTGGCGCTAGCCTGTGTATAGAGACAGAAATTTGTTCAGTGCCCATGACTGCTTCCACAATTTGCACTGATTTGGTGGGATGATAAAAAGGGGATTATACCTTTCTTCTGCTGTGCCTCTGCATCTTTATAGACAGATTTAGAGAGGTGTGAATAAGATCAATGTTTCGCTTGGATGGTTGAACACAACACAAGATCCAGTGAAAATGTCTGTATCTGATATAATACCCACAGCAGCTTTTTACAGTCAGAAAGTGGAAATATGTTCTTCTAAGATTCACCTTTCTTATTTCAGATGACAACTTTAAAAAAATCAACATACCCAGTAAGAACTTATTTCTCCTCCTTAATTGTGATTAGCTCAGCTGTGGACGTCTCTATTATCTAATGCTTATTTTTGGTCAGACATATCTTACTCTTACTGATCAAGGGCCCAAATTATCAGTGTCAAGGACTTTACATCAGGCCTTCTGTCATTATACTATGTTTTGCACATGCCAAAACAGTGTAAGTTACATTATTTTACTAATTATAGACATAGTAGCTGATTTCTGACCAATGTGTAGAGGCAGGACATAAAAATATTGTACCGGTCCACCCCAAGGTAAGCTGTTTCCCTTCCTGCCATTCAGCCTCAGGCTGTGCTGCCGACGTATTAGGATTTCTTGGGCTTGTTTCTCATTCGTGTTGGAAGGCAGGTTGTGTCGGTTGTATGTTGGCGCCTGAAACAGAAAACACATCCAGTTGATTTTCTTTGTGCTTTCAGTGTTAATAAATGTTGTAGAGTCTGGTCAATTATGGGGCTAAGGGGATACCTGCTCCAAAATGGTCACTGACTTACTGCAGGTCTCTTTGGTATCACGTGAAAAAATGTGTTAGCCTTGCACTAACCTCTTTGCCACAAAGCAAGATGAGAAGAAGCACAAACACAGCTCTAAGCCTTGGGCCTCAAAGACTGCATTTTGATGCTATTTATTAATAGACTCTGCCTTTCCAAACTACACCATAAAAATATACCTACCTAAAAGGTTGCTAGTATCTCAGGGCTTCTTCTCCCTTGGTCATCCCTCTTCTCATCATCTCATCTTCCCATCCTCATAGTATAACTGGGAGCTACAGATCTGAGGCAGGTCCCAAGAAAGAAGTAGCTGTTTAACCCACCACTGAGTCTTGGTACTAATTGCTGATCCAAGTAGCAAGGTGCAGATATATCAGAGAGCAGAAGACTACATTAAGAAGAGTGCATCACCAGAATGAGATGCACAGCTACTTCCTTTCCATACTTGGACAAATGACACCTTAATATTACTCTATCATAGAATCATAGAATAACCAGGTTGGAAGAGACCTACCAGATCACAGAGTCCAAACATTCCTATCAAACACTAAACCATGCCCCTTAGCACCTCATCCACCTGTGCCTTAAACACCTCCAGGGAAGGTGAATCAACCACCTCCCTGGGCAGCCTGTTCCAGTGCCCAATGACTCTTTCTGTGAAAAATTTTTTCCTAATGTCTTGCCTAAATCTCACCTGGCGGAGCTTGAGGCCATTCCCTCTTGTCCTGTCCCCTGTCACTTGGAGGGGAGAAGAGGCCATTACCCACCTCTCCACAACCTCCCCTCAGGTAGTTCTAGAGAGCAATGAGATCTCCTCTCAGCATCCTCTTCTCCAGGCTAAACAATCCCAGCTCCTTCAGCCATTCCTCATGAGGCCTGTTCTCCAGCCCCCTCACCAGCTTTGTTGCTCTTCTCTGGACTCACTCTAGAGCCTCAACATCCTTCTTGTGGTGAGGGCCCCAGAAACGAACACAGGATTCAAGGAGTGGTCTCACCAGTGCTGAGTACAGAGGGAGAATCACCTCCCTGGACCTGCTGGTCACACCATTTCTGATACACACCAGGATGCCATTGGCCTTCTTGGCCACCTGGGCACACTGCTGGCTCATGTTCAGTTGGCTGTCAACCAACACCCCCAGGTCCTTGTCCTCCAGGCAGCTTTCTAGACAGACTTCTCCTAGTCTGTAGCACTATAACTGGGAATCTTTAAGGACAAACTTATTAATCTATTGCAGACATGTTGTGAAATGAGGGAAATGATTATCCACTTTATCAAGCAAAAATCAGTTTACAAGCCCTCTTAAAAAAGCAGAATCTGATCTCGGTCTCACTTGTAAGGGTCCTTGTAAAGTTGGTCTGGTGAGTTGGGGAATTGAGTTGAAAGTGAAGTATTAGAAGTGGTATTATTTTACTTGCAATTTTTCATTTCCAACAGCACATTTCTCAATACCACATAGGAAGTGACTGGTGCAAACAGTCATTACTGTAATGGATTCTGAAGAGACAGAGTTCATTTCAGCAATCTGAGAGCCAGCCATATATGCAAATTTTTGCTGGTAAGATAAGAAATTAATGTCATAAGTATAATTGGCCATGGCAAATCAAACAATATTAGGAATGAATATCATATTAATAATGACACATTTAAAAGAGCAGGGCCCAGCATCTTCTAGCAAATGTGTGTTAGGTGAGTTATCTCCATTTATCTGCAAAATTTCAAGGTTACTGCAATATTTACCACTCATTGCTGTATGAGAGCACTCAGTTGTATATTTGGAGACTATATTTGGATTGGATTAAGTAGATATCATACACCGAGCTGCATCAGAACCCGTTCAAACTTCTGCAAAACAAATCCCCGCTGGGGAATTATCACCCTCATTTTAGGAGGGGGAAAATGGAATCATAGAATCACCAGGTTGGAAGGGACCCACTGGATCACCGAGTCAAATCTTTCCTATCAAACACTAAACCAAGTCCCTCAGCACCTCATCCACTCATCTTTTAAGCACCTCCAGGGAAGGCGACTCAGCGACCTCCCTGGGCAGCCTGTTCCAGTGGCCAATGACCCTTTGTGTGATTTTTTTTTTTCCTGATGTCCAGCCTGAACCTCCTCTGGTGGAGCTTGAGGCCATTCCCTCTTGTCCTGTCCCCTGTCACTAGGGAGAAGAGACCAGCTCCCTCCTCTCTACAACCTCCTTTCAAGTAGTTATAGAGAGCAATGAGGTCTCCTCTCAGCCTCCTCTTCTCCAGGCTAAACAACCGTTTTAAACTCTCTCAGCCGTTCCTCATAAGGCCCGGTCTCCAGCTCCTTCATCAGCTTCAAAGAGCTGTAAAGTGAAGCTCTGGATGCGGTCGGGTTTGGGGTTTTTTACGTCCTTTCTCCTCCTGTGACAAGGGGAAGCTGCGACTCCCACGCAGACCCAGGGTGTGCCAGGATTTACCTTCCGCCGACTTTTGAGCCACGCGATGTTTACCCGTGGCTGGTCCACCCACCTCCACGGGGTGTTTCACCCCCGGTGGCCGCTTGCCAACCCCACCGACCCCCGCACTCGTCCCTCTGTCGCCCCCCAACCCCCGCCAGGCTCGAGCGGGGAGCTCAGCCCTCCCCTCTCCTCGGGATGCAGGCAGTGTCGGAGTGACGGGGAGCGGTGTAACGGGGGAAGCCTGACCTCTACAGCTCAGTCACAGCTTTTCCTGGCTTTCCCCACTGCCGTCAGAGTGGAAAAAAAACCTGCGCTGCTGTTTCTCCACCCAGGAGCGAGCCCAGAGCCAGGGCTCTTTCTCCTCCCTCACTACCTTCCCTGTTCAGCTCCTGAGTCGGATCACAGAACCACAGAATCATAGAATCAACAGGTTGGCAAAGATCATCGAGTCCAACCATTCCTGTCAACTACTAAACCATGCCCCTCATCCACTGGTCTTTTAAACTCCTCCAGGGAAGCTGACTCAACCACCTCCCTGGGCAGCCTGTTCCAGTGCCCAAATGACCCTTTCTGTGAAAAGCTTTTTCCTAATGTCCAGCCTAAATCTCCCCTGGTGGAGCTTGAGGCCATTTCGTCTTGTCCTGTCGTGTGATCCCACAATCCCCACGAGCATGACCCCAGGGCTGGTCTTGGTGCTACCACCCTCCGTGGCTGATATGGAGAGGGCAAACAAGAGCGTTCGGTCTGCAAATAGCATGTGATAGCGGGTGGCTTACGCACCCTTTGTCGCACTTGATATAGATTATGTGCCAGGACATCTCTCATGGACTCCAGCTCTGCAGGGGACAGCCGGTGCGCACGCTGGTTACTACCACTTCTGTAAATAAAAGAGAGGTTTAAATAGGATATTAATGAGTTGATAAATACTATTCACATGAAATGATGCATGATCTATTCTCAATGTTAGGGACAGAAGGCGATGAAGGACTTTTCAGTCACAGGTGACACCACGAAACCCTCAAAAGATGAATTTAAAAAAAAGATTTTGCTCTTTCCTTTTGCTCTTTCCTGGGTTTTATCTATATACTAGCTAGTCAATAATGGGCCCTAAACTTTGATACAGCTGACAGCAGAAATTCTCCTTGTCTTTCTCAAAGCTTCACCAGGAAGTTCATACTTAAGGATTAGCCTGGGTAACAAGCAGCTGTATGTTCTGGAGGCACTGAAATTTTCTGCCTCTGTCTGAATATGTTTGTCAGCACGGTCTAGCAGTCTGAGCCTTGCAGTCCTACTGTGTTTAACTCCCTTGAGGGAATGCAACAAATCCTTAAAAAATAAAGCTGATACTGATTCAGGGGCTTGAGATATTTGCGCTGTTGTGAGAACGTGTAGGGTTTCCTAGATACCAGACCTGTTTCTTCACATAAAATAAAAGAACTACCTAAACGATAGTCATCTTTGTTTTTTAACAAAGTGGGATAAGAAGCTCACAGTCACGTGTAGCTGCCTGGTCTCTTCAGCAGCAAAACAATGGACGAGGATTGCTGTGAAATATTAGCTTATTTTGCCAGATCAGTTCAAATGTGTGAGATTTAGCATTTAGCTAAATTCCCAAGAAAAGAAAGGGAGACAGATAGTGATCATCCGGAATGAATCAGTTTGAGTTCATCTTGTTGTACCTGGTTTTTGCCTTTCTCCATTTCACTTTCTTGTCTCTCTTTTTTTTTTTTTTTAAATTCGCTGTTCTCATATAAGCAATGCTGTTAAATTGTTACTTGCAAGTTGTGTGACTAAAGAATAGATTAGGATCAATATACAGTATTGCCGAACTTTGTGTGCATTTATTTGTAATGCCTTTTAAATAAATTTAAAAAAATTAAGGGCAAAAGAAGGTAGATTCAGTCTAAACTAAGATTATGCTGTAAAACTAGAGAAAAAGTTGGAGTTTGCAATTGCAGCTAGTTTAACAAGATTACCACTGGTTTCTGTGTGACCAGCAGGTCCAGGGAGGTTATTCTCCCTCTGTACTGGGCACCGATAAGACCATACCTCAAATCCTGTGTTCAGTTCTGGGCCCCTCACCACAAGAAGGATGTTGAGGCTCAGGAGCGAGTCCAGAGAAGAGCAACGAAGCTGGAGAGGGGGCTGGAGAACAGGCCTTATGAGGAGTGGCTGAGAGAGCTGGGGTTGTTTAGCCTTGAGAAGAGGAGGCTGAGGGGAGATCTTATTGCTCTCTACAATTACCTGAGGGGAGGTTGTGGAGAGGTGGGTAATGGCCTCTTCTCCCAAGTGACAGGGGAAAGATTAAGAGGGATTGGCCTCAAGCTCCACCAAAGGAGGTTCAGGCTGGACATCAAAAAAATATTTTTAATGGAAAGGGTCATTGGGCACTGGAACAGGCTTCCCAGGGAGGTGGTTGAGTCACCATCCCTGGAGGTGTTTAAAAGATGGGTGGATGAGGTGCTGAGGGGTATGGTTTAGTGTTTGATAGGAATGATTTGACTCAATGATCCAGTGGGTCTTTTCCAACCTAGTGATTCTGTGATTCTGTGAATTGTAGGACCATCATGAGTGGCCTGGACTATACATTTTACCACTTCCTACCATCAAGTGAAGAGTGAGCACTGATGGCCTGGCTCTGTCCAAAGTCCCTGAAATATAATAATTAATCCCCGATATATTTCAAGGTTTTAGAATGTGTTTGCATTCTACATCAGACCAAATCTGCCTAATTTTTCATATAGTAGAAATCATACAGTCATAGAATATCCTGAGTTGGAAGGAACCCAAAGGATTATCAAGTTCAACTCCTGTTCCTGCACAGGACAACCCTGGCATTCACATCATGCATCTGAGGGTGTTGTCCAAATGATTCTTGAAAACATCCTGATGACATGAGCTACTCCCTGGGAAGCCTGTTCCAGTGCTCCACCACCCTGACTGAAGAACCTCTTCTTAATATTCAGCATAAACTTCCCCTGGCACATCTTCCTGCGTTTCCCTTGGATCCTGTCTCTGGTTGCCAGAGAGAAGAAATCAGCGCATAGGGCTGGGGTAACCAATAGATTGAGAATCTCCCTGAGGCATGAGATACCCATGAGTCTTCCACTAATCGACTGGCAAGCTAGATTGAAAGAAAAGGACTCAGTTTCTGGATCTGACCAGAAATCTTATCCTGCCCCTGACAAATCCTTCCTAACAAATTTGTAATTGACATTCATCAGTTCTCAACAGCAGCACAACCAGCAAAGCTAGATGTCTATTAGCAGGGGAAACAGGACTATCACCGCCACCCAATTCCTGACCAGCTGTGTGGGTTCATTGTCTGGCTGGTTTGTTGGCTGGTGTGTCACATGTTTTCAGCCTTCTGGGATAACACTGAGAGAATCAGCAGATCCCACCAAGTTTCCAGTCTTAGGTGTAATATCCGCACTGGATTTGATGTGTTGCAAGCTGTGGGGCAGCCCATGTATGCTAATTTCCACATCAGGGAAACAAGTCTCTCTGTTGTCAGTAGCCCCTACCTGCTGTCCCTTTCGACAAGAGACAAACTCTAAGTAGACCTGGGAAAACAAGCACCAGCGCAGGCCCTGCAAACTGATGGTAATCTAGCCTGTCAACAGGTGCTCACCTTTAAAATGCAGTCTTGACTCATTTGTGTAATGCAAATGAAACTGCCACCATTGATGCAAGTGGCTTTGCAATCATAGGGAATAACTGTCTGCCTGGTCTACACTTCACTGAATATCTCCACAGGGTCTTTATACCTTATTATTGGGAATAAATAGGGGAAACAGTGAGCAGAACTCAATGGGGAGACATCACATCATCTCTTTACTTTTCCAGTTGCATACCTCACTCCCTCCACATACCAGCACAGAAGTGGTCCTAAGTAATTTAAAGGCTTATTGTTTTGCTTTTAAAGTGACTTAAATAAAATTCCCCGAGTTTCATCTGAGCTGGGATAGCAAGAGAACAAAGAGCATAAATATAGTCTATATTGTTCTTGAGCGCAAATAAAAAATGTGTATTGTTTTCATGGGGTTAGATATTAACCTACCCAACTGATAACAATGCACAGGCATGGTAGTAAAGAACACATTGTACATTTTGCAATATACATGAAAAAGGACTTTAAAAAAAACCAGACAAGTTTGGTGTATTGCTAAACTCATAAAGCAATCCTTATTGAAAGTTAGTTCTTTGTTCTCACTGAAACTTCCAGCATGTTACAACAAAGCAGAGCACAGGAGATAATATTTACAAAGAAAATACTTAGGTGATAATGTGCCATGAAAACTGACTGTCTCTGAAATTAGTATCTTTCTTCTTTAGACATGAGGATAGCTGATACATGGAGGAGATAAAATGCCTTCCACAAACTTTGTAAGATTATTTTTATATATTATATCTTAAGTTTTGAACTTCGTGAACTCTCCACTAATTTTCAACAGTCCTGTGAAGGAAGTAACATTCATCAGGCACACCTCTTGCACAACTGCACCACTGCAAATGACAACATGGCACTTTATTCTTTTTGTCCTGTACTGATATATTAATTTAATAATAATATAATAATAATAATAATTTACTCTTACCAAAGTCAACATCGTAGTAATATTACACCAACATTAGGTAAGCTCAGAGTCAAACCATCTCTCTGCAGTGGACGTATACCCCCACCCCTCAGCAACCCACCCCCCTGGGTGCAAATAGACAGCCATTCAAACATGGGTTTGATAATATCTGCTGGGTTGTGCTATTTTTTTTATTTTAGAGGGCTTTCAAATCCATTTCTAAGGCTTACATTCTGCAAACCATCATAACAAAATGTTCTATTTTCATTTAAATGTGGATTCTTTGTTGCACAGTCCATGGGCAAATTTCTCCAGTCTGCACTAGAAATATTTACTTACATTGCACACCTACTCCACCTGCAGGAATCCCACCAGCATGAATGCAGTTTCTGAGAATAATGATAATTCACAGTGATGGAGATCTGCCTTGATTGTTATAGAGCACTTCCCCTCATGTGCCTAACGACTACTAAACTGATCAGAAGTGCCAATGAGAGTTTTCTTACTACTGTGGCACTACAAATATTGCTGGAATTTGATTTCAAATCTCCACTTGCTTTTGGTCAGATTTTTGTATCCTTGCTGAGGACAGGGACTTAAGTTATAAGCTATTTCAATTATAACAATAAAAAAAATTACAAATGCTTCTATTTAGAAGCCTTTCAGTCTCAAGTAGGTCCACTTATTTGATAGCAGAATGGAGGTGTGAGAACTGCTGCATTGGTTCAGAACAAAGTCTCACAAGCTCACTATCCTGTTTCCTTCAGTATTCAACATCATATACCTATTGAAGAACAGAGTTAGGAAAACATTCATTTTCCTTGAACAATCTCACAGCCTTCAAGGATCCGAATGTTTCTGAGCCAACAGGTTGCACTTTGTTTTTGAAATTTACATTTGATTTTTAAAAGCTCTGCTTCAGAAGAACCTGCGCATCAGAGACTGAGACATAGTAAAATATAATTACAGCTGGAGTATAACTGGCCAAAATAATTCTGCTTATTATAGAATAATTTTTAATCAAAATTCTCAGCTCAGGAGACAATTTCTGAACTATGATAAAGCAATTTGTCTTGTTTTCTCTCTTCTTCAAGAAAAGAGGAGGAATGTGTTTTGATTGCCATAGATTTTCTACCAACCTTGCACATTTTCTCTTGGCTCAGAACAGTTAAGGGAATATAGCAGACAGAAAGGAGCCTGACAGACACACAATCCTTTTCTTAATACAATCAGTTCAGCAAAGAATGATTTTGAAAGGTAAGGGCTAGGCCTTATGCTGCATGTTGACATCAGTATCAAGAAAGAATCTTGAAATTATTAAGATAAAGAGTTTCAAAAGAGATTTTTATTTAACAGTTGCTATTTGAAATTTCTGGTGTGGGTGGAGATGAACATTCAAGAAAATATGCTGGATCCTGTCAGAGGCAGCAGGAAAGTGTCCACTGTACTGGCAGTGGACACAGGTAAACTGACAGATGTGATCTATCTAGACTTCTGTAAAGCCTTTGACATGGTCCCCCACAACGTCCTTCTCTCTAAGTTTGAGAGATATGGATTTGATGGGTGCACGGTGCAGTGGATAAGAAACTGGTTGGAGGATCATATTCAAAGAATAGTGGTCAATGGCTCAAAGTCCAGATGGAGATCCATGACAAGTGGTGTTCCTCAGGGGTCTGTACTGGGACCAGTGCTGGTTAATATATTCATCAATGATATTGACAGCAAGACTGAGTGCACCATCAGCAAGTTTGCTGATGACACCAAGTTGAATGCTGTAGTTGCCACACCGGAAGGACGGGATGTCATCCAGAGGGACCTGGACAGGCTGGAGAAGTAGGCCTGTGAGAACCTCATGAGGTTCAACAAGGCCAAGTGCAAAGTCCTACACCTTGGTCGTGGCAATCCTCTATTTCACTACATGATGGGAAGTGATTTGATTGAGAGCTGCCCTGCAGAGAAGAATTTGGGGATGCTGTCTGATGAGAAGCTGGACATGAGCCAGAGGTGCACACTCACAGCCCAGAAGACCAACTGTAACCTGGACTGCATCCAAAGACATGTGGCCAGTAGGGCGAGGGAGGTGATTCTGCCCCTCTATTCCTCTCTTGTGAGACCTCGTCTGGAGTCCTGGGCCCACTTCTGGAATCCTTAACATAAGAAGGATATGGAACTGTTGGAATGGGTCCAGAGGAGCCTACAAAGATGATCCAAGGGCTGAAGCACCTTCCATAGGAGGACAGGCTGAGAGGGCTGGGGGAAGAGAAGGCTCTGAGGAGATCTAGTAGCAACCCTCCAGTACCTGAAAGGGGCCTACAAGAAAGCTAGAGAGTGAGTGTTCATAAAGGCTTGTGGTGATAGGACGAGGGGGCAATGGGTATAAACTGGAGGGAGGCAGATTTAGACTAGACATAAGGAAGAATTTCTTCATCATGAGAGTGGTGAGACACTGGAAAATGTTGCCAAGGTAAGTTGTGGTTGCCCCATCCCTGGAGGTGTTCAAGGCCAGGTTCGATGGGACTTTGGGCAACCTGATCTAGTGGGATGTCCCTGCCCATGGTGATGGGGTTGGAACTAGGTCATTTTTAAGGTCCCTTCCAACCCTAACTATTCTACAATTCTATGATTATATTAGGACAGTAGGTTTCAAGGTAAGAACAAATACATGCACAAAAGTTAAAGTATGCCAGACTGAAGATTTGTAAATGCTTCTCTTCTAGAGAATAATTTCCTTAGTGATGGCATTGGAGATGCCAGCAGTTTTCTCCCTTGGTCTGTCTGATGCCAAATTATTTTACTGTTTCACAGAATCACAGAGTGGTTTGGGTTGGAGGAGACCTTTAAGGGTCATCTAGTCCACCCCTTTGCAAAGAGCAGCAACATCTTCAACTCAGTCGGGTTGCCCAGAGCCATATTTAACCTGTCCTTAAATCTTTCCAGTAATGAGGCATCCACAGGGAGACCTGTTCCAGTGTTTCACCACCCACACTGTCAAACACTTCTTCCTTATATCTAGTTTGAAACTACTTTCTTTTAGTTTAAAACTGTTGTCCCTTGTCCTGTCACAACAGGCCCTGCTAAAAAGTTTGTCCCTATCTTTCCTGTCCCCTTTAAGTATTGAAAGACTGCAATAAAATTTTCCTGGATCTGTCTCTTCTCCAGGCTGAACAAGACCAACTGTCTCAGCCTTTCCTCATGAGAGGTGTTCCATCCCTCTGATCATTTTTGTGGCCTTCCTCTGGACCCACTTCAACAGGTCCATATCCTTCCTGTGCTTAGGGCTTCAGAACTCAAAGCAGGACTCCATGTGGAATCTCAACAGAGTAGAGTAGAGGGACAGAATTACCTCCCTTGACCTGTCGTACATACTACTTGTTATGCAGCCCAAGATACTGCACCTATATCCAGGAGTCCTTCTCTACAGTGCTGCTTTCGATGTTTATAGCACAAATTTGGTACAGAATCATAGAATCATAGAACAACCAGGTTGGAAGGGACCCATGGGATCTTCTAGTCCAACCATTCCTATCTAACACTAAACCAAGTCCCTCAAGACCTCATCCACCCGTGCCTTAAACACCTCCAGGGAAGGGGAATCAACCATCTCCCTGGGCAGCCTATTCCAGTGCCCAATGACCCTTTCTGTGAAAAACTTCCTCCTAATCTCTAGCCTAAATCTCCCCTGGCAGAGCTTGAGGCCATTCCCTCTCGTCCTGTCCCCTGTCACTTGGGAGAAGAGGCCAGCTCCCTCCTCTCTACAACCTCCTTTCAGGTAGTTGTAGAGAGTAATGAGATCTCCTCTCAGCCTCCTTTTCTCCAGGCTAAACAACCCCAGTTCTCTCAGCCGCTCCTCATAGGGTCTGTTCTCCAGCCCCTTCACCAACCTCGTCGCTCTTCTCTGAACTTGCTCCAGAGCCTCAACATCCTTCTTGTGGTGAGGGGCCCAGAACTGGACACAGTATTCAAGGAGCGGCCTCACCAGTGCTGAATACAGAGGGAGAATCACCTCCCTGGACCTGCTGGTCACACCGTTTCTGATACAAGGCAGGATGCCATTGGCCTTCTTGGCCACCTGGGCACACTGCTGGCTCATGTTCAGTTGGCTGTCAACCAACACCCCCAGGTCCCTCTCCTCCTACAACAAGGTCGTTTGAGGGACTGCAAATTGAAGAAAAAAATAACTGCAAATGTTACAAGGAAATCTACTGTCAACAAAAAAAATTGTGATTGGTATAATCAAGTGAGGACCTGTGTTCTAAACTCTACCACCGGTCTCTTAGCATCTAGCATTGATAAGCAATACCTGCAGGTCAGCTAAGTGTTAAGTACTGTCACCTTGAACCACTGCTGTAATTTAAAGATGGCAGAGTGGCTTCTGCACTTGACTCATGATTCCTCTTCAGAACTGCCCATCATTGAAATAAAACAGAGAAAATGCTCCTGGTTTTAATTTTCAGTGAACAAAGAGCCAAAGTGCAAATATGATGAGCACCAAAATGTCAGCACGGAACAACAACTTCTCATAATTGTCTTTTTTTTCTTAAATTTCTATTAAAGTCATAGAATTCCCTGGATGTTTCCTCATTTTTCCCCCCCTTCCTTCCTATCCCTACTCTGTAGAGGGTTAAGAGGTCAGTACTTACTGTAAAGGGGCTGTGGATGGTTTTGACATTTTCATGCCACTCTCAGCCATCTCAATGGCCAGTTTTATCTCCATCTTTTTGTACAGTGACACAAGACTGGATTTAGGCTGGTGTTCTCTAATTAAGATTTTCTTCAAGTATTTATTGTCAAACTTTTTAAATCTGCAAAAGAGAAATTAAATAAAACTGTAAAAAAAGGAAGTATATGTTTATTTCTGTGGTACAAGCTGATCTTCATATAAATGTGCACATTTATAATTCAGCAGTGGCAAATGAATCCAAATTGGAGGCACCTGTGGACTCCTGAAGGCCTGTGAGTGGAGACCTTTAGGTGGACATTTGGCATGATCTTCTGGTCCACAGAGATTGCAAAGCCCACCAGACAAAAGAAAGAAACAAGCTGCAATCAGAGCACAAAAGAGAGCTGGGTGTATGTTTGCATGTAACACCGTCACATTTGTCAGAAAATAATACAGCTAGTCTCCATGCTTTTGTTCAAATGTTGTGTTTTAGTAGGGCATAACAGCAGCAGCTGCTCTTACAGTAATCCTGGTCTATTCATCCAGACACCAAAGAGACTCTAAATGGTCCAGCAGTTACAGTAGTTTGGGCCCATTATGTTGCTGGCAATTTTGAATCCTGACAATTAGAGTGGAGAAAATATATTTCTTTGCATTCTGAGTAACAGAGAAATTGAATGGACCACAAAATACCATGTGCTTGCACACTGAAGATTGAAATAAAATATTGCTAATGTGTGGCACAATTTGAATGTGAATGTGTGCTTTGGAACAGGTATGTTCTTTCAGGCAGATGTTTAGCAGAACAGCAGCAGATCTTCTGATAAATTTCTTTCAAAAGAAACAGTTTACCACAGCAAGGTAATGTGTTCCATGACACTAGGAAAAGCACTACAGAGTTTGTACTTTTTTTCTTAACAAAGGCTAGTTTTTATACAGATAGGTACACAAATGTTTCCACTGGGATGAGAGGTCTTTATGTTTTTCTGTGTAACAGAAATTCTCCTGTGGTGTCATCACTTAGGTAATTAATTATGATATAAATATGCTAAACATCTTTAAAGTCGCCTAGAAAAGTCTGTGTTTTGTTGTTTGACAACATTTTCTTACATTAAATATTTTCACTTACAAAGTGTTGTTTGAATCTGCCCCTGATATTTTCATATATATGAGGTAGATATGATATAAGGGGAAATCACGTTTTTCTCACTGACAGGTGGAAATTCAGCAATTTCAATGGAATTACTGGTCCAACAGGGATTTATTTAGTTTATTGACTGCACAGACAATGGTGTGGTCTTGTTGGGTGTCCTAAAGCTATCTCTGTAGTGTTAGAGCCAAGAGCACATTTTAGCTGCTGAGTCCGGTTGTACATCCTAGCTACATCATTATTAGCTCTTGTGACAACAACTGGGTACCAACCAGATACCTTCTTCCCAGACTCAATTCATGATTTCCACAGAGGGAAATCCAGTCATGGAAAGAGTTGCTGCATGCCACAGCAGACCCCCAACTGGATTACTTGGGTCCAATGCTGAAAGGTGAGACGGAGGACTCCAGCACAGAAGTCTCTGCATAACCTAAGTTTTAGTCCACAGCATCATGATACAATGTTTATGAAAGAGGAAGGTTAGTCTCTCCCCACACCACCTTTCACATACTGAGGTGGTGGTGACAGAGCTCTCTTAGGGAAAAGGTAAGGAGAATGGCAGCTCAGAGTGGCAGGTCCATCTCTTCTGGGCAGTGCCTGAAAGAGCCACAAAGCTTCACAAAACAGTCTCATCGTGCTTACAGAAGGCACAGCACAGGTCCTTGTCCATCTAAGTGAAGAGCAGCTTGAAAGCGTTTGTTTATGCCACTGGATATTTAAATTCAAGCATTCCCTTCAGTACTCTTGTTTTAAACATTACTGAGTATCTGCAAGGACCAATTTTTGTTGAATCTGTATTTACCAACAAGGGATCATATTTGCTGTGGAGGCTTACAGCAAAGTCAATGAGGCATTGACACTATACATAGCTTCTGTTCTAAATCCAGACCTAAAGGATCACTGTCATGGATCTCAGATTTATGCCAAAGCTATGTGCACAGGCTGATGCCTGCAGCATGAGTTCACGTGGTGTGCTTTCCTTTCCAAAGGCTTATTTTCTGCTTGTTTGTGCAGAAGCAATTTAACAGGCAATATACAAGCACTGCACTCCCAAGAGATAATGGTTGCTCGGGAGTTCACTTTAAGAAGAGATATTGCACACATCCCCAATATTTTCATGCTATTTTAGGTTTATAGGACACGAGATTGTTTTCCTATTTTATTTACCTATTGTATTTTACATGATAAATAGGTTCTTTTATTATAGTAGTCTGCGATAAGAGATTCTTACTTATCTCTCAGCTGATAATGACTCCAGTGTCCACATATGTCTTCAATACCAGCCTTCAAGTGATCCATCAACTACAGAAACAAACATAGGAAAAATTTAAGTGGTCATTATTAGAAAATAATGTCACCACAAATATGTAATTGTTGACAGAATTTTGAGATTTTTTTTTTTTAATTGGGGGTCGCAAGTTAATTTTGAATGCTTCTGCATTTCTCTAAAAAATCAAGACGAAAATCCCACTGTGGCAGCTCCCGTGCTTGACTGTAATGGCAACATTTTGATGGAGATGACAAGCCTGTCAGTCTACTATCATCTTGCTATCACCCATCAATATATAGGCCCAAATAAAGGTCGGTATTGAATGAAAGATGATATTGAGGATCTAAATTATCTCGTTCTCTTAGTCTACTGAGACGACAAATTACATTATTGGTTCTATCAACCAAGTTGCCCTTCTGCATGTGTGACCTCCCTTAGAAGGCCACAGGTCCAGATACCTCATGCCTAAACCTTTGCCGTGACCAACACTTTCTCTGAGGCTTTTGCAAATCATCATGAGAGTAGTAAGTTCATCACTGCTAACTACCAGAATTTTCAGTTATTTTATGTATGTTTCCATTGTAGAAACTGACAGGAAAATGGCCAGTTCTAATACATATATTGTTATAAGTGACGCTTTTACCACACAAATTTCTTTCAAAGTTAAGTGTAAAGGTTGAAATAGTAAGAATTAAATGCACTTCAAATTCAAATCAGTTGAGATTTAATTTTAATTTTACTAATGTCTTTGCATGTGCTTAATTTTACGGCCCAGTGTTTCTGTTACTTTCAAGTCTACTTCCTCTTGTAAATATGAAAGCATGTACTTACATTTTGTATAGCTTGTCAGTTTGAGCGTCTTTCTGTTATTTTTATACAATGGTAATTTGAGAACTAAAGCAAATGTCTGAGAGAGGGACAGAATAATTTCAAACTAAATTTAAACTAAATTTGCAGACCAATGTTTCAATTCATTTCAGTTCGGTAAAACTTGATTAAAAACTCCTAAGTTGCCAGTGTGTCTAGGAGCAGTCATCACATGGCAACAAAGGTATCTGACAAATCTGGCTGGGAAGGATGGCGAGAGCATTTTGTTAACGCTGCCTTTATGCACTGATATATATATTAGATTATTATGCTTAGAATTTCCTCCAAATGTTGTTAAAAGCATCCAGTGTTTGAATCCACAAATGTCACTGCAACCAAAAGCTTTCCTTTTTCTGGCTCTTTTGTAATACCATTTCTCTTCTTCTTAGGATATCAGCTACTGAAAAAAACCCCAAAAACTTACTCGCACATGAATTTCTTCATTGATGGACTCCTTTTTGTTGGTCTTTTTAACATCTAGATATTTGACCAGTGGTCCAATTGTGATTCCCTGCATGTGGAACAATGAGCTGAAATGTTAGTTATCTTTTAGAAAAAGCAGAAAGAAAGCAAAAAGGGACTTAATTTTAGTCAGTTAGGAAAGATCTGTTACTTGTATGCAGAGCTACAGAAGAGTATTAAAACCCAAAACTTTTAAAAAATAGCGTACCAGTGTTTTTTAAAAGCAAGATTTTGTTTATCAACATATTTTAACTGTGTAAATTAACCTGAATTATAAATCTGAATTATTCACTTTATTTTTCTTTAATATCCTTTTACAAATTATTTCAAAATGTTCCCATTTGTTCTTCAGTATTAATGAAGAAATTTGGGAAATGTTAGGAACTGCATGTGACATTAATAGGAGAGATTTGGGGCAGAAAGTGTTCTTGTCTCTGAATAATTTAAATACATAGGCTATTAATGCAAGCTTTCTGAAAAAGTTATTCAATAATACCTAAAAAACACTGAAAAGGTAATTACACAGTGCAGTGCTAAATGTGGCTGTAAAATACAATAGTTTGTCCTAGTTTAAGAGTAAATTCAATGCAGTCTTCACTATGAAGTTTCAGTAAACTCTATTACACAACAGTAATCCATTAAGAAATATGCTTACTTGGATGAAAACAGTGAAATATATCACTACAAGAGTAGCAGTAATGAACAATTTTTTTCTTGGGAAGAGATTCACTGGAAGCAAGAATGCAAGAGAGAAGCTGCTGGCTCCTCGAAGGCCACTGTAGGAAATAATAAGTTGGTCTTTGAAGGTAAAGGGATATGTTCGGAACTTGTTACTGATGTAGAAGAGAGCAAATACACCTAGGAAGAGAAAAAATACAACTACTATTAAGCAAGGAGAAAAGGAAAATATTGTAAGCAAAACAACATTTGGCACAGGTAGCTATTGACAGATCTTTCTTTTTGAGCCTGATTTCTTGTAGTTTCTCTTTTACTAACTGCTGAATCTATTTGGTGAGAAATAATCTCCTAGGAAAGACTTATCATGTCTCTAATTCTCTGTTTATTTCTCAAATTTCATTTTACATTGAATAAAAGTTAAAATTAATCAGACACTCCGTAGCCATGTAAGGACTGGATCTTCACTCCTAGTCTTGATCTTTAATAGGAAACATATACCTTATGTCTTGTATGGAAACTGTTAAGTTACTGAAGTAAAAGTTGACAAATGCTGAGAATTACTGGTGCTATTTTACGCAGTTGTCACTGGTAAACACAGTGGATTATTAGAAGCTAGGCCAGTAACAGCATCCTGTTATGTATGTTGCTGGATATCACTTTTTTTTTTTTTTTTTTTTTTTTTGGCTACTCATAACTATGCTAGACATCAGCTACTCAGACTGAAACTGCAAATGTGAGCCATCACCCTCAGGCCAACTCTCTTTATTCAAGCTTCAGAGTAAATGACATAATCATTCTAGCAAACAAATTTAGTGGAAAATATTTCATCCTTCCTCTGGAAAGCTCTAGCACTCCCCTTGGTGTCTGAGAGAAGGATGGACATGTGGCAGCAAAATAGTTTTTTTATCAGAAGAGTACTTTTTCTATCTTGATTGGAAAGATATTCCAATATAAACTCTGAAAGTATACCTTTTAAAACTCAGAGGCCATGCTTGGCCTGCAATTAGCAAGAAAATAATTACTTTCTTTTTGCTGTTGACCCACAAGAATCATATCACCACTGCTGTTGAGTAGTCTTGTCATCCCTGTATAGCAGATTTGTTCAGATGCATGTGCTTGAAACTTCTCAGTTTTTTTTCCCCTTTTCCTCTTTTTTTCTCTAGTTAAATGCCTTCCTTCAGGGCTCCCAGGTTTAAAAGTCAAAGATCTTTAAGTATATATGGGCTCTGAGAGTCAAGTCCATATCTTCTTCTTGCTCCAATATTCTTTTTAAATGAGGGATAAGCCACCCAAGAGATTTAATAAATGCCACCTTAATCTCAGATGTTTGATGCCAAAATTTAGCTGGTCTCGTATGTTCGACTTAGAGTACTGTAAAATGTAAAGGACTTTTGGAGGTCATCTAGTCCAAGTCTTTACTCAAAGCAGAGCTAATTGCTAAAAGCACCAGTTAAGTCTAATACCGTTAAGAACTGAAAGCTGGGCCACTATTACAATATTGTATCAGCCTTATGTTAAGAAATGGGATCCTACTGTCTAATCAGAATTTCGTATGTTCCACCTTGTGTCTGTTGCCCCTTTTCCTGTTGATGTACACCTCTGGGGGGACTCTGGCTCCATTTTCTCTCTCTCATCTGACTGGATACTTCTTGAAAGCAATAAGACTTCTCCTGTATTATATCTTCTGCAGGCTGCATAGACCCAGCACTCTCAGACTCTCCTCATATGTGCAATTCTCCAGCCTCTGAACAGGTTGGTGGCTTCTATTGCACTTGATCTAGAACATCCATGTTCTTCCTGTACTGGGGAATGCACAACTAGAGAGAGCATTCTGGAGACTGCACACAATTCCACCAGTGGGAAAGAAAGGGGAAGAAACACTACACTGCACCTCCCGGCTACACACTTGCTAATATAGCCTACGGCACAAGGGCATAATTCTGGCTTGTGTTCAACCTGTTGTCTACCAGGCCAAGTCCATTTCTGCAGGGCTGCTTACTAGACTCCAAGCCTTTATATGGAGTTATTCCAACCCATGTGTAAGGCCTTGCATGTGCTTTTCTTGAACTTCTGGAACTTTCTCTCTGCCCATTTCACCAGTTTGTCCAGGTCCCTTTCAGTGGAAGCGATCCAGACAATTGACTGCCCCCTGCATTTTGGTGTCAACCACAAACTTACTCAGCATGCAATCCATTCCATCCTCCAGGTTATTAACAGAGAAATTAAAATAATATTAGTCCTTCTGCTGTGTTGAGGGATGTTGTTAGCCACCAGCTAGGTCAGTATTTTGAGCCAAGTACCTCAGCCAATTCCCTTCCCACATTGTCAATAACTTCAGTTGGGTAAAATCTACTCCTTGGAGTCCAAGGGTGTAATTCTGCTGTTTGTTGGCTTGCTCACTTTCAGGATTTTAGCATCCACAGTATCATGGCCACTGCAGTTAAAAGTACCCTCAGTCTTCACATCTTCAGCCATTTTCCCCTTCTTTGTGACTGGTAGAGAAGACAAAACACATTCTCCAGTTGATTTATCAAGCAATCACCAGCAACTGGCACTTGCCTTTTGCTCTCAACCTTTTTTTGCCTTCTCCTTGAGGGCCCAGCTGGCCCCAATGAATCATCTTACAGGTCTTGTTCCTCCTCAATACAGGAGAAGATTATGCAGGGCCAATGCAGGCCCAGAGCTCAAGCCTGTGCTCCAAATATAAAGGGAATACAGACAAAGGCTGAATGCTGGAGGAGTTGGTGGCAGGTGTCAAATCCAAATTTCTGCTCCACAGGATGCTCCAGAGAAATCTCCTCTGATTATAACTGAAAGATGGGTGAACTAACCTGCAAACTTAGTTAGCCAAGGTGAGTGCCTAAATTTCAGTGCTCAGAATATCTCCTCCAAGGCATTGGATGGAATATTTGGATTTTTAATTTTCTTTAAAACTATGAATTGCTCTAAAAACCCTACTGAAATTAAAAAAGAAAATTGTTACTAAAATGGCCAGTTTAGGCACTCATAAGTTAAAAAATGTCAGAAATAAGGTTGCCTGCATAAATGTATTTTTGGCTGTCTCACGTGTACTACTTCCAAACCATCTTTCACTACAAAAGCATCGTTCACTCATATTTTTGACTAGTTTAAATATAAGTGACAGATAGCAGTGGCTGATTAGGGCGAATTCCATAATTCATTACCTCTCAAGGAGTAAATGAGTTTGCTTTCTGTTGAGCAGTTGTAACTTAACCTGATGCAGAACAGATTATTCAGGTTCAAAAAAGGGTGGCATAATTCATAGGCAACAGCTCCAAATCAGACCCTTATATAGCATAGGCAAGGAGTATAACCTCTCACATCCCTAACAAAGTGATTGTAGATGCTGCGGAAGTAGGAGGTGAACAGAGCTGAAAAGTGGCCAGGCTTGTAAGCTTTCCCTAATTAGCATCCCATGCAGGCTCTGTTGAACACACAGTAGAAGGCTGGTCTGACCCACTAAGTCATTCCTTCTTTTCTTATGTCAGCTAGAGTGTTCAGCTGGGTGGTACTAGTAGATGAGAAAGAAGATGACAATGTGTTGCCACTCTACTCCACTTCCATGTCTGCAGTGAACTTGTTAACAGGTACAAGAGCAGCTCATACAAGAAATCTGCCAGGACCACTACTGCATCAAGAACACCATCAGTCTCCTTATTGCTTTACATTTTTTAACATTACTGTCAACCCATGTTGGACATTAGGAAAAGATAATAAAGTGTGGTCTGTAGCTTGGGTGACTTCATTTGTAAACTCCCCTGCCCATGCTGGCAGTTTAGGGAGTATGAGGCCTTTGCAGGATAGGGAGATACTGTGTGTAGAAGGGGAGTAATTTAAATTAGGCACTATTTTCTAGCAGTTTAAAATTTTGGAATTGACTTGTGAGGAGCAGTACCATAGTGATTTGCCTAGATGTGGTATAAGGAATGAAACTGTCCTGTTTGGTTTTCTGTCAGTGCTAATTTGCAACTTACATCTTTTTCAATGCCTCTGGCACTCCTGGCCCAGAAGCTGTAGTGTTACAGAACCAGAAGTGTGATGACATACATTATCTACTTAGTAAGTTAATTACAGTGTACAGTGAAATCATCATAAAGCCCACTTAGCCCAGGTCATAAAATTAAATAAGATACCAGCATCTATATAAGCATAATCATGGTAATGTTTTGATTTTGCTTAAAATATTCCATTCTCACCTAAGGATAAAGCCTGTGCTTTCAAGTCGCATTCAGATTTGTTTGGGGAGGGGTTCCTTTTTTTCTCCACGTGTAGATTTTTGAAATTAACTTGTCAATAACATAACCCTCATAAATTAATTATTAAAGCAGTGATATCAGTCTGCACAGACTTTTCTTTTCACATATATTTGCCCTGAAGGGTTTCTTTCAGAGATGGAGAGCATGTTGCCCCCAGAAGCTGACTTACTTAGGGTTCTCCAGATAAGGCAGAAGAGAAGAGTGAAGCAAATGAAGGCCCAGTTCCACTCGTGGTTTTTCCCCACTGTAGACACTCCCATGAACACAAAAATCAGGGTCTCGCTGACACTGCTCAGCATCTTCATGAAATATTTTATTGTGGTATAAGAATTCTGGGAAACATTCTCCTCCACATATTTTTTCATTGTCACTGCACATGCTGTCATTCTGTATCAAGGAAAACATGAGAGATCAGCCATAACTTCTTTTCAATTAAAACCTCAGCCTTCATTCCTTGAACTCTCCTTCACCAGCCTCTGACCTTCCTAACATGAGGAAATGTTTCATTTTTTTCAATAACATTAGCTATTTAATTTAATAGAAGAGCATCTTTATTTAATTTTATAAATCCATTTTGCATACAGGAAAAATGAGGCAAACCAGTCAGCCTTCCTTACAAGGAAATGAAGGTATTGTGTTCTAGTTCAAAGTCCATTTTATCCGGAATGCCTAGCACACAGCCACCAAGCACCAAATATTTGAGTCTCAAACAAAAGGTAAATCAATTTTGTACCAGCCTAGGGGTGGATCAGTTAGAGGGACATAACCTGGCTCTTAGTGATCTTCCTTGAGATGGTGGTGGAAGCACATGGTGGTAATCATATGCTGAGGTCAAAGATCCCAGCACCTTCCCAACCCCCCTGCCTGGCAAATCAGCAGGGCCAGAGTAAGCTTCAGTGACTGTCCATGATACTGTAGCCCATTGCTGTACAGCAGGGGCAAACTGAGTTATCCTACAGATATGTTCTTCCCCCACCATTTAGTTGCCATGGGTGTGGGGAACGTACCTAAGAAAGCAAAAGGATGTTTTCCACATCTTAGCTGTTGATGAAAAGTAGATCCTGCATCAGCAGCCACCCAGCACAGACACTGGTAACAACCACACAGAGAAGTTGTCTCCAAGCAACCCTGCTGAGGGGGGAGTTCTGCTTCCCCCTCTTCATTTTCTCCAATTGTAGATGAACAGCTGGATCGAATACTATGCTAGTCATATATGCCATCATCTATCTGGTTTCTCCTGATATTATTTTAATCTTTGGGGCTTCTTGTGATGATATGTTTCCAAACTTGGAAATTCAGAGAACTCTGACTGTTCATTAAGTAACCCTTCATCTAGTTTCTGCTCATTTAATTTCCACTGAAGAAATCTCAAGGGTATTCCAGTGGAGCTGAGACATTTAACAGGTCCAAGGACACTCTAAGACAAGGCCATTAGGCATTAATGTTTAATACTGTTGACTTTCGGAGACACATGCATAATAGACTTTCATGATCCAAGTGAAAAATGAATGAATTCCTCAATAATTCAGAAGGGTTCCCATCCTTAAAACAAGCAATAATTTCCTTAATGAAGCAGTAAGAATTATAAATCTCAATTATATTAACATTCTTTTATTACTAATAATTTCAGCACTCTAGTGAAAATAAGAAGCAAAAGAAAAAAAGCTATATATCTAGTAAAATGAATAGGCAGGGAAGCATTATTTTGGGTAGTGCAGGTAGGTAGTGATCTGTATGGTATCCGTGTTCACTATAGAGTACGTCTAACCCTGCTCAACTAATGTTGCCCAGTCGCATTAATCACAGCAAATGTGTGAGATATGTAAAACAGTAAAAGATTCAGCATCTTTGTCTAATTGCACAGAAATAAATATATGCTGTCTAAGTACTTATTTAATATGTTTAAATACTTAACTATTGCTTCTAAAAGCAATCATGCAAAGATTGTTTTTACAAAGCCATTTCTACTCTGAACCTAAACAAATCAGCGTTTGACAAGTGAAGGTAAGCAAATACACCTGTCTGGACATCAACAACCACACACTTATATTTGTTAGATTTAAATCAGTTTGACCTCAATAGAGGAAATGCTGCTCTGGACTACCAGAGCCTGTAAACCCTTGCTACCTTTTGACATGCAAGCTCAGAGCCAACACAGGGCATGCAGGCTACTGCCACCCTCCAGCTGGACACTGAGCCCACAGCTGCCAGCAGCACTAGCTGGAGCATTCATCATCATCAGGCTTCCATTTGGTTTTTTTGGTGTGATGTATATCCTGCATATTAACTTACAGCAGTTATAACATAGTCTCTCACTTTCACCCCTACTTCCCCACTTCTCATCTGACTCCTTTCCTGCTGCCATCCTCTTTCCTTCCCACAATATTCCCTTACTCACTCCTTCCACAGTTACTGCAATCAATAGACCTGCCAGCGTTCTCTCTGCACTAGACACCCACTCCATCACAGCACTTTAAGAGTCACCAGCATTACAGCAGTAACAAGCTGTCTTGATCACTTCAAAATATGATCTTCAGAATTTATATATGTATGTATACATGTAAGAATGTGCACTATAAGTGCATATATACTTGATGCTCTCAGTTTATGGGTTTTACCCAGTTTCAGTTCCAGCAATGCTATTCAAATATAATGTAATTCAACTAAACCATATTATAGCTGATGGTCACAGCTGTCTACAAAAGCAAGAACTCGGACATTCTTTTTTATATTTTCCACTTTTCATCCCTCTTGCAATCTCATGGTGATGATGCTTACAGATAGTAGATAAATACAGCTTATAAATGCATATACCTGGTGTGTTATAAAATCATCCTCTCATTCAACTTATCTTGTCAGAGGTAGCAGTCAGATGGTGGCACCACTAGTCATTTTACCCACAGCTTGCTGTATTTTTCCAATGGAAAAAAGTCTAAAAAGATTCAGAGTAGATAGCCATTACTTGATAGAACATCTATTCCTACACTGACTGTGGATTTGCTTTTCCTAGTTACCACTGCATTTTACAGACCCCTTACAAGCTGTCCACTGCAGTTTTCTAGGCCAGAGACTGAAAATGTCTTTACTGAACTAGCCTCTAACAAACTGAAAACTATGCCTCTTCCTTCAAGAGGATTTCCAAAAAGCTGTTAGGGATACTCACGCCAAAATACCTGAGATGTAAAGGGTTTCAGCAGACAAGTATGATAAGTAGCTGAACATGAAGACCAGCAAGGGTTCAATAGCAGAGACGTTGTGGGTGAAACGAGTCATGAGGGCTGAAACAAATCCAAAGACGATGCCAAACAACATGCCACCCAGCCCCACCACGAAGAAGCGAGCGAAGCCAGCAAAGACGTCGATGGATTCAATTTCTTCATACCTGTGCATCTGGGTGAATGCGATGAAGATATTATATAAAACCTACATGTAAAGACAAGGAGGCAGTGATTAGGCATCTTTCTGAACCTGGCAGACTTACTTATTTCGTTTGGCAGGGGTAGATATATGACTGAAATTGCTTTAGACAGTTCAGCAAAGTAACAGTTGAAATCTCAGCTGGTTCTTAATGACTCCCATGATTAAAGGTCTGTTAAGTGTCCTGAAAAATAGCAGGAAAGGAGGGTAGATGTTTATACAATAAGAGCAAAAACACTGAGAGATCAAATGCAATTGAAATAACAGAAAATATTGATATGGGCTTGTTTTCTGAAAGTAAACTTAATTATTGGTCTTTGTAGCAGATGCTGAAAACCCATCTGGGTACCTTATGTACCCTAAGTGCTACAGTCCACATTCTCTTTCTGACTTAGAATGGGACAGGGCAGCACCTAAGAATTACACTCTTGACTTAAATCCTTTTTAGGTCATCTATATGACCAGTAGACTAGACACACTTCATTAGATGGACTCTGGAATGTTGTATGTTTTTCAATAGTACTTGATGCATAAAAATCATGAAGCATCACTAGGAATGGGAGAAGAAGTAGGAGAAAGAAGTGGGGGAAGGAAAAATTCCATTTAAATTCCTTGGAATCAAACCCCAAACATGTGAGGATAGCGAGTCTGTGTTTACCTAGCTAGAGATAATACGAAACTGAGGCTACTATTACACTCCTTCCAAGCACCTTTGTGTCAGTCTCAAAGTGGGAACCAAAAACTGTGGCATTCTAAGTGGCCTGAAGATCCCTCACACATATATTTTTACTAGAAAGTTTGAGATTACAAAATAAAATTAAAATAACATCAGATTAAAAGAAAGATTGAATTTGCTACATTGTATAATTTGGTCAGTAAATATAATTTCATTTAGTTTAGAGCAGATCTATTTCGCATACTTCCATTATCAATAATTTATTTATTTCAGAAATTCATATGAAAAATTTTCAGTATGTTCCACTTTCATCCATTCTTTAGAACCTAACAGAGTTTTCACATTAATGAGTTCTACAGTAATAAAAAGGTCTTAGAAGTTGCTGACAGTCAGTTAATGCTAAATGCTGTTCAAACTGCTTACAGGGAGTGTGTAACACATGAAAGTCATCTTTCAGTTTTTAAGAGAATTTGAGGAACACTTAAAGAAACCAGCTCTCCAAAGCGGTTGCACCAATGCATTAGTTCAAAAATGAAAAATGAATGAAAATAATTTTTCTTATCTCATTTTATTTGGTCTTTCTTCTTCATATAGTTAATTCCAAAAGGCTATTAAGAAGATTAAAGCAGATATTTGCAGGTAGAAGAGTCAAGCTCATTAGGATAATAATTATTCCCCAGCTACTATCTAATCTTAAATTGCTGCTGGAAACATATGACCTTGAGCTGTCACACAGTCTGTTCTCCAGGAGGCTCATTGTTGATATTTCTGGGGGATGAAGAACAACAAAAAGTTTCACGTGAGAAAATACTTAGAGCTGGGTCATGTCTCTACAGTGGGTAAACCTTACTGTACTTACCATATAGTTTTTAATTATAAAGCTTGTTTTCTTTCTTTCTTTCCCCCCTTTCTTGCAGAATTCAGCCTTTTCCTAAGACTTAAGACACTTTATAAATGATACCAAGGCATGAATCTATGCTGGTTTATGAATAAAGCAAATTATCCTCAGGAAATTATTTAGCACGTTTTTTCTCTCTTTTTCCAGTTCCTAAAGTATCTATGTGATACAACTGGATTGTCATTAAAATGAAAATATGACATAATTTCCATTTTTGGTAGCATGCTTTGTAGGAGTAAACTAACTGTTCTGTACAACATCCCACTCTGCATCGTACAAATAAGGCTCCATGCGAATGCTGCTCAGTTAGGTTACATTGCAGTGTTTATGCCAGTAAATGGAGTACTATAATCCTTTATACAGTAGGGAAGCCTGAATCAGCTTAGAGTGCCTTTGTTCACTGAAAAAAGAAATGATGGACTGATAACTGGCCTCATTTAACAACTCTGATAATGTCAACGCTTTGGGATTTTTTGAGGGAACATTACCATGTAGTGGTGCACCATTGGATGACTGTTAGAGTCAGGCAGAGGCAGAGAGATTGTGACGCTATCACCCACAAGGGACCTCTTTGGGGACTAGTCCCTGCTTCAGCTGTCTGTCTGATACTAATATTGCACATACCATCCACATCATAAGCATCAGAAAAAAAGATTTTCAATGACTGCATTAACCATGAACACAGAAAGACTTGATAACTCTTCCTTTCCACTCTGATAACTCTTTCTAAGCACATGCATTTAGTTTTAGTCTAAACACTGTGAGTCAGCTTCCACAGAAGGAGTAGAGATCTCCATCCTCCTTCCTAGCACCCATACATGCCAGTGGTCAACATCAGCAACATCAGAGACATAAATTCAAATCCCCTCAAAAAAAGAAATGAATATTACTTGGGTCTCCATAGCTCTGTAGATTTCTTTACCTGCTCTGCTACTGCATACAAGGAAGAGAGGGGAAAAAATTAGAGAAAAAAAAGTCAACTGCTGATTCATTTTGAGTACAGCATAACATGTTGGTGCTTTCAATGTTTCTAAAGTCAAACCTCAGAGATGGAGCAGTAAGGGGAGAAACTCAGTTTCTTAACGGACACAGCTTCTCAGCTCCTATTTCAGAGAAAAACAGCCTGTATACATGCAGATGCAACAAAGCCAGGGTCCTCCACCTGTGTTCAGGTTTGAATGAAAACTGCTACGTTCACAACACTTCGAAATTCTGTTAATGAATGATACAAATTAGGACCAGTCCTATTATTGTCTGTGCTATGCTAATGCTAACAGTCCACTCAGAGGCAACTGGGAAAAGAAGCAATTAACAAGACCTGGAGCCCTCTTGTTCCATCCACGGACACTGCCCTACAGAGGATAATGGGGAAAGGTACTGGTTTTGTGTTGTCTTTTTTTTTTTCCATACCAGGATATTGAACTAAATCTAGGAGAGGGAGCTAATACACAAGTTCAGCAAAATTCATACCATTTTTTCCTGTTGGGAAAAAAAAAATGTTCAAGCAGAGAAGCAGATAAGCAGACTGGAGAGAAACAGAAAATATTTGTCTTTAAACAATCAAAAATATATATGTGTAATATATCTTAGTGATGTTATCTTTTTAAGCACATTGAGTTAACTGACAGGAAACTGCTAAGAGAGAAACAGGGAGGAAACAGTAAGATAAGAGAACTGAGATAAATGGTTTTAAAGACTTTAAAGAAGAAAGTGAGGTATCAGAGGTGAGAAAGCCAACTCTTGGGTTCCATCCAGCTGACAAATAGTTCAGCCTTCTCAAACATGAACTCAGGTAGAGATCTGGAAAACTCGAACACACAGAAAATGGATAAGTGATGGATGAAGCAAAAATGCATCAGCAGGAGCTGACAAATTGATTGCAACATAGCTGCTGTGAGAAGAGCCCCCAAAATGAGGGCACATGGGACAAAAGGAACCCACAGTACTGTATTCCAACATTCCACATGTACAGCCCTTTAATCTTTATTGCTAATGCACCTAGTGCTGTTGAGGAATGCCTTTGTACCACTATTTTTAAAGGCTTTCTGTCCCTACACATTTATGTGGTAACAGGATCCTGACTGAAAGCTCAAGTAAATAACATCATGAGTTGCACCCACATCATAAATAACAGCTGGGAACAAGAAGAACACAAGGTAGAGAGCCAGCCAAAAAATTGATGAAATAAGCTCGTCCAGAGTAAGGAAGAGTTATTACTTTTTGAGGTCTGCATTTGAAGGAACCAAAAAGGCGAGTGGAAGTGATAGATACATTGAGGATATATATATATATATTTGTTACAACTATAACACATAAGCAGATTGCATGTAAAGTTAAATAATATTTGTCACTGAGCTCTACATCAGCCCCACATCTGATTCGCCAAGAGGAAGGATTTATGACTATGGACTGTGGTTTCAAGAACTTATTTCTCCCTTTTCCTTTCCACATTACTCATAAACTGCACTCCTCCCATGAAGCCTTTCAGCAATGAACTCTGTACAGATTTTACAAGTCCAGGTTGTGCTGTGTCTCGTGTATAACAGTGGCTGAATACTTTTTACGTAGTCTAGATTCCTGTGATTTAACTTCTGTAAAGATCTTATCTAGCAAAACTCCTTAACTTGCAGCATGTGAGCAGTTGTGTTCGTTTCTGAGCAAATAATTTCCTACTTGAAATGTCTTCCTTGAAAAACGTGTGTTCTAAGTGGTTTTGTCAGTTGTGGTTTACAGATAGAATTTCAGGTTGCTCCAGGTTTTAGTAGAACTAATGAGAAAAGGGTAAAACTATTAGGAAAAGTATCCCTGTAAAAACATTCATTCAGTATTAAAAAATAATTAACAAGCAAAATTGGTCTTATTCCAAAAGCATTGTTTCTGGACACTTGGGATAAGACAGCCAAGAAGATGAACATTTGTCAGATGTCACTTCTTTTATTGATATAAAGAGTTATGCAAAGTTATTAGTGGATTTTAGAATTCCTGTCTAAAGTGTCAGGGGAATTTCCAATAAGGGGAAGGAGGAAGCTGTGCAACCTCCACAAGTTGTCAACATCTTGCTTTTTTAAAATTTTGGTAGAGTGCTCTCTAAGGCATGCAACAAATCAGGGTCTCCTGTTTTGCTACCCCTGATGACTTCTGCTTTTAAGCAGTCCTATTTTCTATTTGTTTGTTTACATAGTGTCAAAAATGTTCCAGTCTTACACTGATCCTAGCAGCAAAATCATCTGTAGCTTATCCATCCACTTCAGTGGATGCAAGAGTCAGATGTGATGTCTATTGTATATGTGTATGCTTCCCTCTTCGAGCAGCATTAAAACAATATGTTTTTGAAAGAGTGAATATAAGATGCAATGTTTACATACTTAAAATTTACTTGTATTTTTCCAGGGGAGTATCCATACTATAAATAATTTATCAATGATGTCATTAGAACTGCTCTTGCCCTGTATCCAATAAACACACAAGCTACAGGAGCCGAAAGAGAGGAATACAAGGAATGGAAAGAAACTCACCACAGTTATGCCATCATTTAGCAGTGACTCTCCAAATATCATCATGTAAAGCTGCTCATTAACAGAGGCTTCTTCAAAAACTACCAGAGCTGCCACAGGATCCACAGCTGAAATCATGCTGCCAAAGAGCAGGTTCTGCAGCAGGTTCACATCAGTCAGGCCAAAGGCTTCAATCTGGCAGATTCCATAGAGGGAGAGGCCAATTCCAAATGAGTTTAGCAGAGCTCCCAGCACAGACCACCAGAGGATGGAGCCAAAGTTTTCAAAAAATGGACGAGTTGGCATGAAATAACCTTCCTCCAGGATGATGGGTGGAAGGAGATACAAGAAGTAAATACTTGTAGTCATCACTGGTGGAGATTTGTGATCAGAAGCAAAGATTATTGCACCAACTAGTGCTCCAATGGCAATCAGAATGCAGCTTTCAGGCATGAGTTTTGGTAATCGATGATAGAGATGGAAACCTTGAATAAAACATTAGATTATTATTCAGGTTTAAATTAATCTGATGTCAGACAGATGTTTTGCTTGCTTTGAATACCTTGTTTTCAGACAGACAGACATACAGGTTTTACTTCTAGCGTTATGAATGTAAATACACAGATAGTACTGTTCCCTGCAAAATTAACCATTCCCAGACTTTTATCACTAAAGCAGAGGAAGAGTCTGGTCATCAATCTCTTCCCACTCCCCAGCTCTCAGTTTCTGGCCAAGTACGCTTGAGTCTAAACTCCAGTTCTAGGAATGCAGAAACCTATTCGAAAAGGTATTCCACTTGAAAAGAAAGTATTCTTCAAGAATCCTTGCTGCCTAACTACTCCTGCTAAACCTCTGAGGCGCAGTATTTTCCCCAAAGAGATCCCCCATCCCTGGCTGCAGGTTTGAGGACAGCTCCCCCCAGTGCTGAGGAGGGTCCCTTGAATGTGGAGCTCCCAGGGGATGGCTCGGTTCCTTCCTCTTCCAGCACTCCCCTGAAGCACTGCATGGACTTCAGGTGATCTGAGGCAGTGAGTACTCGTGAACACCAAAATGTACAAAGTGTGTCAAACACTACAAGGCATCGAGCCACAGTAACATAAGACTCTGTACCAGCTGATTATTCTTGTTTTTCTAGGTAAACTGCTGTTCCTACGTAAGGTAAACAACATTTTGTAAAGAACCTTATGAGTTAGTTTACTGAAATAAAACCAGTGATTTCAGCAGATGTGAAAGAACTACCAGGAGCTATCAAATAACTAAGAAACAAAACCCAAACAAACATCCTGAGGGATCTTTTGTCTCCTCACTAGAATAAAGCTGACTCTACACTAATAAATGAGGCAGGCCAAAGACTTCCTGGCAGAAAGATTCAGCTTGCATCCGTACTGGTAAATTCCCTTCCCTATCCCAGAAAGAAGTGTTCACATCCAAACTGCCTATGGGAGTAGACCCTGGCCTGAAGTCTTTCCAGGCAGCCTGGAAGAAGACTTGTCAAGACTGATCAAAGCTGAGGAGTACACCAACAGTGATATGGTATGGACAGTCACTCGCAGCTTCCCGACAGGGTGCTTGTTACTTTACAAACTTAGAGCTAATCAAACTGTTTTACAGAGAAAAAAGGCTACACTTGCCATGTAGATGATGTGGGTGTGAATCTCCTCCTGCCCACCTTCTCCTGCTGAGCACCATGTACAGCTACTGCAACTCTGTTTGTAGAAATGTCCCCATTTGATATGAATACTGACGCAAATAATAAGATAATTTCTAACAACAGCTCATCTAGTTGCTGTAGCAGGAACTGTGTGATTATACTGTGAATGAGAGGTGCCTCAACTAGAATTGTAACTTGTGGTTCAGAATTTACAAGAATGAGAATGAGATAGACTAAGAAACCTATAAATCCAATGGGTGTGTCTTCATGCCTGAAGCTGCTTCAGCTTTCATCCCATGACTCTAGCAAATAATGACATTACTGTACTTCTGTGACCCTTGAATTATCAATATTCAAAAGTAAAGGAGAAGAAAATATATTTAAATAATTTTTTCACAGACTATTTGATTTTTTTAAAAAAAGCATGTAACTCTACTCATCTCATTTTTTTAATTAGAAAAAAAAATCCCAAGTCCTTTCAATTTTACAGAATAATTTAATTGTTTCCCATCCTGAAATCCTGAAATGAATAAAGATGATAAACTGAAAGATGTTAACACTTTGGAAATCTTCCCTGACTATTTCTTCCAAATAGGTGGAAAGTCAGTGTATTTCATAAAAAATAATACAAGGGGATTGTTCTTCTAAATTATCTGCTTCTTGCTCAGAACAAGAATATAGAGTGAATGTGCTATATGACAAGTCCAATGCTTTCATAGGTGTTGAATAAAGAAATTGCTCAATACGCTCACTGCCAACACACTCTGCTGATGCAATAACAAGAAATTTGATTTGTGAAAAGTTTTATTATTTCTACTTTAGCACAAAGACACTTGCTTATAGGAAGTGGATTGAGGCCATCATCTGTTATAAAAAAGGATAAGTCATGGTCCATGATAACAATTTTTGACACAACTTTGACATGAAAAATGGTTATCTTCAGGCTGGAAAATCATCAGTCCCACCTGCCAGCCAGTTCTACAGGAATGTTTGAAAATTCCATGGAAGGTCAAAAAAAGCAGGGAGATCATATGTGTGCAGCTCTTTACATTATTACCATCTTCTTCATTTATATTTGGTATTGATTTCACCATCTGAATGGTTAAAATAATTTTATCCCAGCCATGTAAACTTAAGACACATGGTCTGCCATTTTTTGCTATGTTAATTGCAGTCCCTACTTCTCCATGATTTGCTTTTCTTCATTCAGGAACCTACATGAAGCTCTAATAGAAGTTAGATGAGTAGTTATGTGTTCGAAAGGGTCTTCTACAACATCTCTGATCACCTAAACCATCTTAGACTCTCAGTCCCTCTTTTCTTGCATTACTATCTGAGAAACTCTGAATAGCAAACATGTAAAAGAGAGACTTACAGGGAAATGTTTCCTATTATTTACAAAATAGAATTCTTGTCTCTTTCCTCCCCCAAATTCAATATATTTGAAGGCTCAGACTTTTGTTACTGATTTCTATAGGTGTGGTAGGTTATAAATTCTAATATGTTGTGATGCTTAAGTACTAGAAACCAGGATGGACAGCACTGTGTACGGGACCTCCATTACTGCTCACTAGCATGGACAACCCAAGACACATGAAGGTTAGAGGTCATACATTTACTTAAGTAATCTGGAAGCATTCAGAGGTGGAATTTTGTTATTGTGATGGTAATGAATACATTTGTTCGTCCGAGGACAGCACCTGTAAAAAACATCCCAGGTACAAATGGAATTTGTATGTAATGGAAATTACTTGATTTCATTGAACATTTTAAACTTCATGCAGAGAGAGAAAGACACAATATCCCATTTTCTACTTACCTATTTTTGCAAGAGAAGCAAGGAGTATCCAAAGAGTAACTTCATAAGGAATCTGTACATAGTCATAGTCCACTGTGAAAACATGTAGTCTCGTATCTTGTGAAGAGCCAACAGCGTCCCCATTGTCAGGTTCATATTGAAAGAAACTCTCACTCAAGTTTGGCTCATCCAAATCAGCAGCGGAAGGACAGCATAGCAGACTGAACAGCAACAACCATTTCAAAAGGTTTGCATATGCAAGTGTGGCAGAGTCCATATCTGAGGCTGTGACTCTTTTATTACAGATATAGCGTATAGTATGTATGTGAAGGTATGCCACGCTCACTCCTGTTGATTCACTCTCTTCGTAGACACAACTGCTTCTTCCTCAGGGCTGCTTCATTTGCCTATTAGAGGTCATTTTAAAAGCCCTAATGTGCCTGTCCTGTTCCTTGTGTTTCAGACAGACTTGGAATTTTTATAAAGATACCGGTTCTGCAGGTTCCTTCAACCCAGATAAACCCTAGCCACAGCATCACCCTGATAAGGAACAATAAAAAAAACCCCCTTTCCAACTACATTACATTTAGAGCCACTCTGACTTCTTTTTCCATCGCTGTCAAAACCCCCAAAATTTTTTAAAAAAACACGATGCACACCGTTCAGGCCGTAAGTGCAGCATGAGTAAGTAACATCAGGTGGGAGAGACAGTGGCACCCTGAACAGGCAGGAGAGCTTGCTCCATACCTTCCTCTCCTACCTTCACTCCCCGTCTGCCTCCCAGCACAAGTGGCACCTCAGGTACCACACTTGGCACTTCTTGCTGGTCCAGTATCTCCTGATAACAAAATGACTTGGTGTGTAAATTAATGGATTCTACTAGCCTTACTGTAGGGACATCTGGTGGAGGACCACATAAATTACATTCTCATTTAGAAAAGTGTTCTCCTAAATGTATGTATGTATCTTAGCACATTATAAAAAGAGAAAAATCTAAGTTATGTGACATGCCTACAAAATGTATGTTTACTTGTCTTGTATTTAACATTTGCTTATTGTTTATCCTCCTCCAGCAATACATTCACCATTTTGGAATAGTTTTTTAAAAGATCAGCTTCTTCCCTCTTCCACAAAAGCTGTGTTAGGATAACAAAGGGTGCAAACATAGTAATGTTAGTTAGAATTTTCTAAAACCTGTATTACAAACCTTAGAAGTGAGTAAGTTTAATTTACTGACAAGTTACACGTGTATCTGGTTGTGTTGGAAAGCAATGCTGAATCTCAAAGACTGTCAGTTTACCTCCATGTTAGGGGTGCAGTGTGTGCACTCTGAGATACTCTGCAGTGCAAAGAAAAAGGAAACAAGTGGTAACAATTGGGAAATTTGCGTCTAAAGCTTGTGATCTGAACTTAAATACCAATGCAGGTACAACTGTAGTGAAGAAATTTTGTCAGGTCTAGCCAATGATGTTGTTTGATGTTCTGTTTCTGTATGAGGCACTCTCTTCTGCTTCTGCCTCAACAGCAACACCACAGTTGTCCTGCTAAAGACGTTGATATTAATACAAAATTAGGTAGATAATGCTCAACCCGCTTGCAAAAGAATAGTTCTTTTTTAAGTATACTGTTCCTATTAACAGCAGTTTTCCTTGAGGCTCCTTTCCAGCAAGGAATCTGGTGGAAGAGCTATTCAAATAACATTATGAAACAAGATTTTATTAACTTGAAGGCCAAATGAAGCCACCAGAACATGAGATCAGTGGCTCTCCTACACAGATTTTGTTAACACTACTAATTGCATTTGACTTAGTTACAGCCATACACACATACAGGCTGCAAACTGTGTTGGTGTGACCTGGAGAGTTAGCAGCCAGAGAACTGCAAGGGAAAGACTTCAGAGTCCTTGGAAGCCTACTAGCTGTGACAACCAGGACTTTAATTTACAATCACAACACACCCATAACAACAACAGGTTCTGTGGGACTCACGAGTGACCATCACCAGACAGGAACAGCAGTGTGCAATTGCCTGTGAGTATGAAATATTTCCCTACTGGTAGAAATTTTTTATCCCACTGCAGGAAGGATGGAGATGCCTGGGATTGGCCCTCACATCATTCTCCTTCTTTTCTCAATACCTTTGGGATACCCAGTGGTGACAGTCTCACAGAGCTCATTTAAATAGTCTGGATTTGTTCTGCTGGACTACACAGGAAAATCATAATGCAAGCTTCCTGGACTACACAGGAAAATCATAATGCAAGCTTCCTCTGGACTTCTCGTTTTTAATTGTTTTCTAGAAAATAAGTATAAAAACTTTCCAGAAGAAATACACTGCAAAGAACAAAACATTCACCTGTAAGTCTCAACATCATAGCAAAATAATATAATAAATAGAATAAAAATAATAATAAAATAATAATTTATGAAAGATAGGTCACATTTACAGATGTGTGTACAATGCCACAGTGCATTTAGTTTTACTGTGGGCTGCAGCACTGCTACATGACAGTCCTTCTCACTGTTTCGGAGTGAGCTGTTGCTGACTGCAGTGATAGTTCACAGAGGTGAGCCACTGTATTATAGAAAAGCTCTTCTACAATCACGTCACCATTCCGGATTCTGCTGTCATCTCTCTATGAATTTTCTGCTATCGATATAACAGACTGAATAACCTTTGGAAAAAACCCTTTAGGCTGCAATTTCCCAACATCTTAGTCGTTTTCACTGGCATGTGGTAGTGCATGTATTTCCAGAACTTCTTGTTTGGAGCAGCAGAACTAGAAGACTTCCAAGTAACTACTGGTAAAATCCGAAGAGCTTTCTTCACTACTGGAGGCAAGGTCTCTGGCTCTTGGAAAGTCTGAAACTTTATTAATACCAGTTTGATTGTTTTGTCTTCCAATGCACAGTTCACTGCTGCCTGCAGTTCAAAGATGCTTGGTCCACTGACATAGGCTGGGCTCAAAATAATTATTGCTCGTCTGCTCTGTTTAATAGCTGTAACAACTTCATCTGTGTATGCTGGGGAAGAAACAGTGATCATTACTGCATCCCATAATGGACTTTTTATCAGTTCCTTTATTAACTGCTAAACCTTAGAAAAAGGGAAAACCAGAAATATGCTGAGCAGTCACATAACCCCTAGGAATGTGTCTGCTGTCAGATGGTATCACAGCCATTCTTAGGCAGCCTGGAGAACAAAACTAGCTGCTTAGGAGGTGTAGGGCACAGCTGAGATCCCAACATACTTTGTTGCAGATGCTGGGACTTGGCTTTTCTCTCACCTAGAGGCAGATACTGAGGGCTTTCTAATTACTGCAGGTAGAAATTGTTCAGAAAATAACTACTGAAATATTTGGGGGCTGAGCATATGAGGACAGACAGAGTTGGAGTTATCCAACCTAGGGGAGGGAAGGCTGCATGGAGACTTTATAGCAGCCTTCCAGTACTTAAAAGGGGCCTACAGGAAAGGTAGAGAGTAGCTCTTTATCAGGGAGTGCAGTGACAGGACATGAGATAACAGTTTTAAGCTGAAAGAGGGGAGATTCAGTCTGGATATTACAAAGAAATTTTTTACTGTGAGGGTGGTGAAGCACTGGAACATGTTGCACAAGAAGTTGGGGATGTCCCATCCCTGGTGGTGTTCAAGGTCAGGTTGGATGAGGCTTTGAGCAACCTGATCTAGTGGAACCTGTCCCTGCCCATGGCAGGGGGGTTGGAAGAAGATGATCCTTAAGGTTCCTCTCCAATCCAAACCATTTTGTGATTCTGTTCATTTCATGCAACAGAGTCTGCTTGCAAAGAATTGCTTGGACAAGATTTATCTCAGCCTACCACTCCCTGCAACCATGTTTAAACACAGGTATGCCTCAGGTGCAAGAGTCAGATATAAAGGTCAAAACATGATGAGATTTGAGCAGAAATTCCAGTGCCAAAATATACAAAATACATTGCTAATGTATTGCATAATGTTTGTTGGAGTGTGAAAAGCAAATTTATGAAGAACTGAAGATTTTCTACCACCCACAGGGACCTTACCTCCTCCTGGAAGAATATCTCTTTCAAGAATGCATAACTTGTATCCATATTTATTTTCCAGCATATCTGGAAGAAGTTCCAAGGCAAATTTTTCTTCACTAATCAAAGTAGAATCACTTTCAGAAGAGTCTAGTTTTGCATAGGACACAAATGCATCAAATTCTTTATCATCTAAAATAAAGAAATAAATATGTAAGTCTATATACTTTAACAAGTCTATCTGAAGCATTCATCTTCTTTCTTAATGCTCAGTTTCTTTTTAAACTATTTAAGTTGGCACAACACAAACCCATTCATGAAGTACAGCTATCCAGTTACCCACAGTCAACTTTTATATCTCACTGTCTTACAAATTTTACAGACATACACTACCAATGCAAATAAGAAAGCTACAGATGACCAGTGCAAGGAAGTTTAAATCATGCATATTTCTGCATTTTCATTAATATTGCCCCTTTCAGGCAATATCCATGGAAAGATTTCCAGCCTTCTCTCTCATTTGCACAAATGCTGATTCCAAAAATACTCATAAATGCACAAACTAATCTGAAAATATAATGAATTTTAAAGGAATAATATTCTTAAATACCAGTTGCTTGCAAAAGATGTACTATTTTCATGCAGTGTGATGTTTTTAATCAGAGACTGAGACAAGTAGCAAAGCCTAAGTCTGATGCAAATATCAGCTCAGACCAGTACTGACCAGTTCCTGAATGTTGTTTCAGTCTCATTAAAAGAATACGTTTTTGAGATGCAAATAAAAAAAAATGTAAGGAGCTTTTCCTAGCTTTGAAACACCTAGTACCAATGACCTGAGTTAGGCTCGTTCTTAACTACAACACAAAAATAAATCTTTCCTATTTTCTGGGTAAAATTTGAATTATCCTGGAGGGAGAAGGAAGAAAAAAACAAAAATAATTCTGATGAGAGCAGAAGGCACAGTGGAGTCAGTCCAATTCCCCATATGTAGTTGTCTGATGCCATTTAAATTGTCCTAAGGTTGACAGGACTGCCAAATTTAACGCAGAAACTACTGGAGACTCAGCCTTTTGGAATGGCAGGACATCCTTGGGCGGCCCAAATAATGTAAGACACCTACATTCAATCAGCTGAGTTGCATTATGATGATAGAAACTAGAAAGAAATTCTGCTGTTCAGCACAAGATCCTACTGCAGTGTGCTGCTCCAGGGTGAGCTGAGAAGCTCTCTAGAATTCACCATATTGACTACACCTTCACTGCATGGGAACTGAGACACTTACCTCCAGCACACCTTATAAGTAACAATGTCAGTGCATTAGTGTTAACTCCTGATTTCTATCCCTAAAGGTAAGATTAGGATCACAAATCTGAGCTAGAGCTCAGGTCTCAGGATCTAGAAGAGCCCATATGGGTTCCAGTGAGCAAAGCAACTATACGTGAAAGACTAAAAAAATGCATAAGCTGAGGCTTAACGTCTGCATTCAGAACCAGCACACAGCAGAAAGTATGAGATCAAAACAAAACATAGGTGTGCAGCTTAGGTTTGGAGGCCAAGAATGTGATTAGATAGCACACATTACATCTCCACTCCTCCCCTCTGCTTTTGGCCACAAGCCTCCACCACTTCCTTCTACTGGTGCTGAAGCTCTTGAGGGAAGATGATTCACTCTGCTAGTTACCCACTGTCTTTTACTGAGGAAGTTTTTCTGCCAAGCTGAGAAAATTTAGGCCCAAAAGAGTGAGTCACCAGCAGCAGGCACATAGAATTAAGATTGGTTTGGCTGAAATGCAATTCTTCTCACCCTGAATTAAAGCTCCTTTGAAAACAGTTTTTAAATGACAATAAATTGCACTACAAATCAGATATTCCTCATCTCACCCACAGAGGTCACTGCAATCTTACCAGACAACAATCATAAATAGCTACATCACTGTTTTCCTTTTTAATATTGCAATAACAAGTTAAAAACAAATATGCATTAAACATGATTAAGATTTTTTTTTCCGGTGTTGTACAGAAGGACAGTTACAAATGAGCAAATTTTAGCATAAACATTTAAATTGCCCAAAGAGTAAGAAACTGAGAATAACCAAATTAAGCAAAGTGACTGCATACATAGTCTATAAATGTTAGTATGTGTTGCTATTGTTTCTTTCTCCTTGTGGAAGAAGGCAAGATTTTTAAGTGATATATCTTAATTGGCTAAGGAGGAAGCCCAGGGATTAGAGAGGCATGAGAAAAAAGGCAACCTAACTGCTATCTTCCGCTATCAAATGGGAAGGTACCGAGGTGATGGAGATATACTCTTCTTTGAGATGCAAAGTAACAGAAAAGGGGGCAACAGATATAAGTGGCAACAAGGGAAATTCTCATTAGATGTTAGTGAAAGGGTTTGCACCATGAAGGTGATCAAACACTGGAGCATGCTGCCCAGAGAAGCTGTGGATTCTCTATGCACAAGGTGCTGAGCAACAGTCAGTAGAGTGTGGGATCAGATGACTCCCAGGGGTCCCCTGCAACCTTGTGGGTTTCTGCAATTCTCTGATTCTGTGCTGAGAGGGGTGGGAGAGAAGAAGTGGCAGGAAGGAAGAAACAGCAAAATAGACTCATAACTGCTGCTTTGCTGCTCTATGAACAAGCCCTTTTGGACCTCAGGACTTGATATGCATCCTCATGAAGTGAGAAGGGCATAATCCTGCAAGTGAGAACGTATTTTACGGCCAGTCACTTTAGGCAGAATACTGCCTGGCTAGGCACAGTTAGTCTGCACACTCCATACCCCCACACTACAAATGGTGTTGTGAACATGCGGTACATGGGAGTCAGGGAGCAGAGGCTGCCATGGTGGAACCCAATGGTATCTTCAGCTTCAAAGCACAAATCTTGACAGGTCTGTCTCTGTCCTACTGACATATGAGGTGAGCTCTAAGGGGATTTTCCAGAGGTAATTAAATGAATTTGTTACCAATAGAGGGGAAATTTTCAGTGATTTCCCAAATCATTTTTGCCTGCTACCTTAGAGCTCACAAAAATGCTTTCCAAAGGGTAGTTAATTGTCTCAGTGTGTATGTATTTGTAAGTACCTAGATACACTTATTTCACATTCACATATAATCTACATATACACATGCAAACACAAAAGCAGGCTCAGATACCTATATCTCAAGCTGCAGAGAGATTCAAAGATTTTTAGGAAGATTCCCTTGGGCACATATTACTGCATTTCTTTCAACTCATGTAAGAAAATTATATGTTAAATTTTTTGAAGTAGGCACTGTCATTTATGATACATTTTTACGCTGCCTATTATGTTGGAGGCCCATTTTAGTTAAAATAATGGGGCAATGTCACTACAGACATTGGAAATATTGGAAGATGATCACTCTGGTGTAAATACCAGGATAGTCATCATAATTTTTAGAAAGAAAATATTAATATTTCCCAAATGTACACTTCACACTTGGTGACCTATATCATCTTATTTCTCTCCATGATATTTATTCTTCTGAGAAATTATTGGCTTCAAGTGAAAAATATAACAGGCTTTGGAGTCCATCATTGCAAGGACATTTGACTATAGTCCACACGCTCTGTGGACTTTAGAGGTTAAAATGTTGGAGATGCTCTATTATTCCATGCAAAGGGACTTCTGAAATTTGACTTTCTACTCTAATCTTCCATCATTAAATTAGTGATCTTGTAAAAGGCTAATTGTGACATTTCAATTGCTGTTAGGTGTTTTCTTCACACTGCCTGGTTTTCTTCCGTCTGAATCCATTGAGGGTCTTGCTAGCTTTAAAGGCGTTTGTACTGGCTCAAAGGAAACAGGGCCTTTAAGAGAACTTAATTAAATGATTAAGTCACACTAGATTAATTCACATGGCAATAGGAAGTAGAAAAACTGGAGAAAATTAATACTATGCAATGGTTCTTACCTCCTGTATTTTCATCGTGGACCAGATAACTTCGGTACATCAGCACTATTTCAATCCAGTGCTGGTAAATAAAGGCAATGCACAAAAGGAGTGCAAATAAAACAGAAATGGCGGTGCATAATGTGTGTAAGAGGAACACTGTAGAAAGAAAAGAGTCCATAATAACTCAGCCTTTCCATAATATTGGGCACTTAGATGAAAGTCCCAGTCCCAGAACTGGGTCAAACCAGCTCACAGTCTCCATTCCTGCCCTCCTGGTAAACTTTAGGGAAGTCAAATATTCATTTATCTGTAGACCTTAATGGAGAGTTTCTGTCTACCATCAGGGACATTTTTGAATGGTATCTCCTTGATGGTATGGAAAGCCAATCAGTGAGGGAAGGCACTGAGAAACTGGTCTGTGGTAGAGGGGAGAAAGTAGTCGTTGCTTGAGATGGAAAAGTCACATTAGAACAAACAGCTGCACAGCACACAGTGCCCTGCTGGAGACTTCCTGTGTCACTCCAGTAATAAATCTCCATTGTGAAGTATAGTTCAAAGGTTTGATTTTCGCACTGATTGTGGTTTTTAGCCTTTGCTTGAAAGGCTGCCACATTCATAACAGTCATTGTAACTTGTCAAACTTGCATGCTAAGCACTGGGGAAACAAACAGACGTGTCCTATGATAATCAAGGAGTACTATTGCTTTTAGCAGCTGTTCTGCTTCAATTTAGTGTGCAGAAATGCTACTCTCCTCTTCTTCTTCCCAGGTACTCTCCAGCTTCTACTTGGCCCACCTGCTTGCAGTGGCATTGATAGGGAGCCCTATCTTTGGAGTCCTTGGAAAAATATGCCTTTCTATACATCTGACAAACTTCTCCCATACAGCTTCAAGAAACTTCTGCAGCTGCCTAAAAAAGCCAGTGTCAGTGGAGAATGAATCTGTAGCAGCGAGTAAATCAAAATGTATCTTCAAGGGCAAATAATCACCCTTCGATAGTTTTACCTCTCTGCTTCCTTTTCAGCCTGATCACAGCAGTGGCATTGCCCACCGAATTCTCAGCAAAGCACGTGAAGTTGCTTCTGAGGTCCTTTTCAGTAACTTTTTTCAGTTTCACAATATGAAGAAGTGTGTGCCCCTTTAAACCCTTTGGATAAACTCTAAAGAAAAAAAAAAAAACCAAAAACAAGTGTTTACATGATATCTTTGCTGTTCATTCACACAATCTCCAAATGTCTTAATTACAAAGAAAGGGGCTTGCAACTTCTTAACATTCAGCTTGAACTTTTAACAGCAATGCAATAACCCTGTCTGGAACTGACGTCAAAGGTCTCCACACTGAAAGGTTTGCTCTTAATTCATCAACTCAGCAAAATACTTAAGCACTTGTCTAGTTTCAAATATATGTTCCCCCCTCGACTCTGTCTTTGTGTTTTTCTAATATGTAAAAAATACCCTTGTGGGAAATGAAACTTCAGAAAGAAGGCCTAAGAGAGCAAGCACTAACTGTATGAAAAGTCTGAGCAGCACAGTGTCTTGCACAGGGTTGAAAAGCCCAAGGATATGATAAGCAAACAGAATAAGACAGATATATGTGATGGAAGTATTGGAAATGAAGAAGTAACAGAGGAATCATTTTGAGGCTGAACAAGGGTTGTGGGGAGCAGATCTGTGTCTGCAAAAACTCAAGAATACTCAGGGTTTCTGAGTCTTAGCATTTGTCTTTGAAATCTGCAAATACAGGCATCTATGCGTGGCCCCAAAGGCACTTCACAGTGTGCCACTGTAAAATGACAGTCTGCCATGGCCTTACCTCTGCGAACTCAAGATATACAGGCATGTGCACAGACAAAGACTGAACCTGGGGCACAACAACCCTATGCAGAGCTACAGATTCGGAGAAGCCTGGCTGGAAAACTGCCAGGAGGAGAGGGACCTGGGGGTGTTGGTCAACAGCCAACTGAACATGAGCCAGCAGTGTGCCCAGGTGACCAAGGAGGCCAATGGCATCTTGGCTTGTATCAGAAACGGTGCGAAATTGTATGCATGCAAAAAGCTAAAAACTTGCTCAGAACAATGTTGCAAAGCTAAACATTCAGAAGTTAAGAAAATCCAATTTAAGATCTACCTCATGAGTGATTGTATGTGTATGTGCGTGCATATATGTGTGTGTGACATATTCATTTATTTTTTCCCATATGATTCCTATTCAGAATGTGATTTTAGCAGTGACAGCAGGGCTTTCCTTTTCATGGTGTACAGAAAAGTTTTTCCCACAAAGATGACTCAGAGCTGTCAAGTGGAAACACACTTGCCTGTGCTGCCTCCACTATCTTTCTCGCCCACGTTGGGTACTGCATAAGTGAAAGAGACAGGGAAATATAAGAGAGAATTGGAAGCACAGGAATTAATTTTTTGCCTTCACGTCACAGCAAACATTTCCCTTGCATGTTGCTTCTCTTTAGGGTCTGGTTAATTTTTGCCCGGGAAGATTCTTGGAATTCAGTGTCCTGAAATTCAGTGCTTCAAGTCTGACTGACTTAATAATCATACCCTAGTATCTGAGGTATTCAAGTTCCTTTCAATGTCCACAGTACTGTTTTACTGATCTGGTTTATTCCCTACTTGTAGACAGTTTCCAAAGATAGATTTTGTGAATTGCTAAGAAAGCAAAACAGGGGAAATGTTTGAAAACAGCTGCAGTCAAGCACCATTCATGTTGAAGCTGTCCATTAGCTAAAGTTTTAAGAAGGAGAGTTAAGATTGCAGAAAGAGTCCTTGTCTTTATGCCCATCAATATGTGCTTCTGTGTGTGAAGTGCAGATGCTTATGGACATACACATGTTGTATGTTTGTCTTCAACATACATATGTTGAAGAACAGAGCCTTCTGAATTTCTTTCAGTAAAATGCATCCACTAAAGCTGTTGCAGAAGGATATTTACAGCTGCTGACTGTAGCAGTAATCAGACTATTGGGCTTTTTCTTACCTTGTTTCCTGATCTGATAGTTCAGTTATATTTTCTTTGTTATTTCTTTTCCATGTTACCCTCATCAAAGAAAGTCTTTCAAACCCAAACTGTACACGACATTCCAATTCAAGTGGCTTTCCTGGAAGAAATTAGCACAGGAAAACTATGCATGGGAGTCATTGGAATATTTTTCTTTTAAATAACCTGGGATCTGTATAACATGTGATGCTCCCTTTAGTATCCACAAAGATGTATATCAAGAAAAAAAATTATAAAAACCTTTCATACTCCTAAAGAACAAGCCTTTTGTGCTTTATCAAGATCTATCATTATCTAACAATAGTTCATTTAAACATTTTCTTTTGCTTTCAGATGAGGAATCGAAACTTACCAAGCTCTGCTTCAAGGTTCATTACACCATTTGGATACAAGAAGTTTGGTGGATGGATAGTGTTTTTTGCTGCAATTAACAGGGACACTGTTAATAACTGTAATGCTATAATTAGTGTAGAAGATCAGAAAAAATATCTACAGAATTTTCTTGTTCAGATGTTAGGTGGAATTTAGACACCCAAGTCCAAGAGGATAATTTACGGTTGCTGAATTGTCTGAGTGCACAGATAAGCAAGTTTTGACCACAAAACTTATGTAACTACTTAAAGACCTGCTATCTCAGTTACTCTGAGGCACAGCCATCTTACATGATCTGAGGATCTCTGCATCTATCCTGCACTTCAGGCTATTTAGGATTCAGAAATTATGCCGCCTCCTTGCAAAACCCCCTGAAGAATGTAATCGTTATACTAGTTCCCTACCAAGCCCTATTTGATGCCCGGTAAGCACATATACAGCACACGAACCTTATTTAGAAGCAGGTATTTGCATTAAAATAACACTTTATTTTTTAAATCAAAGCCTGCCAAAGAGCACAGATAATGACACCTACAGTTCTTATAATCTACTAAGCAATCACCCAGGCTCCGGAAAAACAGCCTTAAGGGGTTAAAGCCCACAGTTCTGATATTCTAGGAAAGTCCCATACTGCAGGAAATTAGTGCCACATTACGATTTTTTTAATTAAGTCACAGCAGAGAAATATATGCATGATTAAGGAGGAGTATATATGAGAATGACACCTTTCAAGTGTTTTTTGACTGTGCTGTGAAGTGATGGAAAATAACAGAACGGTGTATTAACTCAAGTTCAGGTAAATCACAATATAAGTAGAACTAGTTCATGCATTCTTGAAAATATTGTGGGAATATAGCTGGAGAGAAGAGTGAAGGAGTAGCAGATATTGTAATTCAGCACACAGAGGTCTCAAATGTTGGTGAGATGTAGTTTCCAAACCCTGTCCTCATGGGATGTATGTATTTTTCCCATGACTTCTTGGTTCAAAATGTATCCGACATCTGTGAAAAATGGACCTGATATTTCATAGGAGTGTTTTCCTCACAATGGAATTTCAAAGAAGTGCTGTTCTCACTAGACCACAGAACCAGGTTGTTTCACCCAACACCTTTCTTTTACTCCTTAAATCTTGTTTTCCCTTCCACAGAGTGACCCACTTTACACCAGGGTGCTGAAAACTGGTCTTGTGCTATTGTCATACAGATAATACTGGATCCATCCAGCCCAGTACACGTGTACTGGGTACATCCAGCTCAGGATATGGAATAGCTGTATTGATGCTTTCCTCTCGGACCTGTGATTGACTGGACTAACTGCCTGATGAGAGCATTTTACAGCACTCAGTCACAGATGTCTGGAGAAAAGTGTAAACACATCTCTCTTTTAGCAAACTAAAAAGTCTCCCTCACTCCTAATCCTAACTTGTTAGTATACTCTCTTGTACAATGTTGACATTGTCCAACAGCACTTTGTCAGGCAGTATCTGGGCTTCACTCAAAGGGCAGCAAGAGATAGTTAATATTACGGAAAAGGTCACCATGATTTGAAGGAGAGTTTAAGATTATGCCATATCACTGAGCAATAGAGCATTAACACTCCCCATTCGGTCCATGCAGAACCCTGGCATCAGTCAGAGTTTCGTGAATTCTACTCTCAGATTGAGAGTAAAATCCTTTTAATGATTTGATCCCCACTGCCAGAAACTACAATAAATCCAAAGGGGAATTAAGTCTAGAAAATTATGGCATTGTATGCTACATGTTATTGCTGAACATTAAAGGTTCTTGTAAGTGTCCCAACTTGTCCTGAGAATACTTGGAAAAGGATTATAGTAAATGTATAGCTAAACCAGCTTATGGGTTCAGAACGAGAGCCTGAACAAAAGACATCATCAGGGTAGGAAAATATACAGAAAACATACTTTACTTGATGGATATCCTTCCAAGTTATTATATTACTCACCAATGACTTTTACTGTTACTGCTCTTCTCACTGTCCATTTGGTTGTGTTGTCATATAGTGTGTAATCACACACATATGTTCCATCATCTTCATAATAGGTTGGATTCAAGTAGATTTCATTGTGTTTGAGCTTTAGGCTTTGTCTGCTTTTCCTGTATTTTATCTGATAACCATCCTAATGAAAAGAAAACAATATCATGGAATTAGAAGTCTTTTGTTGTTGTTGTTGTTGCTGCTGTTATTAGATTGCATTTTAAGATATTTGGAGAGACTTGCTATGGCAGAAGGGCTAAGCTAAAGCTCCCAGAAATTCTTATTAGGAGTCAGAGGGTATTTGTCAGTCTTATTAAAAAATTGTGGTCTGTATTATGTGAATACCATTGCTTTTTAAAAAAAAAATTATTTAAAATTTGTGGATGCTGAGAGAAATGTGAAATCATGAACGTAATGTAAATTAAACTCTTATTACTAAAGAGTGTCAAAAAAAATCACTTTTTTGTTGGACTGGTTTTTTTAATTTTGTAAGTAAATAATTTTGTAAACATTTTTATGTTCTTTTATAAAAAGTAAATCATGCATATGGATTGTCTGATACTGACAACACTTTCCCTACTTTCAAAAGGTTGAAAACCAGCAATGGTTTTAAAAGCATCCCTATTTTTCAGCTTAGTGTACACAGATTTTCTAAGAATTTTCCTTAAGTCAAATTCCACTACTGCAAATTGAAAGAATTGCTTTAAATTCAGTGGGATGCAGATCAAGACCTATGTAAAGATATACCTCATTTAAAATTTGAAAGTAAATGAAGAATAACTTCAACTAAATCATCATCCTGCTTGGTAGAATATATAATGTAAATAATGTTGGTCATAAAAAGCAAAATTGAACTTTCAGTCATTCCCATTTGCTCACATTATGCTGGTTTAGATGGCATAAATTTTAGCTTACAAGTATTTTAATGTTCATTTGAAAAAGAGTAGGTTAGGTCAATAATGTTTCAGTGGAATAGAGTTTCATTAAAAAATAAGCCTTAGAAAGTGCAACCTAAAACATTACTCTTAAGATTTTTTTTTCTAACAAAGTCACTTTCTCGTCGCTATATTTGATATTTTCAGAATTTAAAATGTTGAAATTTTAAATTTCAATCATATGTCACTTTTCTAAAGGCCCTATTTTGATTCTCAATTACTTTAACTGCTCAGCTGAAGGGAAAGCATCTCTAGCTTCTGGTTTATGGAGTAGTATTTTAGGTGTGGCAAAGTTCTTCAAAACTCTTGCATACAGCCCCACCTATAGCAATTCAAGATTCTACTTTTGTGTTGAATTTTTCAGGCTGTCTTGTCAGTCAAAGAGTTCAAGAGCCTAAGGAACATAAAGACCTAGACCTAAAGGTATATGTACATCCACTGAGTTTTTTTGAATACTTAAGAGAGTGACTCTTACCTTGTACCATTTTACATCAGACTTTTTCATATGGCTGTAGCACTTTGTTCCCGGACAAGTTATTGAATTCCCATTGCCAGCAAGAAGATACAGCATATTTTCATCATAGCTCAAGCATTTTGCTTCTTCCTTTGTTTGAACCTCTAGTATAATTTTAAGACATGGGATTTTTTCCCTGAGTGACGCAGAAAAAAAGTTTAAAACTGCATACACAAACCAAAACATTTAATTGTTGCATAGAAATACAAGCCTTTAGTTCCATTACATACCGTATCACACATATGTACACTCCAGAAGCACTGTCCCTTACTGGTTTAAACCAAAGTGTATCCCCTTGGAGAACAGGATTAGAGCTTTCTCTGATAGCTTTCAGTGGTTCTTTATCTTTTTGGTGCCAGAACCATTGCACCGTGTGTTGTTCTATAAGTGAATTATAAATGTGGGTAGCATCTCTATCTGGTAAAGCACATTGTAAAACAAACTCCTCATCACTAATTGCACGATACCATATTTGAGGTTCAACATGGGAGCATCCTGAAAAGCAAGACAAATAAGATATATTACCACTTGAAAGGACACACAGTCAACATGTTTAAAAAAAATTTACAAAAATACAAATTTACCTTTCTTTATGTTAAATAATTTTTATGGGGCCAGATGCTAGGCTAACAGACAATTTTCTTATGCAAGGAATTTACCAATGCTTTAGAAAGTCTATTCAAAGTGTTCCAAATGTTTATTACGCCTTTTTCAAAATACTAATGTGAAAATAGCTTAAGATTTTCAGTGAATTAAAGATTTTTCATGTGGTTGCTAACCTATTAAACCTTGACCCTGTAGAAGAGCAAATGTAGTTCTTCTAGCTCTCCTCATATAAATAGAGAAGGGATTGGCATAAAGTTGAAAAAGCAGAGTCTACCCGCCACACTGCATACTTAGGCTAAGGGTAAGAGTGACAAGTATCATCTCACTGCTTTCAAACCATTCCACTCTCATGTGTCAGTTACTGTCACTAAATTTAGACAAATTTTGGATAGATACTGAAAGCTGTGGTCACCCATTCTTACCCTGAATTCTGTAAAGTCTGACCGAGCTTGTTGTGTAGCCCCTCCTACCAGTCAGGATGTGGTAACTGTTGGAAATATTATAGGATTTCATTTCACCAGATGAGAGGGCATGAGTCCTTCAGTTCTTCGCCTGCCCACCTGGGAGACTTCACAGTTTCAGTTTCTCTCTACTGACTGAATTGGATCAAGTTCCTCTAGACAAATTGTGTTGGTGAAAGACTGAAATATCAGTCTCAGCCAGCCTTTCTCTTCCTCCTCACCACCCCCCACCATGCCTCCTGATAAGCCTGGTCCAGCTGCTGGAGAATTCAAGGAATCACAGAAGCAACTAATTTGCTCCATTTTGTTCTCAGAAATTCTCCTTTATATTTGCCCTTTTCTTTTAATTGGGAAACACATCTGAATCACATTTATGGCCAACTGTATTGCCAATACTTAAAAAGATTCCATAAAGGCCAGAAACAGTGGTTTGCCTAACACAAGCATGAACACATACAGTAAAAACTCACGAAGGCACGACAAAGTGCAGATTCATTTTTCTCAGCTGTCGGAAAGCACCACAAACACCAAAAATTGCCAAAGCGGTTTCTTACCTGGCATGTTAATCTCTGTAACTTCTGCCTGACTGACAAACAATGCTAGGATCCAGCACAAAGTGAGTATGATCTTATTTATCAATTTTGACTGATTTTCTGAGATATTTTCTTTACAAATCATAATTTCTGTAACAGAGGAAAACAGATACTTTTTTTGTAAATAATACTCCAATTAGATAGAGAAGCAATTATATATTTTATTATGTAGCTTTATAAAATATTACACACACAATATTTTCTAGATATGGGGTTTGCAGCAGTCTTCATTCTCATATTATTTCACACAAATACAGGACAGATGATATCCAAGAATGTGCAACAGTCTTTAAATACATCCCAGATAGTGTTGCTTACAGATGGATTTTCAGATTACACCTACAGCAAAGTGGAACCCCGTATCTGATGTGGAAATGCAGGTCTTGCAGCGGCTGTTCCTGTCAGAAGAGGAACTTGTTCTCTAAAATATGCTACAAGATACCAAATTACAAAATCCACCTGCAGTTAATGACAACTGTTAGCAACAGACAGAAAGGCTTAACTGGCATCAAAATCCATGGAGCACTGTTGTATCTTCAACACCAGCAGGACTAAAGTGTGTAAACTGGGTTACTTTGGGATTAAATAAAATCTGAAGATATGCTGCAGCTTCAAATGACATTAATGCCATGGGGCTGGAGTAGAATTATGCAGAAGTAGAACCTTCAAAGTATGTACTGTGTGGACACTGAGTCTCTGGTTCTATCTCTTTCACCGAAGACCCATATTGTTATTGGACTGTGCTACCAGCTAAAATAGACATACCCTAAGATGTTCTTTAGGGTCACTAGTGCAGCCCGAAAAACCCCTTCTACTCCTCCATGACTTACCTGCATGTACAGCATCAGGTCTTGCTTCAACACCACAGTACTGTGCTGTGCTGCACTACTTGAATGACCCTAACAGAGATATGCTGAACAGGGTAACATCCACAGCACCATAAGGCATTAACTTTGTGGTGTGCCATTTGTAAGCTGAGATCAGGAACACCTGGTGGACTTTGGAGTCCACAAAGCACTCGGTCGCTCTCAGACCCCTATTTTACAGCATCTCGTCCAAGGTGAAACCCAAACCTTATTGTATGAAGTGATTTATCTTTACTACTAAGAAGTTTGACCTGTGCTCCACACCCTTCTCAGCTACAGGGCTAAAGGGGTTGGCAAACTGTCAAGCATGCATATTCAACAACCTTGGCTTAATCTGGGTATTTAGTAAGAATTTATCCAACACCTGTGATTGACACGTCTGGAGAGTCTGAGTCATGATCTCAGTGAGCAAAGGCTATGTTCTTTGCTGATGTTCACATTGTGCAACTGAGACCTAAAGGAGTCTTTTTCTTTGCCCATTTGGCCACAATGACTCTGCATTTGTGCAGCTGCCAGACAAGCACTGAGTCAGTCCAAGGGAAAAAAAGAAAAGGTTGGGCAGAGGCTAGTTGCTTGTCTTTTGGCATGTTATGCAAATCAGACACGACTCATACAGGCAGGCAGAAAGAAAGCACTCACTGTACACTCAGCTATCAAGATGAAAAGAACTCCCACTGCACTTTTTCAGGTAGCTTTTCTGTACAGAGAGAAGCACTTTAACCACTATTCTCTTCAGCATGTCTCTGGTTCTTGCAAGTGAACAGAATATCCTATTTCTACACTCAGAGGTCACATGGAGTAGGTTAACTCATTTGTCTTAACCCACTCCAGTGGTTTGTTACAGATTGGCTGCTACCAGTTGTCATTGCCCCATACACCTTTTAAAATCATCCTGTAACTCCAACAGCATAAAGAGAAAATCTCGTACAATCATGGGAAAAAGCCCACCTTAATTTTAAGAAGATTGGCTTATCCATTGCAAAAAGGATCAATGGATCCTGACTCTTCATGACAATTTTAAAGACTTCTGTCAAGGCATTCGTTAAAACTGCATCTCTAGCCCTACTAACAGTGTATAAAATAAAGGATACTGCCTTGAGCAATGTCACCTATCAGCCCATGTGGCAAAGGCATATTGGTGCCAGTAGCAAGCTGGATCCAAAGGCATTGTGATCTGATGTAATGGATCACTGTTGTTCAAAGAGGAAGGTTTCCTCTGCTTCTCCATCCTCCCCACTGACCTCTCCCTTGAATCCAGGCAAATGGTCCAGCCTCTCTCCTGTGGTAGCTTTGCTCCTTTCTGGTCACTCATTCAATCCTTTAAGCCACCAGAAGCTACTTGAGGAGTGCCTGGCCTGGCACAAGATAGGTAGTGGAAGCATTTACTTCTGAGCGTCTCTTTGTAATCAGGGACACACAGACTATGTGTAAAGAAACCACAACAAGTGCCCATCTGCAAAGCATTTAATAGTGCCAGTGATGTATAATCTCTCTGCTCTTCAGTTTACTGACATGTTAACAATACCCTCTTCAACTCAAAAGTTCACCACAAATGGGGAAGAAGGGTGAAAGGGAGGAGTAACTAATGAACGTTATGGCTTTGGTTATCAATCTGTATAATTGTCTGTTATCTTTTCCCTAGCCATGGGAAAATACATCACTGTCATTTTTTTCTGCTGACTGATAATACCATTATTAGAGGACCTTGGTAAGCTTCAACTTACAGGGCTTAAAAAGTATGGTTGCCTGTGAAATTATTAAGTGCCATCGTGCAAGTGTACCTAACAGGAAGAGAGACATTCACTGAAGACATAGCAATTACCAAAGTAGAGGGCACCTGAAACAGGATGATCTTAAACTGACCATTCAGTTGGACTTTGACTGCAGGTAGACTCCATGTGATTCATTGACTTAATATATTCAGTGTCTCATTTTGTCTTGGTTGGTATCTGCCAGAAAAAGAAAGCAGTCTACTCTGGGCCAGTGTCTCTCTACAGTCTCCCACCACATACATGCTTATATCAACATATCCTCAGTCCAGAAATTTAAAATGCCATTTAATTGGAAAGTAACTTATATACCGATGAAACTAGTGTGGTCTTAACATAATTTCCTGTGGTAAAAAAAATGTGAGAAGAATAAGAACTGAATTATTTTGCCTATGTTTCAGCTCCTAAAGGAGTCTCACAAAAAGAATGCTGCAAATCTCTATTTCATAGTATTCTGTATTCACATAAAGCATAAGCAAAAGAAATGAAAATTGATTTCTCAAGGGATAAACCAAGTTTCATGATATCTCTGAAGTCTAGTAAAGAGTGGTGCGCCACTATCTTACAAATGACTCTTCTAATTCTGATTCTGATGAAAATTACTTTGGCTTCAGAGATATTAATTTCTGTGTCTTGTATTGGATTTACATCAATTAAAAGGCAAACATAATTTGATTAGAAGAATACTATTAGTAATAGCCACACAGAAGATAAAAGCTTTCTCATACCTACAAAAGAAAACAAAAAAATTCTAATAAAGCTACTTACTAAGGCACTACTGTTTTGTCTGACCAAGCCATTAAAACCAATTTACTTCATAATGCACATTCAAATCAATAAAACCAACTCACCTGTCAAGCAGATGGGATATAGAAGCTAAACCCCAAAGCTAAAACCTATGAATAAAAAAATGCAGTTATCTGAAAATCTTACTTGCACATCCTACACTACATGATAAGACTTGTGGTTAGTTCTAGCTGTGCACCGTGTTGAATCTGTTTCCTTTACAGGAATTTCCTTTACCTCACTGTCATCATCCCTCCCCCACTTTCTCAGTTTGGTTACATTAGGTTCAAAATTTCCGGGTCATTTTCTTGTAAAAAGAACAGTGGAAAACCTTTGCCTTTAATGAAAGATCAAAGCCTTTGGGATTCTAAAAGCTTTAATTTGCATTATTCTCAAAAATGCTCGGACTCTCTAGTTTGCTTCATTTAAGAGCAGAAAGGGCAAAAGTTTATTTCTTTTTTTGCCCCAATCCTACTAGATGGTTCAAAAAAAAGTGCATAAAATCTGAAATCTACAAGAAAACCACATTTCTGCCCAATACAGAATAATATAGGCGTTGAGTTCTTGTCTTAGTCTCCTTAGCTACCTTCCACACTTACTGCAAGTGGGCACTATGAGGGAACTGTGACACACTATTAAATATTTTCTATATCTGTCCTTCCAGTAAGCCTTTTTGGTTAACCCAGTGCAGCTTTGGCAGAAAAAGAAGAGAAGCCTTGATGAATGCAACCTATCTGTGACTTGCCCCTTGGACTTGCTGGGCTGGCAGAGCATTTCAGCACAGTCCCAGAGTCCAGCCCACCTTCCAGGCTTCCTGTATGGATGTGAAACTTGTAAAAGACAGGCTGCACAGTGACTCAAACTACATAAAAGTATCTGAGAGGACCTTGTTATCAATTCAGACATCACTTCTCTGTATTTCAGTACAAATCATGTAAATCACTTCTCCATATTTCAATACGAATCATGTAAATACATAGGTCCACCAGTTTACCCCAGACTTATTTCAAGAAATAACAGTAGGACTAGTTTTCTTTTGTGAAGTTCACTCTATTTGTTTGTTCCAAATCTGAGTGTCTTTATCTGGTGTGCAAAACCGATCCACACCCAAAGTCGAGATACCTATTTCATGTGTGCACAGTGATGAGTGCTCTGGAAGTAACTCCACAAATCTAGCACATCTTAGCTAGTACATAACTGGCATTTTATACATTCTGAGCAACAGTTATCGGTACATTTTACAGCTATGTTTGGTCATCCTTGTTCCCATTAGTCTCTTCTAAAAGTCACAGTACCCTCTGCTTACTCTGCATGATTGGTGAGGAAAGGGCTTTGGTGCGTAAGAGGTTCTTCCTACTGTGTTAACTGGGATGGTTCACCCACACTTCAAACAGTTAGTTCTCTTTGGTTTATCAGAAAGTTTTGTTCTCTTTGAGCTTATCTTGATGTTTCCTTACTTGGTTGATTTATGGCATCATCTCTTATGCAGGGCCATGATCAGTTAACAGTCTGCTGAAGCAGAACCTCCTTTTTTCACATACTTTCAACACCTTTACTGCAGATTGGGTCAATCACTCTACTTCCACAACAAAAGACTTAAAAAAGGCTTTTTACTATATAAGAAGTGATTTCAATTTTACATCTATTTATACACATAACTTTAGGTGATGGCCAGTATTAATACTGGTTTTAACAGGTTCTAAACATTCAGAGAAATATTTGGAGATACAGAATGCATATTCTCAGCTTCTACCATGCCTGACTTTCTCACTCATTCTCTTACACGTTTTACATATTTTATGCTACAACTCCTCCACCCCTGTAGGAAGTCAAGGTAGGGGGTCCATGTCTTACCTTGTCCATTTTACTTTTGCTGAAGCATTTTACCAGCCAAGAAGGAGGGGGAAAATGCACCATCTCAGTTTGTACATAGCACAGTCTTATAGCACTGGGAGGATTATATCTCTTAACTATTCTGATATAATTCCGGCTTTGCACATTTACACATTACCTCCTCCTCTGCCCAGCAGTGGTAAATACCGAATGGATAAGAAATTTTCCGCTCCGATTATCTTCTACACTGAGTTGGTGGCGCTGGTTCTGCTGCCACAGGACGTGTCACAACAGTATCTAGACATGAACCTTTGTCAATTTTGTACTAGATTACCCCTTCAGTGAAATAGCAAACAGTCAAGGGTGGCTTATGGAACAGTGGGGTAATTCACCTATTATTCCTCTTTGAATAAGGGAAGGTGGTGGGTTTTAGTACAAATTTGCTGCAGCCTTAGGCATTGGAGTGTAATACAGCTAAGGCCATGGAAGTTCTTCAGATATACCAATAACTGAACAGATCACTTGCCGACAGAGAAAGAGCAAAGCAAATAATCACAACCCAGACTTTTAAAATCTTTTCACTCTCACAGTCTTTAGCTTTGCTAATTAGAAAAGATCATCCCTTAAACTCCATGGCAACCCCTTCTTTCTTTCCTTAATAGTCTAGCCTGCTTACTGCAAGAAACTTAAAACTGACAACAATGTTCACTGTACTACGGGTTTTCTTTCAAAAAATTAACGTGCTCCAGTACAGAAGTAGGTCAGAATAGTTTCCTCATTAGTCCCATAGGAGATCTTATTATCCTAAAAGCTCTAATGTCCGTTGTAGATGTATTCATGGCCATATGTCATTGCGTGAAAAGCTTAAACAGCTTTTCTTCTTTCTAGTATTTTCCTGCATACATTTGTCGACAATGCTCCTATTCCTTTCTTTGTTCATTTTACCAGTCTAAACAATTTAAACTTTTCTAGGATCCCTTCACATTATTCTCTTGCTGATCATCATGCCTCTGACTTGCAGATCTCTGGGTATTCACTGGTATTTGCACTGCATTTTTTAACTTTTCTCCATCATGCTGGCAGTTGGCAACAATCCTGAGGCTCTCACAAGTTTTCATTTCTGAAGTATAAATTCCTTCCTTGAGAGGTATATTTACTGCACATCCCTAAAGACAATATCCTAAGTACTACATAAATAAATATTCTTAATACACTATATATATTATTATATATATTAAGCCATGATACACAGACAGAGACATTACTATCAGAACTGAGCTGAATATTTAGGCTTGAGTCTCCAACTGAATACCTGAATTCAGAAATGAGGCATACCCCATAATGAAGTCACTCAAGAGATCTCTTTGCTAGGGATATGCAGATTATTCCTAATAGGTACAGACAGTTATTCATGAACTGACAAAGACACTTCAGAGTTTGCCCATTTGTTTCTAAAGAGTCCATTTTGTACACCATTACAAAAATTTTTGGAATGTCTTATGGAACAGTATTCCTTCACCATAGTTAAAAATTCTCAAACTGCTACAATTTTTCTGCAATGCATAGTAAAGAGTTTTGTAACAACATACTGGAATGAGGTCTCCATCATGACTGCAATTGGCTTTACTATGATAAGATCTCCATCACGACTGCAATTGGCTTTACTATGATAGTAGTCAAAAGAATTAGAACAATAAGCTGTGAATCTATTTGATTATCTTTAATGAATAACTTAAGTCATGAATGTACTGAATACTGGTTTTTTTTATTTGAAAGGTAATAAGCAACAAATATATTACACTGGACTGCAGTATATCTTTCTGAGGTACTTACTATATTTCATCAACAGAGGCCAGATGGAAGATCAAACAATGCAACGTAAGACAAATCCCTGTGATGAGTTGTTTATATATTTTGCTGACAACGAAACTAAAAAATGAGACTATTGTGGTCTGTCTGCAGCTGCTTTTACTGAAGTTCAGGAAATTTGGATTGTTGAACCACAAGGAGTTTTCATGAAACCAGAATAGAGCCTTTTTCCTATTTTGTATTTTACGTAATTTGTGGCTGTTACAGAAAGCTTGGTAACTACTCTTTCACTCAGACATTTTATCTAATTATAGCTACTAAAACAGAAAACTATTTCCCAAAAATACAATCACATTTTCTTTTTCAAAACACTGAATATTTTTCAACTATATCACAAGCATCTCACTACAAAAGACAACATTTCAAATATTTTAATTAATCATAGAATCATATAGGATTTAATGATCTAAAAGTTGCCTCTTCTGTGCAAGCTAGACCATAGTCATCTCTAAAAAGAAAGTGAACTTTTTTTCACTTTCTCTGAGAAATTAAGATAAAAAAGGACAACTTTTATATAAACCACAATTCTAGACTAAAGTTCCATGCCATTCTCACACATCTGTCTTCATACTGCTGATCTTTATTTTCTTACCATTTTTCAACAACCTTTAAGGACCTGGCAGCAGTCTACTGATTTCTGGACATGACACACAGAATTCATTGATCTCTGGACATGACACACGGAATTCTGGACCGTCTTGTACAAATTAACTGTATATTTCCTTTAGGTCTTGGCATGTCCAATGTACATGAACCTTGTTCTGTGCACACAGTAGTCATGTGACCGAGGTACATACCCCTTGGACCTCTGCTTTTTGTGCTGACTGCGATGGTTATGTTTAACATCTGGCTAAGTAAACACACTACCAACAACTTGTTTCTGCATATGTCTTCAATTGCTCCACAATAAAACGAGCAAATCTTACAGTTTCTTCTGTCCTCCAGCCCTTCTGCAAATCTCCTGCTTTCTTCACAGTCTAGAAAGTGCTGAAAAAGGTAGGACTTGTCCTGTAGCTTGAGTATGGAGTGACCTGCTGCGTCTTCCTTAAGTATCACAGTGTAGACACTGAAGGTGGTCACACAGGACAGGGTCTATGGACAAATATAATCCACAAACATTCTACATTTCCAGTCCCTTATAGACTACTACACTGTAAAACTGATACTATACACATTTATTTTCAAACTATTAGTAGACAAGAAGTCTTCTTTGTTACTCGTTTTCTTCCACTTCACATTATATGTGGCAGAAAGTGGTCAGCCAGGAACAATAAAAGAATGCAGACACAGGCTATGCTCTCATGTTGTAGAACGTGCAAGAAAGACAAGAATCTTCAAGACTGATGTCTTAAACCAACTGTCCCCCCACTGATCCCATCTGCATCCTTCTCTGGGAAATTACATATTCCAATCCTTTATTTGGACCTAGTTTTGTTTAAATTTTTCTATGCTACAAATGAGACATTCATTGCTTCTAGAAAGCAGGTGTAATTACACTCACTCTTGTTTGTTCTTACATATTTTTCTTACTGTAAATTTGAGTTTTAACACTTACTGCTGTCTAACTGTTACAAATCCTGAAGCCACATATGTAGAAAGGGTGAAATGAACTTCTTTAAATTGCAAAAAGAAAAGAAAAGAAAAGCTAAGCTATACAAGTTACTGAAATTACCCATTACCTCAAACCAACTATCAAGTGAATTCACTTATCAATTGACATATACGTGATCAGGTACATCAGCGCAACTACAGTCTAAAAAAGTTGTATTAGTAGCTTCTTTTCTCCAGGGGCTGGCAAACAAAAAGCAAGCATTTCCAAGCCCTGATTAAAGTCAGTTGTTCAGGATGGAAGAGCAATAAGAACACCATCTGGTATTAATATGAGTATGCATGTCCTCTCTTTTCCTTGTCTCCCTTTACCACAGCACAGGCATTGGAGATTAGCTATAAAGATTAAATGACTGTGTCATAGTTCTATTGCGTGAAAAAACACTTACCCTTTCACTTTTACAGATATCGAGTACTTCATTGTACTGCATCTGAATGTCTGTTTGCTGGAGTTAATGCCAACTAGCATTCAATCTTCCTTATGCATAGTCCTCTGATATTCTGCAAAATCTCAGTGCAGTCAAATTCTGTTATGATCTGACACTCTTCAGGGTACAGTATCATGAAGTACAGCAGGTATAGGCAGTCACTCATCTCTCTAAGCTGAGATGATGGGGAGTTCATCGCAAATTCAATCTCAATTTATAGTAGTTGGTTCTCATAGAGGGTAAGTTCAGTCCAGAGCTTTTACCAAACCATGTGCACTATTCATATTCATGTACATAGTATAACACATTTGACACTTCATATTGTTAGGAAATACATTAATGACAATGTATGAAAAGCCACATGGCTGAGGAGCAAGACCTCAGTTAAGCACTAGGAAAGTAAAAAACTTTCCTGTCAGTTGTTTGACCAAGAAATGGATATACCCATGATCTGCAATGGCTTTTGTGAAGCAGGGGCAATCATTAGTCCTGCAGGGTAACGTTAAAGTGGATCTTGATTACAAATCATACAACACACTGGTGGAGATACGAATCTTGATAAAGATTTGGAAGTGTAAAGACAAATGTATCTATAGAGCAGAAATCCTCTTCAGTAAAAGCATAAGCCAGAGGATGTCCTTTGCCTAAGGACTATGTTTTAGTAGTTGTTTGGTTGAATGACAGAAAGAGGGGAGAACTCCTGAGTTGATCTGAAGGACATCATAGTTGTGTGCCTTATTCCTCTGTTCCATTTCATCTGTGTATTAACATGGCAACCATGTTGTCCCCATTCTGTATATCCACATTTAGCCTTTACTTTTACTTGCACACCTGTCAGAATATATGTTTGATTCAGGATATTTGACAACTACTTCATCCTGATGAATCCTGAGACACTGCCATGACTCTCAAGGGCACTGCGAAGGAAACTTAGCTCCTCCACTGCAGCTGCGTGAATTAACTGTCAGTGTCAAAGAGGTGTCTCTTCAGAACTAGCATTAGTTGAATGCAAGACAATGATGAATGTGGGCTGAGTTTTGATGGTCTCCTAGACAACTGACGAAAGATCTTCCAAAATTATTCTCTATTGATTTCTGCCTATAGATACAAGGAGGAAGTAGAGTTTCATTTCATCCAGAAATTTATGTCAGATTAGTATCTTCTGCAAGGCAGCTACTGATAAGGGAGGATGACCATGATTTTGAATAGCATTACTAAGTTTGTTTTTTGTTTAAAAAATACTAATTACAAATATCCCAGAAAGTTAGGAGTATATGTACATACAGAAGATCTCATCTTCACATAAATCCCCAACGTCCTTCAAATGAAGGCAGCTGCGGTTATAATGTAGATATGAGTGCCCATGAACAAAATACAATTATCTCTACCCTATCTGTCTCCTTTCCCTGTCAAAATGAGCATTTACAGTGAAACAGGAGGATGGAAGCAGTCTTTACCTTCCACCAAATTACACCCATCTGTCTTGTCTAGACCACAAACAACTGTGTAGTGAATACTGTTAACCCAACCAAACCTACTCTTTCTAGCCTTCATTTACTTTGTTTTCACTTGGTATTTCTGCTAGACATTGCCCAAAGTCTACATACTAAGCTCACTAAGACATGAGCTCTTTGGATCTACTCCCAACCAGGATCCTTAGGAAATACCAAAACACAAAACCAAGGGCATCTAAATAATAATGCTTTGCAATTACTGATATATTTATTGAGAGACCTCAACAAATATGCAAGTATAATTAATATAATTCTACATTACTGGAAAATGTGAAACCAAAATATTTTGCAGTGTGCTTCATACCATGTTGTACGTACTAATCAGAATTGAAGTTCTGCTCCTTGTACAGACTGCTGAGAAAATTCCCTCTGGGGCAGCATTTAGCATTGGAGTTAACATCATCCTAGCCACTGTAACAAGTTTTACACTCTCAGATCTCAGATTCAGCCTATTATGAAAACTATCTTCCCAAAGTAAGTGTAGAGTTTGTGCTTTCTATTGATAAGCAAAATGTGCAGTTTTCTGCAGCATCTTCTGTCTCCGGAATTGTTATATGACTGCATTAGAGTTATAGTCCTCAGTCCATGGTTGAGCCCCTTCTGAGCCTAGATCATGATTATTATAGTTCCCTTTGGTGTTTATCTTGGTAGGTTTTGCTGGCATCAGGTAGCGAAGTTTCTTCCAAAATCTGGAATTCACAGGAAGAGATTTTTCCTTCTTCCACTTCACAACCCTTTTTGACGGTATAAGGGACAATGATTCTGGCAAGAGATTGTAGTCACTTATTGGCATATATTCTATTAATATGATCTTAGTTTTCCTTTCAACTAGCGCTTTGTGCAATCCACTCCCAAGTTCATATATAGCTCTGTCAGAAATGTAGTTCTGGCTCAGTATAATGATTAATCTTCGGCTTTTGTCGATAAATGAATGAATATCATCAACAACTGCTGTAAATTAAAGATAAATGTGTTATTAAACTAAATTGAAGGGTTAAGAACTCTATCAACTTAGCCTTCAATAATTGCACATGCACCAAAAATGTTCCTTTGTAAAGTGACAGCATGTAAGCATTCTGTTCCTAAGAACAGATGAATACGTGCTATAGATTAAGAGTCTGTGAAAATGAGCTCAGGTATAGTCAAAGACTGTTCTCTGGAGTAATAACACACATGCAATATCCAGCTACCCTATACAGCTGTCTGCCAATAGTCACAGCAAAATTTGTTTTTCCTCCAGCCAGACATCTCTCTACTTTTTCATAGTAGATAGCATTGGAATCATTCTGCAAAAAGTCACAGAAACCTCTCTTCAAATATTCAGTAACCATCAGGTTACTCTTTCCTTCAGGTCACTGAATACCCAAATCTAATGCTGGTGATCCAAGGCTGAAAAGAGTAGCATGTGATGACAAAATTAATTCCAACTACGTTTTAGATCTATGACTTCCACCATGACAAGCAAAGAATGAAACCAAATTGTGATACTCCTCAAACACCCACACACCAAATTGAATTATCAGGCAGAACTTCCCATCCCTGTTTCAACACCATGGGACAACAAGATCTACAGAAACCAGAGATCTAGAAAATATGCCTTGTAGGGAAAGGTAAAGCAAACTGCAGAAGTAACCTAAAAAGAAGAAAACTGAGAGAAGAATGAACCTGACAAGGGTATTATAGCACCAAACGATCCTGTAAATAGAAGGAAATACTCTGTTATCCATATTGAAAATGGATCAGACCAGAGAAAAGGAAATAAACGAAAACTATTTCAAGGAAATAAGATAAAACTATTGAAAGAATCAGGCTGCTTTCTAAAAAATATTTAAAGAGAGAGAATGACTGAAAAAAAATGGCTTGAGAATGTTATAGCATCTCTCTCAGGTTAGAAAAATTTCAGGAATGGTTACAAACAGAGAACACTGCCTATTTCTCAACTAGATCTTTGAACAAAGTAGAATCCCCCACTATCTTCTTTCCAAGCATCTGTAATTGTTCATCTATTTATAGGCTATTGAAAGAAACAAAAGTCCATGTTGTCATTTCTATTTTGGTATGGCACCCATTATATTCAAAATATGGTGTCAACCACCACACTGAGGACACAGCAGATATACAATTTACGACAGAATAACTAATACCAGAGACATCAGTTACTCTGTGAAGTAAATGAGAGTTAACTCACAGACAAGTCTCCTCAGCAAAAACAAAGCTAGAGTACTATTACTGTGAAACATATGCCATGATCTGTGTTTTCACCTTAACTGTCTCCATGCTAGCTTTTTCATCTGTTCGTCTTGGTTCCATGTAATCAGAGGTATGTGTGTAGGTGTATATGAATTCATAAATATATCCCTAGTGCATGTAAAATATTTGCATGAAAACTTTGCACAACACATTTGACAGAATTCCTTCTAATTATGGACTTCTACCCTTGTGTGAAAACAATGTGCCTTCTTAATGACACGAATACTCAATACACTTACCTCCTCCAGGGGAAACATCCCTCTCAAATATACATAACTTGTACCCAAAGTTTTCTTCTAATACCATGGGTAGTATCTTCAAAGCGAAGTCTCTCTCTTCCTCAGAAGGAGAAACACAGTCTTTCAGGTAAGAAACAAAAGCATCATATTGTTTTCCATCTGGAAAGAAATTACCAATTTTTGTCTCATTAGCAATCATTAGGAATACAGTATCTTATTAATCTTTCTTTTTTTCCTTGAATCAATTTCAATTTGATACAAGATATTCTGATTGTATTAGGCAAATCTTTGAAAATAATATACATTTTCTACAGTAAGGTATTTTGATTTAATTTGTTTTAGATAGGATTAATTTAACAAATTAGTATCATGTCAGATGAAGAAGAAAATGAAGAGATTGATTAAAGACTAGTGGGAAAAAAATGTGTCTGTAACTGGATAAGAATGCTATTTAAGGTATTTTGCAGATTTGCACATTTGTTTAACTCTGTCTCATATTGTCAAGAACTTTTGTAGATTAGGTACTGGCAGAAGATAATAAAATGATATGTTATTTTAATTATAATAGTATATAGCTTTGACCAGTAATTTGCTGACACAAAATGCAAGTAAGACCAAGTCAGAGGCCAGATCTACCACACTGAGCAATATCTAATTGAAATTTGCTGCAGAACAGCTATCTGGGTTGACCAAGCAGCACATATACCTTTACCACATGTAATTCATAAAATACTTCAGTACACATAGCTCATAAAAGAGAGAGAGCAAGCTAAAGCCCAAGAAATGTGCAAGATGTGTAGGAGTAGGAAATCCATTGCCTAGTATCAGACAATCAGTTCATCTAGGGTGGCCTAGTCCAGGTTTTCGGAGATCCTCCCTGTAAGCCACTGTACAGAGTGAAAGCTAACATCAACTAATAGATATGTAACATTAGCAGGCATAAATAACATCGACCCATTACTGTGAAATCACCAACCTCTACAGTTTATTCAAGAACTACTCAAACTGATTCAGAGACTAAGGAGGGCTTAGAAAATTAGAGATATATACACAGGATGTTTTTTTCACCACAGTTTTGAGAAACGGTCATAGCGTAAAAATACCTGGAACTGGGTGTCTTTCAGGCTTGGTCCTTAAGCTGAGGTTGCTGGTAAATTCCCTGGCACAACGGAATGCACTTCTTTAGTGCATTTAGTGACAAACCTATAAACTCTATAATGGCCTCTGCAGTCAAGGAAGCATTTTAACCTCAAGTGGAAAGGCATCAGTGAGGTGAAAACAGATCTTTGCCAACCTGCGTGACAAAATACTCATCCTCTTTACAGATAAATACTTCTAAACTTCTCCATCTTCACCAACAATTCTCCAACTTTTGTGATGAAAGACACAGCAGAACAGGGTACCCTGGAGCATCATCTAATTATGTCCCTCCCACTACCTGCTCCAGAGGCTGCTTCGCTCTGTTTATCTGCTTTTACTGCCCCAGGTGTATAACAAGCTCACTTTAACACCTGACCATCAAGTTCTCTTTTACACATTCTTTGCTGTTTCTGCTCACAGAACTAATGAATTTATTTTGTGTTCTTCAAATTCAATTGTTTTATAGAACCTACTAGAAGCTACTTTTCAATGAATGCACTTATTTCAGTCAGCAGTCGACAAGTCATACCTTCAGCAGTGTCATCTCTTCTGCATATATTCCTGTAAAATAGGACTAAATCGACTCTAAATATCACACAGACAGCTACCACAGCTACAGCAACACATGGAAATAATACAGCAAGTACTATTCCAGCTGTAAATGCGTGTGAGGGCAGATCTCGGATGTTCCCTTTAAAACAGAAGCACAAGAAAATACAGCCTTAACAAAGAGTATTATATGACAAGGTCACTGTATTGTGTACCTATACCATTTCAAAATCACCCCCTCCAAAACCACAATATTCACGTGAATCCTTTCTTGCTACTACTTCAAGCACATATGCATATCATTTGTCCTTGAGACAGTGAAGAACTACAGAATATGGATTACTCTAAAAACTGAAGAAATAATCTTGCATACATCCATACAGCCTCCATACACATAAATGAACTGTATGTGTGATCAAGACTGAAATTATAGGATGCACCCAATGGTAGGTGACATACTTTTATGATGAATTTTCTTCAGGTTATTTATTATTTCCTGTTATTCTTTACCTTTCACACCTCTCTCATCCATAATAGTTATTAATGTCTCCTTTAATTTCTCTAATAAGTATCATTTTTCTTTACAGTCTTTAGTCTTTAAATTTTTTTTGTGGTATCTTTGTCTTTTTAGTTCAAAATGCAGTGTTTTAACTCATACATCTTTGTGAAGTGTTTATGAAGGCACTGTAAAGTCATGCATAATGCAGTCTGTATGTCATTTGCTTTATTACAGATATCATTTGACTGGTTTATTTTCATATATTTCCTCCCAATAAAGCCTGGAGTGGTCTGAGAGAGACTGGAAACAAGGAGGGAAGGCCCATTTGCTATGAATCTCCAGGGTGTTTGAACTGTAAATGTGACCTGCTACTATATGGTAGATGTCAGATTTCCACTGCTAGAAGGGTGGAGTCCCTGATAGGAAAGAAATTGTGAACCAGAACATTGCAGGCATATCAGGAATATAAAAGATTGATATTTCCGTGAAGAGAAAATTAAAACAGAACAAAAGAAGAGAAGGCTGAGGGGAGACCTCATTGCTCTCTACAACTACCAGAAAGGAAGTTGTAGGGAGGAGGGAGCTGGCCTCTTCTCCCAAGTGACAGGGGACAGGACAAGAGGGAATGGTCTCAAGCTCCGCCAGGGGAGGTTTAGGCTGAACATTAGGAAAAAAATTTTCACAGAAAGGGTCATTGAGCACTGGAACAGGCTGCCCAGGGAGGTGTTTAAGGGACGGTTGGACAAGGCGTTGAGGGGCATGGTTTAGTGTTTGCTAGGAATGGTTGGACTCAGTGATCCAGTAGGTCTTTTCCAACCTGGTGATTATATGATACTATGACTATAAAAAAAAAACAACCCAGCAAATGCAGGACTGCACCAAGTTTTGGGTGACTAACCCCAGTGATTCCACCAATTTGGTGAGTAGGAGAGCATAGGGAATGCTCTGTCATGGGATCTAACAAAGTGCCACACAGGGATCTGTCAGCCAGAGTATCACTCAGCCTCCCCAACTGTGTCCACAGCCAAACTATGGAGCCGTCACACATCTGCTCTAGCAGATGTAGCAGCAGCAACTGATGCCCCTGCCTTAGAGTAGGAGGAATCACCCAGAGGGGTCTTAGGTCCAGCACAAGACAGACCATAGGCACATGGATGGAAAGATGTTCTGAAATGTGTACCCTGCCCATAGGACTGAGAAGGTGGTGCGATTAATAATTATATATGAGGAGTATGATTCATAGACTATAACATACCTTCCTTTAATTTCACTATTTTTATTTGTGTTCTCTCATCAGCTTGCAACATGCAGGTGAAATTATGATGCATGTCCTCATCTGTTACTTTTCTAATCCGTAGTAGCCTTGTGACATAGAACTTATTTCCCAGACTGCAACAAGGAATGGTGTTAGCAGCACTATATGTACAGAAACATACAATGAGTTGAGAGGCAAATTTTAAGAAAAACAGTTCTAAGTCTCAGACATTTTACTGAATTTGTAGTCCACATAGTGTAGGACATTATCACAGACAAATGTATTTTCAGGAAACCTACTGTAATGTTTCGAGCTCTTCTTCACATATTGAAGGTTTATCCTCTGGGAAAACCGAGCACTTTTTTGGAAACTCTTGATTAATTAACCAGTAGAGGTTGGCATCTTTTCGCATATAATAACCCAAGAAACCTGTGCAATTGAGTACCTCTTCTTTACCTAAACAAAGCATAACATGAGATGTAGTCAGAAGTAGCATTCATGTTCACAGTGCAGTAAAATGGCAGCTTTCCAGGCAACATATCCAATGAGTTGTGTTCCTTTTATGAGCTTTGTAGTCCCTACATGATGCTTCGTATGTGTTTCACCTACGCTGGTGGTGATTTCACCAATCATAGACAAGGGTTCCCTTGCACCCTCTTGCAGACTGACAGTCACCCACTGCTTTCTCTCAGATAAATTCTGCCCCAGCTAGAAGAGTTAAAATAGGCCAGAGCATTTCAGGCTTTAGAGAACTAAGGGCAATTGAACTCAATGTTCCTTATACTTCCTTCCAACTCAATATATTCTATGATTCTATGAACTGAACTCTGTCTTGCAGGCAGAGACAGGATTATGATAATTGATTAAAATAGTTAAAGTATAAACTATACTCAAATCAAAAAAACCAAAACCTGTTAAAGCCCCTGCTAAAGTCTCACAGAAGAAATTCTTATCCCATCTCCACACATGGAAATCAGCATAAACCTGAATGTGTGAATAAGTCACTTAGACAGTCAGTTACTTTGTACCATCTCACAGCACTAGTAGGAAGTGGTAGGAACCACCCTATAGAGTTTGGTTTATTATAAGAAAGAGCAAAAGTATAATGAAAGTCTACATTTAGGAAAATAAAAGCAGAAGGCTGTGGCTCTGCAGTGTGAGATTTGATGATTTACAATGCATTTTATTGTCATATGGGAAGTCTTACCTGAGGCTAGCTGCAACACCCTTTCCAGGCTATGCCAGCATCATTTCAAGTGAACACACCCAGAATGCCCTTTATTGCACTACAAAACCTGAATGTTTGTTCCTGTTCTGGCCATTATGCACAAATACTTTCCAACAAGCAAGGTATATCCCAGAATTCTCTCTAAAGGCACACATTATAAGCTGCCTTCTCAAGATTAATCAGAGCGGATGCTCAAGAACCCTTAAAGCAGAATCCAGCTGAGAATTTGCCCATCTTAGATTTGGACCTTAGAAATCCAAATCACAGATTAAAACACAGACTTAGACTTCTAGTATCAACAACCTTTCAGCTCTAACCTTTTCACCAAGCAGAACAGTTATTTTGGGGAAATACCTGGTATTTTCAGAATACCATCTAAGCAACGACAGGTTTGAAAGTCTGTCCAAAATTCCCTTCTCTCTCTGTCATGTCATTTGTCTCATGATTCACTAGGTAGTTCAATGATCCTATCAAATGATCTTATCAAAGCAGATAAGAGATGGAAGACAGGTGATTCATAAACATTTAATGCTGAACTCTGCTACCTTCTAAAAGTTGCAACAAGCACAATAAAGGGAAAAACTACGCAGCAAGTGTGCACTGGGAGACTGGAGGACATTAGGCATCATAGGATTAGGCTACTGCCTTTGGAGAAAGGACCTATCAAATGGTATTTGTAAGAAGGAAGGAAATTTGCCATCTGAGTATTGTCTGAGTAAATGAGACACACACATGAGAAACAGATGAGGCAAACATGATTTTTCAGACTTGGAAATGAAGGACTGGGTAACCAGATATGAAAAGCATTCAGGCACATGAAAGGAAAAACTGGTAAATTTCCATTTTAAAAAATTTATTGCAGCATCAGTCACAAAATTCTGGGTTCTGCCCAAAACTGTAGGAAGCCTGCAGACCATGTCATCTAACCTCATCCCAGCTAGAAGCTCAGTCAAGAGTTTGGCTTTTGACAATGTAACTAGTGTAACAGATCTGCCTGCTTCTGTTGCTGGGACTGGCAATCCTCACATTTCTCATTTTCCCATGGAATAACGCTCTCAACTGCAACAACTATTAAGGAGATTATTCATTATTTCCGTCCACTGAACAAACTACACATCTTTCACACATCACTCCATGGGGTTTGCTATCTACTAAAAAACCCACCAAACTGTAGAGAGCTGGTTTATCACCATCACCACTTTCTCTTGCTGGTCGTGGCAGTAACCTCAGTTTCTCTCTCTGTAGAAGTGTAAATTTAGTGTGCTTGTATATCATTCATGGAAACACTAGGCAAAATATAACCAGATATGAAGATGAATTGGATCCAGGAGGGTGCATAGATGGTGCTTAGGTTGATTACATTTACTATCAACCATAAAGAAATCAGGGAAAAAACCCACATATGCATGCACTAGCTACCACAAAGATTGTTGTGCCACTTTGATACCTTTTTCTGTTTCAATTTCTTCATCACGTCCAACTATCTCCAAAGGTACATCCTCTGCTGCATCTAGAACAAAAACAAATATTTCTATTGCAGTAAAAATTACATGTTTGTTTTATTTCTAAAACTAATCACCTGCATTCCATTTAATTCAAAGAAGAGTATCTGGACTCTGGCACTACTGAGTAGTTTAGAATACAGTTTATCCTGTCAATTTTTATTTTCACATGCATAAATATACAATGCACAATTTACAATGATTGAAAAGGCTCTTTCCCAAAACTTATTAAGTTTCTATGATTTACAGCAGTTAATTCTCAAAAAAAATAAAACTGCAGGGAAAACATACTAAATTAATTTTTCAAAACTGGTAATATGTCATACCAACTTCTTCGCCTGCTTTTTTGTTATCTAAATGATTACAAAATAGTTCAGATTAACAGATTTTTATCACTCTTGTATATATTTATCAAGTAAGAACTGTAATTTAAAATCTCCATAATACGGTGAACTAAAGAGCATTGTTCAAAATTTTAGAAAGTTTCCTTACCTTCTTCTACTACCAGCTTAATTGTATTTGTGCTCTGGTATACCTTTCCTTTATGACCAATTAGAATTTTACAGGTATATATCCCAGAGTGCTCTACTGTTAAGGTTGTAAAATCCAGTTCTCGCTCTGTTTCATTTTCATAGTTCTTACAGTCCTGCAACAATAAGGGCAGAAAATACTATTTTGTATTGAACATCTATTCAACACCTTAAAGGAGATAAAAATGACTTTTGAAACAAAGTGTCACTATCATTCTGTCACTATCTTCATGACATTTATCTAACCGATGCAAGGAGAAGGCCCAATTATCAGTCATGGTCATTTAGATGCAACATTTCAAAATTTAACCCATTAGATGTTGAGAGCAGGGCAATTCTGAGTAAGTGTTTGCATATAGAAATATTGTGTCAGGAATTTAAATGCACTCATATGTGTTTTTTTTTTTTCAAATGATGGCAGAGGTCTATGTCACCTGATTGAGGCCAAAAGTTGCCTAGACTTACAAGGAATTTTCAGGTTAAAGCAAGATGCCTCAACAACAGTGAAAGCGACCATATCAGAGGGTGACAACAGTTGGATTCACATGTATTTACCCTCCCTAGCCCCCAGATCAGATTCTTGTTGGGTTTTGTTAATTTATAGAACACGCTAAGGGAAATGTCCTATGAAAACTCAGCAATATTTGAGTCTGGTTTGAATTTCCTTAGATTAAGAAAGGAAATGATGACTGCTGTAAATTGTCCAGGGAATGGATCTTCCTGAAAGTATAAGAAAGCAAGGTTGTGGCTCATTCTGCCATGCATAAGCCAGAGGCCCATAATTAAGTCATCAAAATCCTTTCCTGAAACTGATTCAACATGTAGTGAACAGCTTCCATTACTCCAACCAGTGCATTTGAGAGGGATAAGGAGCGCTGGTCAAGGCAATACATAGGGACAAGGTGGAAGAAACTTATTTGGGGTTCTTCATCCAATGATTGCACACAACACGTAGCAGTTAAAAGTGGCCTATCTATCCTACTATCAAACTATCATCTATGCTCCAATAAAAGCTGGTAGAGAGAAGACCATTGATTTGCCTAAAATGAACAGAACTGGATCTGTTATACATTTTGTAAAATGCACTCAGAAAAAGTAAAATTTAAAAATTTCCAATTAGTTTACAAGCATATGCTAAGTGTAAAACCAATATCATCATACTACCTTTAGTGTCAGGAAAATGTCTGTATTAGAGAAGTAGCTAAACCAGCTGCTAGCTAAATCAGCAAACAGAGAAGTGCATCATATTTTTTTACCATTCTAAGTTCACCAGTTACCAGCTTACTAATTATCTTTCATTACACGTACATTTTCCTAGAAAATCTGAGAGCAGGGAAAAGCTATATTCTGTGCATCTATCTAAAGGTTTTTCCACTAATAACCTGAGAAATTCAGGTTTTAGAAAGTTTGTAGATGCTTCTAATAATTTGTTTGCTATCAATTTTTCCTGCAGACATTTTGCTTCTATAGCCCATTATTTGAATGATGTTGTTTACATAATTACCTTGTACCATGTTATGTTGTCATTGTCATTGACAGATAAATCATTGCATTTCAGTGAATGACCAGTTCCAGCGTTTTTGATTTCTGTAGTCAAGTGATTTTTGTTGAAACAACTGCTTTTATTTCTTTCAAGTACATTCAGGGTCCACTTCTGAACTGTAAAATTATGTGCTTCATTACTATGAAGAAAAAATATTAGGAAAATCAATTTCAGGAGCTTTTTAAAGGAATGTAGCTTAGTGAGTTAACAACAAAATATAAATAAATTCTCTAATATGTCTGTTAAGTAAAAGTATGTCTACCATGATCTAACTATTTTTATTATTCCCTTTTATTACTTTCTCACCTCCAAATATGTGTTATTTCCCATAACAAGAGAGTTTATCTAAACTATATAATCCATCATAGAGCATCTGACAATACAATTGTATCTGTAAAACATGGCAGTATGAACTAGATCAGCCAGAATAAGAATGAAATTATCTGTGGCATCGTGTATAGATACAGGTGATCATAAAGTAGTTCTGGGGTCTTGAATAATCTAGTGATTTTTGCAGATTTAATCTTCTATGCATCACTAAGGTTGAAGGCAGTGACTGAAAAATATGTTTGTAAAATACATCAAAATAAGGTGTCCAACTCTTCTGTTGTTCATAAAACAAAATTATTCATTGCTTTATACTGTGCAAGTAGTCATGGATATTTTGGAAATATTTCTAAACCTAAACAAGTCTCGTGAATTACGAAATCACTTATGGATTCAAGTATGAGTGCAAAATAAGGCATTTTGAAGAGGATTCATGTTGTTCAGTCTGCACTGATCAGAGAACTGTGGTAGCTGACCTCCCCAGGTTGACTGGAAGAGACAAAAACTACCTCTTCTAAAATGGAGTCATCAAGTCCCATAGAGCATTTATAAAGGATCACGAGTATATATTCTTAGAGCAAATAGAAATGGCTCTTTTGAATATCTAGGATATCTTCTATCCACATATTACTTTAAAGAAGAAAAATATAACTGTGAATTACTTCATTACTGGATACATCTAAATATATGACTACCAAAGGAAAAGAAGCTGGAGGATTTTTGGCTCATTTGGTAAAACTGGCCTCACTTTGGCAAAGCTAGGGCTTAAGAGAAAGTCCTATGCTTCCATGAATTAATGGAGAGATTTTGCAATTAATGCATAAAGCTCTCATGTTTTACTGAATAAGAATCAATCACAGAACACTTCCCTTTAGTGTCATTTGTATCTTTGTAAATATGTTTGAAAGGGAAAAAAAAAAGAAACAAGACATTTTGCCAAGAATAGAAAAAGGAATCATTCCCAGGAGAACTGAAACTAGTAAAGAATCGTTTTGATGAGAAGGTCTAAAAGGAGCAAAATTGTTGAAATGGAGAAACATGCCTGATGAGTGTATCAGCTTAAACACCAGTCTTGACTGGCACATCTTTTACAAGATTCAGAAGAACTGTTAGGACATCATTTATACAATTAAATCAGACCAAGTTTTGAGGTGTGTTTTTTTCCTGCCTTAATAAGTTCCCCATATAGATTTTTTTAATGTATTTTTAATACCTTCTTTGCATTAGTGCCCTTTTTCAGTCTGCATATGCTATCTTTGTTCTGTTACTCATTTGAGATATTCATTACTCATAATCGCAACTGACTAAATCAAAGCACAGCAGTTTGGTTTCTCAATCAGTTAAATACAGTGTCATAAACCGGAAAAAATCTTATCAAAAATTTTCCATTTGACATGTACTTGCATGGGTATCTATGATGGATGGAGCCCTTCTTACCTGTGATTATTCTGTGAATCACTTTTGAATTTTCCAAATAATATTTAAATATTTAAATCAGAGCTTCTACTTACAGTCAGCAGCGGGACCACAGTGAATAGTCAGTCTTCGAGTACAGTTTAGTTGACCTGCTTTATATGCTTTGTTTCGGGCAAGACAATCTATGTCCCAGAAAGTTCTCTCTCTCTTAATTAGCTTAGGTGTAGACAGAAACCTTAGTTCCAACTAATTCCATCAAGTCTCTCTGATTCTTCACACATCACACTAATGTCTAAATGCTGCTGGAGCAGCAATTATGGATCAAACCATAAAATACATATAGTTTTATTACATATATTCAGCAAATGAAAGAAAATGAACAATTAAGCCGCATGTTCTCCTCAGCTCTGTCACTCCACAGAGGCTTTCTTCTGTGATCATATTTGGTGAAATGACTTCAATAAATATGATGATTTCACCTGAAGTGGGTCAAGATAAATGAAAATCTGACAATGAACAGCTCCCTGAAAGGTGACAAAACCACATCTAAGCAAGCTAACATGAATTTGTTTTACATGATTTATATTTGTCTGCCATATACATGATTTTCACAAAAAAAAATACATTTAGTTGTACTGTTTAAACTGCTGGTGTCTGAGCTGTTGTATTTCCATCCTGGTTTTCACTTGTTGAGATTCTTTAGTGATAATTTGTAGGGAACAAACTCATTTCTGGTTTAACAGCATTTCAACTCCCCCCTGCTGAACCCAACAAGAGGAATAACAAAAAAAAGACTTGGCTTAGGAAAGAATAGAGGGAAGTGAAAGCCCTTACAAGACATAAATCCAGTTCCTGGATACATAAACAACACTAACTCATACCTTAGCTATTTCACTGCAAGCCAGTGTTACCTCAGTATTTCAACCTACTTGGAGAAACTGACACTCTGTCTTCCAACTACAATTTTAGCTCTAGATGTGTGTGTTCCTACTGCTTTGTTTGTACTATGATTTTAAAATGTATCTTGTATTTATCATGGATGCCTGTGCTTTCATTTTTCTCAGGAACCTATAATTTCCCTCAATTTCAAGATCACCAACACAGAGCAATCAGATAACCTGCTTTCTTGTATTCTGTGTTCTTCTTTGATAACCACAGGATATAGGCTATGTAAAGAACATACAAATTCCTGCCAAAGATGCGTGACACAGTTTTTTTTGCTTACCATCCCCACTACAAATAATCTTCTGTATTTGCAGAAATGTAGCTTCTTTAATATATTTGCTAACAATGAGAACTATCATATAAACTAAACCTAAGATCCCATTAAAGTGCCATGAAAAAAAGTTCACTTATGCCTGTTTATACAGTTGTGAGACCTGTGAGGAGTTCCCACAAGACGACTTCAAGATTCTGGCATACACCTTCATTCTGATTCTAACAGAAAAATGAATACATGTATGGGCCCAAAAAAATTATTTTTTTGCCAAAAAAGTAGTCAAAATATATTCTTTTAATTAAGAAACTTCTTTGTTCAAAATAAAAATTCTTTATATCAAGACTACCTTTTAAAATGCAGTAGTATAACATAGTCTTAGAAAATTAAACAAAAAAACCAGAAAATCCAAACTCTTATGCTTTAACATAATCAAAACCTTTCTTCCTAGCTTCTTGCTTAGGAAAATCAGTACACTGAGACATTTCATGAAGGATTCAGATATTTTTGTGTTTTCCAACAAATACCTATTTTAACAGACTTGATCCTAACAGTTTCAGTCAAGGTCTTTTCCTGATGTCTCCTTCTATGCATAGGGCTGTTTCTCCAGCTTTGAAGTTTAGATTTTTTCATATTCACTTTGCAGAGTTCTTGAAATTTATTGTGCATTTGCTACTTTTACTCCAAGTCTTTAACATAATCACAAAACTGCAAGGATCATTAATTAAGGCTGGTGTTATCACAGCTTTCTTCTATTTTGTACTTTACTTTAAACTCCTTACGACTAGCTCCTGCAGCAGCCTGATGATTCAGGTACATTCTCGGTCTACCCCATGCCAAAGTAAGTCAGAGCATGCCCTTCGTACTACTGTTTAGGTGCTGGCAGTAGTATGAGTTTTTAGATTAAATGGCTTTTTAGCACAGTGTTTAGTGAAGTGACATACAGAAGACTGATCAAACCCATCACAGTTAAAATTAAAAGCCATATTCAGACCTGATATAAAAAGTACAGGGCATGACAACAGACAAGTCTGTGCCAAGTATTATCTAATGCTAATCCCTTCATACCAAAACCAAGCATCTGGCTTCACCTGCACTACTTCAAATAGATGTCTGTACTCAATAGTACATTCCCATTGCATGACCTTGCACAACAAAGTAGCCAAACTACCATACTCATTATCCCTAAGGACAATTCTTTCAAGATTGGGTTCAACATACACAAGTAAATTTTTTCTCAAGCTTTATCTATGATTTGGATAAAGAGTGCCATACAAGTAAAAAGAAAACACATAAACCCAAAAGAAATATTCTACCAGCAGACTTTTCATTTATAACATTGAGCACTTCAGATTCCTCAACTCAGTACAGAAACCACAGTTCCATTGTTCCACACTTTGTTTATTACTTTACTATACAATGAGACAACTTGGGAGGCTTCAGGGTGTGAGCTCCACCCAGCACAATGAGGATGAACAAGTATGGTAGAGAAGACAAGCAAACATTTCCTTTTACTTGGCAGTGTAAAGAAGGGTTACCTATCACTCATTTTGTTTAGGTCATTAATCATGAACCAGCAGAAAAGCTACAGAAAACAGAAAAAAGTTACAGAAGCTTTAAAGGACTGCATCTGCCTATAGATGCTTATAAATATTATAGGTCTGCCTGGATGATTATTGTGAAATGGCGTGGGAAATAACACCACAGTTAATGTTGCTTCCTGCACCTCCTTTATACAGATGCCACTAACAATGCAAACCAAGACAAAGAAATTAGCTTCTTCATAGACAAGTGCAAAAGCAGGATGTTCACCCGCTGCTTTTTGTACCCACCTGTGAGTGACAGAATAATTCCCAGAGTCGCTGAGTTCAACTGGCCAAAACTCCAGTAAATTCATTTGGGGAACTATTCTCTGTGTTTCCTTTATCAGTTGCTGATGTCCAGCGTTTTCTTTGTACCAGTTTATTGTGTATGCTTCTTCCTGAAAATGTTCTTGTATTGACTCAAGATAGCAAAGATAAAAGTATTCCCCTTCTATAACATCAATGGTGGCACGAAGGGGACACAGCTTCTCTTCAGAGGAAAAGGAAAGAAGATGCATTAGCCAAATACTTCTTTCAGAAAATAACATTAGCTTGACTTGGAAATGATTTGCTGTACCATTAGTCTTTTATAAAGTGATTTTCTGCCAGTAGAGTAGTTTTGCAATATTTATTTATTGCAGTAATATTTATTTCAGCCTAAGAATTTGGCTTTCCAAGTCTTCCTTCTACTTCACCAAGCAAAACTAGAAAAAAGGGAGAGTAAAAAAAGAAAGGGCATTTCTATAGAATTCTTCATGTAGGTCCAACATGGGCACAAATGACAGAACCTGGGCTCACTCAACAGTAAAACAGCTGCCACAGATGGAAAGAGAAAGGAGAAACTCTTTAAATATAATTTGACTTGACAAATATGGCTAATGCTCAGAACTAGTAAACTGTCGTAAGAACAGAGATCCTATGAATTAACATTTGCATTTTCATATCTTCTAAATGGGAACTAAATCATCTGGTCTAGATTTCATAAAAACTTCAGATAAATCGCCTTGGAATCAGACTGTGTGTGTAATATTTAGTCTCAAAGTTTGCTTTTCCAATCAAATTTTCCAAAGGCACCTTTGCCTAGAGAAGTCATAAAAAATACATAAAAGGGGTCATTGTATAGCTTTAATAGTCAAGAATAAAATGAGTTTATGGTCTTCATGTCTCCTGAGTTTCTCACCAATTATTGTTTTTTAGCATATATTGCAGACACAGTTCTGAAGATCACTAAAATAAGCAGACCCATTTTCTTCCTTGCTGCGGCTCTTCATACAGCCATTGTCTCATATTGCATCATCAGGTGTCTCCAGGCAGGATCCCTGCATTTTTTATTTTATAGTTTTGGTATTTTTTGACCAGATTTCCCAAGTCAGGAGCCAGGGTGAAATTGCCAAAGCCTTCTTAGCTGCAAAATACAAAACTTGCCCCATTCTAAGTAACTATCAAGATGATGTTATGTTTTCAGTATGTATTTTTAAAATCCTACTATTGAAATAAAGATTTATACTTACTAGTGGCAGATTCATTGATAAACATTAAAAAAATAATTATTAGAGTCATTTTCTTCAGTTATTTCTCACTTCCGGAAAAATAAAACGGAATTGTTCTTGCTTGTTCTGAAAGCCTGAGAAAAACAGATTTACAATTCATCACAACTGCAGCAAACAGATTCTTTTGACCACGTGAACAGTGTAAATATCACTGGTACTAAAAGAGGGCTTTCCAAATGGAAAGTTACACATTTGTATCAGAATGGCTCTTTACATGCATCAAGTAATGTATCTAGATTTTTCTTGGCAAGTTTATTTCAAACTGAGAAAACACTTCAGGGTTTTCTTCCTCCATATTCTTGTTCATTAAATGTATTTCACATTTCTGATTAAACTGGCAATCTTATTGATGCACCCAAACTTAGATCCCAAGCCAGTAGGCCTCTACTACAGGACAGAATCATAGAATCATAGAATCACCTGGTTGGAAGAGACCCACTGGATCACTGAGTCCAACCATTCCTATCAAATATTAAACCATGCCCTGAGCACCTTGTTCACCCATCCCTGAAACATCCCCAGGACAGGTGACTCAATCTCCAGCACTTTCTTTCTCTACAAACAGTATAAATTTTGCAAGACTGGACCCTGTAGAAACACCTAGTAGAAACTTCCCTTGCCTTCAATGAGAAAAGCATGATGTTGATAGATTGGACATCCTGACAGCTAATTTTGAGCCTGTTGTAAAACAATGAGATCTACAATTTTGTCTTAGGGAACCAATAAGCATCAACTGAGAATGCTGTTTCCACCGAGGAGGAGGGGATGAAGACACTCATATTCAATTGCTTCATATATAGTAAACTGTGCATTCAAAGGCAAATGGAAAACACCACTAAATAATACCAGCATGGAATATCTTCTCTGAGATTCCTCAGAACAGCAGGTTAACTGACAACAAAATGAAGAGCCAGTCCTAAGACTGTGCTGCAATTTTGCTTACAAAACAGACAGATTAGGTGCGTAATAAACTCAGTTCAACCTCTGCAGTCAAGACAGACAACCTTTCTTAGATACTAACCAAAAATAGACAAATGAGAGAGACACACTCACTCACATACACAAGATGTATTTCACAGGTGGCTGCCAAAAGAAATCTTGTTAGCATTCCGTATCTTTGAATATATTACATGCACCTCTTGCAGTTTGAGAATACAATTTAAGAAACTAACTCTCTCTTGTAAGACACTGCCTTGACACTTACAGTTGGAAACTTCCAATAATTCAAATCAGGAGGCAGGATGCCTATTGTTTCCAACAATATTCCAGAATGACATCATAATGTGTAACTGCTCTCCCTCTCTTACCATTCTCCCCAGTTTATTCCAAGTATGCCATCACTCCACAAATGTAAAGAGACAAAAGAACTGTTTCACATCCCCTTTTTCATATTGACTGGTAGGCAGATCCAGATTTAGAAACCAGCTAAAAGAAAATGGATACTGAGTACTGCAACAATAAACTTTAAAGGGACGTACAGTAAATTCCTCAGACCTGGTTTCAGTTCCCTTCTACACATGGAGATTCAAACTGCCACATTTGACAAGGAAAGAGGGGCTTCTCTCTTTATTTTCATTTCTTGAAAATAAATTTCCTTTTTCATCCTATCATATCCAGAAGAAATACAGCTGCTATATACTATGAAACTCTTATCCGTTGCATAAAGATAAAATAATTTAGCAGCAGATTTGTAATTCTAAATACTATTCTTGGCACATCACATCAGCACACAGCACAAGTTTTGATGAATGCAGAACAGATCCCTTCATTCTTGTAAGATGGATTAAAGAACATAGCTTAATGCAAGCTATATAGTAATAACCAAGTTTGAGATTGGTGGCTACTATTAACAAGCAAAACACAGGTCCTTAATCTTACTCTCACACTGCTGTCAAACCCAATCTGGTTTTCTGAAATCATTCTACTTGATGTTATCATTTGATCCATGTGCTTTGCATATTTTTCAATGAAACACTGAGGGGAGGGGAGAAAAAAATGTAAACACTTTTGGTGAAATTCAGTTAATACAAAGAGATTCTTTGAGGAACAGCATAAAATAATTTTCAGAGAGTAATTGAGATATATTTTAAAGTAACAGCAATGATTCTTTGCCTAATAAAAGAATACTGAAATACTGAGTAGGTGAAATGCTGAGGCAATAGTGGGGAATGATAGTTTCAACGAAAAAAAAGTACAAAAAAAAATCATTTGTCTGTAAGGCCCAAAGTGACAATAGCTTTAAGTACGTTTTTCAAATTTCATGCATACCTAAAGCCACAGATGAAATATTAACATTAAAAAATAGTTCTTAAAAATCACTGTGCAGTCGCAAAGCTAAAAAAATCTTTAAACAAAATGAAGGATTAAGTTCTGTAAAGTGCACTAGTGATATCTCATGAGCTAGACAATTTTGTGTATTTAAGCATCATTATAATTATTCCTCATTTTCCTAAAATTACCAGAAGATTTTGCAATGAAAGGAGACTGACAGATTGAAATGATCCTCAATCTTGGTCAAGTAGCTTGTTTTGATCAACAACTTTGGAAATGGAGTTTTGGTTCCAAAGGGTTGTGACTTCCATTTTCTAAAACCAAGATGCTTCTGAATATCAGACTGTTTCAACAAACATTTCTGAGTCAAGGTAAAATCATACTCATCTTGCATCTTCATGAACAGCTTCTTGCAGAATTTAAGTCTTCCTCAAATTTCACTCCACATTGCAACAATTTATGGAAGAGATAAACAGATTTAGCAAATAGCTGCCTTAACCATACTAGGTCTAATCAGCATTCTGCCAGGGTTGTTATTTATTGGTTAAAATGCAAATCCATCTCAATTTAAAATACAAGCAAAGTTGTTTACTCACTATGGAAGTCTTGCAAAGTAGAAAGCAGACAGAAAGCCAGTCTTCCAAACTCCAGAGAGTTACCACTTGCGCTTATAAATCTTCTGAACCTAATTAATCACTGAAACAGAGAGTAATCCCTCTGATAAATAGACAACTCGGTCTAAAAAACCTCCTGAAAAAGGAAAAGTGGAAATTCTCACTTCGTGAACTCTTGACTGCAGAAAGGAAAGCAGAATAAAGGTTGATGTAAGAAATTAATATTTACTAGCATTAACAGAAAGGTAATAGCAAGTCATAAGTATTAACTTTTCTAAATAAGGTATTTGAGGTCTGATACAGAAATGCATTAGGAACCCTCTTTTTCTGCTACCAAAAGCATTCAGGGACCTGTCCTGCTCCAAAGCCACAGAGGGACAGGGTGACTTTGCATTGCCAGTGAGGGGCAGTGCATTTCAACAAGATCTTTTCCGAGCTAAAATATTTATGATGCCTCCATAATAAAGGGGGGAAAAAGAATACCATGGGCCTGACAGAGAGTCAAAGAGAGGTGCCAGAGGTGACTCGGGTGAACGTGATGCAATGTGGCAAGAAGGAGGGAGGAAGGAGCTGTCTGCGCACGGTCCTTGGCTCCCCCAACCCTCCTACCCTACCCTACACTTCACTTCTCCTCCCTTTCCCCTCTCCTCCTGCCTGCCCCACTGTCCCCGAGTCCTACCTGGCTCGGCAGGACCTCTTCGCCACCTCGCTCCTTCCCCTGCAGGGATGCGGGGACCTGGACCGCTTTCCGTGAGAAGAAAGATCTGCTGGGAAGATCGTTGTGCTGAGCAAAGGGAGCTGGGCTGTCCCCGGGTCGTGGGTGAAACCTCAAGGTGCCTCCCACGAGCGAAGGGCTGATCAGCTCCTGTGGGGAGATGGGGTTCTGCCCTCTTGCACCCTTCCGTGGCATAAAAAAGGTTATCTTTGGTTATCTTTAGTCGAAACACCTCTTCTTCGGCTTTTCTGCCTGTGGCAGGTCCCTTTTCCAGGAAAAAGGGATGGAAGTAGGATGAAGGTTTAGGAACGTGTGTGTTAAGCTAAATACAGCAACTTTCATATCTGCTGCAGCTTCCTCCCTGCCCTCCCTGCCCCTTTTGAGAATGAGGATGTGAAGAGATAAACTGTATCCTGATAAAAAGAGATAAACAGTATTCTGTAAAGACTTCTAAAGAAAGAAGACACACAAAACCCACAAAATATGGTCTGCAGAATAAAAGGTGAAATAGATGAATGCATGTTCCTAGAAAAAGATAGACTGATATGTTGATGACAAATATTCCTATTTCAGTGCTATTTTTACTATGCTAGCATCACCTTTGGGGAGAAAGTAATGCAGGTTTTCATGACGTGAAACTTTTTATAGGTCCATTGCTGTCAAGGAAGTGTATGCATTCACTTCTAAATAAGTCCTCATGCTAGCAGCTGTCTGCTTTTTAGCCAAATGTTGATAAGTTGGAACTCTAGTTCCATCAGAGATTTCTCACAGCAATATTTCCTCTTTAAGTACTGTTCCTGAATAAATGAATGCTAGCTACTGTTTATTTCACATGAATCATTTATTCAATATGCACTGTGCAACAAATCACTGTACTTCTGAACAAAGCTGTTTTGAAAGCAGCAGAGAAAAAAAATCATCCGCTTAGATTCTGTTTCATCTTCATATCACCTTTTTCATGTCCATAAAATTGTTTGGTGATAACTGCCCTATTGTTTTTTACCCAGGACAGCTAGGAATCATAGAATCATAGAATCATAGAACAACCAGGTTGGAAGGGACCCATTGGATCTTCTAGTCCAACCATTCCTATCAAACACTAAACCAAGTCCCTCAGGACCTCATCCACCAGTGCCCCAAACACCTCCAGGGAAGGTGAATCAACCACCTCCCTGGGCAGCCTATTCCAATGCCCAATGATCCTTTCTGTGAAAAACTTCCTCCTAATCTCCAGCCTAAATCTCCCCTGACAGAGCTTGAGGCCATTCCCTCTTGTCCTGTCCCCTGTCACTTGGGAGTAGAGGCCAGCTCCCTCCTCTCTACAACCTCCTTTCAGGTACTTGTAGAGAGTAATGAGGTCTCCTCTCAGCCTCCTCTTCTCCAGGCTAAACAACCCCAGCTCTCTCAACCGCTCCTTATAAGACCTGTTCTCCAGCCCCTTCACCAGCAAATGCAACAATAGCAATAGTAAATGTCACTTTGAGGTAAAACCAGCAGATTACGGTAAAAAAAGCAAAAACAAACCACACACACCACAACCCCCATCTTTCCCCCTCAGAAAAAAGGCTTCTTTAAATGTTTTACTACTGAGGTGCAGCAAAGAAACCCTGGAGTTTGTTTACTGCCTTACCTCACTTGATTTCCTCATAGCAGATAAAAACAATTGTGTATAAAAGGAATCAGACCACTACCTAATGTAAATCGGTACAATTTCAGGAAAGTCAGCTAAGAATTTCTGTGCTATACTATATAGTACATGTACTATATATACTAGACTATAACTACTCTAAAAATATATACAAGATTCCTCGCAGTGGTTTTTGGTTTTATGATTCAGTGCCTCATTTTAGAAGTTAAAAGAAAGTAGATATAAAGATTCCAATGATTTTACATGTGAGTCTGAAATCAGTTTACCCACCATCAAATAAAGTGTTGAAGTAAAATGTCACTGGGTTTTTACTTTGATAGGCTGTCTTGACAATGGCAGTTTGGAAATACCTTTTTTTTATCCCCACTCTTTTACAACAATATTTTCCATGAGCTGTTTTCACATCCATTTGCCTTCATGTCTTTTTTAAATACTCTCAAGTTTCTGAACACTCTGAACTTTCGTCTGTGTGTAGTAAGTTCTGTACTCAATTATCCCTTTCAAGTAATGTAATAGCTAGGTCCAATATGTGAATATGCATGAAAAGAGATTAAATTTTACACCATTTAGTCCTCAGACTGATACTATTTTAATAGAGAAGTCAGAGCCTCATAATAGAGAAGTAATCTGACTAAAAATGACTATAGTTTGGATTTTTGTTATGAAAATACCATGATGAAAACACAAGTTTGTATCAATGTTGAAAAACACTTGACTAATCAACTAGGGAAAACCAGTTAATTCTCAGTTCTTCACATCTTCCTTTCCATTCAACATACACTACAAAAGGGTCCTAACTGAAAATCTGAACTGTGAAACTATTTCCGTCATAAATAGCAGCACATCCAGCTCTTGTAACCACAGTCTGTTTCCTTCTACCTGCTAATAGTCCTTTTTAAACTGCTTCTGTCATCTTTCTTTAGCAGTTAGTTTTATTCTTAAGAGAGGTTAAGTTACATTCCATATTTTTTCCTGCATTATCTATCTCTGATGCTGAAAAGCAGGTTCCAGACTGATACCACATTTGCTAGAGCTTCATATGTTTATCAGAAGTTTTAAAGTACATAAGTTGCATATTTTCAAGCTTTCCTCCACAGCATAGCATAACAGACTAATTCAGGTTAGAAGAGACCTCTGGAAGTCATCAGGTCCAGCCACTGCTCAGCGCACGTGCAGTTGAGAACCAAATACCTCAAAGGATGGAGGTCCTACAACCTCTCTGGTCACATGCTTCAGTATTTATATTTCCAATGCTCTGATTTCATAGAATCCTAGAATCATTGAATGGTTTAGGTTAGAAGGGACCTTGAAAATAACTGAGCTCCCAACCCCCCTGCCATTGGTTAGGACACCTCCCACTACATCAGGCTGCTCAAGAGCCCATCCAACCTGGCCTTGAACACTTCCAGAGAGGGACATCCACAACTACCCTAGGCAACATGTTCCAGTGCCTCACCAATTTGTGCCAGTTGCTTTTTTGTCGCGTTGCCATGCTGTCTCAAGAAAAGTCTGGCTTTATCCATCTTCTTTATCTTTCCATTAGATTCTTGTACACAGAAACAAAGCCTCTTCTCCTATCCCTGTATATCCAGTGCTCTTGGTGAACTGGACTAACTCCAGAACATCAGTGCCTCACTGGGAAGTCCAAAACTTGATGTAATACTCAGTGATTCCACGAATACTAAATACAGGGTAATAATTACTTTCCTCAGCTAACTCTCACTCATAAGGTGCAGGGTTGACATATTATTCTCCTTTGAGCTGCTAAAGAGGGTTACTGCTTTGCTGATTTGCTGGGTGGAGGGGAGCAAGATGGAGGTCTGGCAGCCACTCCACACCAGCGGCCACAGCAAAGCCCACGTGTGCAGCAAGGATAAGTGGGGAAGAATAATCTACCCATTAAGTCTCTGTCACTCGTTTGCCCATCAGGATGACCATACTGGCCCACGATCACCCACCCATACCTCAAAGCAAGTTATGTGCATATAACAATTATGCCATGGCACAAAGAATAAGTGATCCTGAAAGCAGAACTATTAATAAGATTTATTAAGTGAAACCAATATATATTATAGTTAGATGACTTATAAGCTATAAGCTTTGTTTGTTGAGAGGTGAATTGATGCATGGACCTGTAGTTTTTTTTCAGATCCTTACATGTTGGTGGCAGTTGCACCACCGGGGGGCCAAAGAAACCTGCCATGTCCCTTATCAGCAATGCCATTGACAAGAGGTGAAGAAGATAAGAAACTGGACTGACTGATAGCCCAGATGTTACCACTTTAGACTACTTGTGAATGGACTATAGGAGGATGAGAGAAGTGGGTCATAATCAGAGTTCCCCCTCAGTTGGCCTGAGATCCCCTACTGTTGTCAACACCACTTCACACATCTGATCCCTGTGAACACCGGAGCATCTGCAAAAACTTCACCAGCAGCAATCTTGTGGAAACATCTATAAAGACTTTGTCGCTGGAATCCAGACAGGTCATATAGTCCCTCACAAACCTTTATAGGAGATGAATATTGGTCTAGACTTAAGCTTATATTTAGAAGTGTAACATTATAGATAATAAGCTAACTGTTTAAGTGATGTTCTGAGTCCTACTCTGTCGCTGTTGAGGTGTGACAAGGGTGCGCTGGTCACCTTTGTAACAAGGACACACTGCTTTTTCATGTTCACCGTAGTGTCAACCAGGACATCCTGTCTCTTTCTGCAAAGCCACTTTGTGTTGAGTTGACCTCCAGGATGTGTTATTGAAAGGTTTTATTCTGTCCCAGTTGCAGCATTTCACATGTGGGTTGAACCTTTTAAGCTTGCCCATTTCTCCAGACTATTTCCATCCAAAACAGCACTCCTGCCCTCTAGTGTGTCACTTTGGTTTTATGTCCAAAATATCTGTTGATTCTGCAGTCCATCCCATTGCCAAAGTCATTAATAAGGATGCCAAACAGTAGTGGTACCATTATCAGTCTCTTAGGGATGCCACTAGTAATTTACTGTGAACAGAGGTTTGTAAACTGATCACAATATATTTATCCCACATGGAATTCAGTCCTGTTGTTCTTCCACTCACCTTTGTCCACTTATCTATATCTCACAGAAACTGTGTCTAAGTCATTTCTTATTTCGAAGTCTGCAGCATCCAGAATTCTCCCACTGTCCACAGCATGGCTGGAAATGCATGATATACCTCTAGTCAATCCAGTCACTTTCTTCTCCTTATCTAAATTGAAACAGCTTCAATTACTGCTTCATAACCTTCCCTAGGACGGAGAGCTCTAAAGACAGGAAACAAAGAATAAATTGCCATACAACAAATTCTATCTTTCATATAAAATTAGGCACATAGCTCACATTTTAAAAAGGGTAAATGGAACACATGAGCACATTTCTAAAACAATAGCTGTAGTTTTCAACCCTTGAAAGAGTCATGAGCAAACAGTTGTACATACACAATTTTTCAATAGAATGTGCTATCAATTTTAAATTTATCTTCCAAACATAACTTTGTCCAATGCTGTAAGAAATCAATGTTGTGTACACTACAAATGACAGTTTGCTACAAAAAAACTTCTAAAAATTTCTAAAACTTCCTTCTAGTGGTCAGTCTCTTAGGTTCCACAACCATGTGAAGCAAATATTGGTAAAACTGTATGTGGTAGAAGCAATCACTAGGCTGGCTTTTCAGGGCTGTGGAAGAAACCAGTAGGAGTCATGGTTTATCGAGCTGTGGGAATATCAAATGTATATAGAACAGGAGACCTCAGTGCCAAACCACTAAATAAGTTCATGCAAAGTGCTGGTATATACTACACGCATGCGTGGGGAGAACAGTGATGTCAGCAGTTATCCTACTCCGTAGTAACAACTTTTCGTACCTTGGAAGTCAGCAGGAGGTTCACCGCTGATGTTGATGCCAGCCACATCAAGTCTTATTCCCGTATCTTTGATATTTCATTATTGACAGCAATGCAGAATATTCTTTTCAGATATGAAGTACTTAGAGACAAGATTTTACAGCAGGAGACTACAGTTCTTTATGGCTGCATTTATGTGGTGAGGAGACATTTTTGTTCCATCAAAAGATGTTATTCTAAGAGAATCAGCACTGTATTCCTAATGCCAGATTCTGAGCTACTGTTTACAAGTAATGCTATATGTGTTTCAGCAGCATGCATACCTTAAAAATTTCACTGTGTTTCATTGTAAAACTGTTCTTAAACGCATTTATTTCTAACTGGCCTGAACCTCTTGATACCTGTTCATCCACTAGATGGCATAATTACTCTGCTCTATTAACCAGTCAAAGTAAATCTGCTTTCCAGGGTCACTCGAGGTAACAAAACCAGGGAGTATAGAGCAGAAATTCAAAGGCTTTAAATGTATACCCCGAAGTTTAAATTAAGCATCAAAATTACCTTTGCCCTGTGTAGTTTATTTTTTAAGCATCTGAATTGATTCTTCTATGAACTTTCTATAGTGAGAGGTTTTTACAGAGGGCAGGTGGCCCTTCAGTTATTTCCTTAAGGCAGATTGCTTAGTTTGTTAAAGCAACAGTTCTTGAAACAAAATATGGTTTTGAAAATTTAGATTCTTTGTAAGACATGTGTCACAGAATAGTTGAGGTTGAAAGGGACCTCTGTAGGCAATCTAGTCCAATCCTTCTGCGCAAGCTGGACCACCTAGACCCAGCACCATGTCCAGGCAGCTTTGGAGTATCTCCAAGAATGCACAGGCAACCTATGCCAGTGCTGAATCACCCTCACAGTGGAAAGAAAAAAAGTGTTTTCTGATGTTCAGAGGGAACCTACTATGTTTCAGTTTGTACCCACTGCTTCTGGTCCTGTCACTGGGCATCTTTGAGAAGAACCTTAGTCCCTCTTCTTTGCACACTCCCTTCACGTGGAAATCTTCTTTTCTCCAGGCTGAAGAGTCCCAGCTCTATCAGTTTTTCTTCATAGAAGGGATGTGCTAGTTACTTCACCAAATTCATGGCGCTTTCATGGATTCTGTCCAGTATGTCCATGTCTCGTGTGGCCTCACCAGTACTGATGTAGTAATATTGTAAAACTGTTTCGTAGTTCTTTTTGTGCTTTAATGGTACAGATGTGTTAACGTCCGTAGAAAGCCATTAATTTTAATGCATATCTCACATTTCAGTACTAACCATCAAGGAATAAAAAAAAAGAGCTGAAAATTGCAGTATTATTTTTATTCATTTTTATAGTCACATACCCACCTCCTGGCTCTGTGAATTTTTTTTGCCACTCCCAGAAATTACTCTTTTCTTTCTGTCAAAGTCATGCTGTTCACTGCTGGTAAACAACAACAGGAGTTGTCAGGTTTTGATTGTTACTGTTTTCTTGGTCATTAGGCTTGATTCAAAAGGAGTGTCATCACAAAAGCCGTTTATTGACTTTGGATTTTACTACACACCTGGCTAACAGAAGTCAGTGAGATATCAGCACATTTCAGAATAATTTTGTTCATTGCTGATCTTATGCACTTCCTCACTGTGCCTTCCCTTTCAAGCGTCAAAATTCATCCTAGACTTTTGGCTTCCGAGACACTTGGTTATCATTGTTTCTTACTTGTTAAGTGTCCAGGACTCCAACTTTGTTAAAAACTGTTCTTGTAGTAGTTTTGGAAGTGAATATTCTGTCTTGCTCAGAAGCTGCTCTGAAAAATCTTCACAGTGAAAACAACAGGCTTTCCTGCTTTTACACATACCGTTGTATCATTTTTTGTTCTGTGGGAAGACATGGTACTGTAGTAATAAACCATGTTGTTCTTACATTGGGATGAATTCATTTTGTGGAGCTTCTATACAGAGAGTGAGTTTTACCTAGAAGGATCTTTAGAAACAGGACCCAACACTGCACACAGTCTTATGAGGCAATAATAAAACATAACATTAAATGGTTTATAGTAAGCAATGAGTGCATGAACACTTGACAATATAACTTATCAGTGAAAAGCTGTTTAGTTTGCTATAGCTGTTTTAATTTAATGTTGAAAAAAATCTGTATATATGTTACATACACATTTTTTCCTACTCAGGTATCTGTCCATAAGTGTGAAGATCCACATTCAACACAAACTTATAGTAAGAGGAAAGGACTTCCCTGCTTTGTAAGACCAAACTTGGTAATATTAGGTGTTCTGCATCTTAATTATCACTTCTAAATCCATCTCTCTAGACAGCCTGAAGTTTAAAACCAGGCCCTCTCCAACAGCAAGAAAATTACTGTTTTTAAATAGCTAAAAAGATTAAATTTCACAAAGATATGTCTGCTAGTGCGCATTTTGTTCATACATCCCTGAATTAGGAGGAAATTTGTCTTTGATCTTTGCTTTGCAAGACATTATCAGAAGAAAGTACAACTAGACATAAGGTCAAAGCAGGATAGGAAGGGAAGGTGGGTAATGATACAAAAATGCAGGAAGTCTCTTTTTTCAGTAACATAAAGAAATGCTATCACACAAAAAAAAGGTACTGGAGATAAAAACAGTAGCAGCAGCACAGTCTGTTATATTTGAAAGATTTAAATTTCCCCTTTGTGTGCAATTCATTTTAATATACATAGACTGTTAAAAATACTTTGAAATATATATATATATATATATATATATATATCACTGTGTATTTATTCCCCTTAAAGCATCAATCTCTAGAGAGCCTTTACTGAGGCATTTTTACTAAGGAAGAATAAAATGAGTATTACAATGAATGAAAAAGGAAGAAGTGGTAGAAAAAAAATTACAACATCATACTTTCTAGTTGAATAATACACATTGTACTTTCTCGTTGAATAATACAGAAGGCATTATATTTGACCAGCTACAATAGAAAGGTAAAGCAAGCCTGCAGAACATTCTGCTGTTCAGAATCAAAGCTTTCATTTATATATATACAAGTACATAAATAAGGAGTCTAGGTATATTTTGGTTCCTGCGACACGCAAAATTCTGTACATAGCCTAGAATTACTTATTTACAGAACTCCCATATGCATACAAAATTTAACCTTGTCATTACTAAATTGGAGAACTGAAAAATGTTCAAGTATACAGGCAGAGTTCCAAACTACAGAATCGTCTGTCTACTAAAAGGAAACAGATCTGCAGATATGTGGTCCATCTGGATAGCGCTCTAGCATTTTCACAGACTATTCACCCAGCAACGGCTGAGTATGAGGACTTGAGTATCAGCGGCATATGGTACCTAACATGTTTCCAGAACTTAGAATTAGATGATTGTGGATGCAAAGTGTGCTGCTCTTTCCATTTAATTGTACCTTGCTGCTTAATAATAAACCTAAGAGATTCCTGAAGTTTCTCATAACTCTCAATTTTCTCCATTTCCAGCAGGATCACCTTTGTGTCATTTTGAATGAGGGCATTATATAAAGCAATGTGTTGATCATAAGCAGGTTCTTTACAATTAATCAACTGGTGTGTTAGAAGGATGATCAGCCGTCTGCTCTTCTGCATCCTCTGTTCAATCGCACTGGCTGTATCTACAAATGTACAAGAAAATGTTGAAACGCTGAAATTTCTTTTGTAAACTCTTTTCTGTTTAAGCACTTGATTCTCATTGCTTTTTAACCAGAAATAACTCCTATCTCACTTCAGTCTCCTGCACTTTATTCAAACAGCTTAAAGCAAGCAAACAAATAAATAAATTAACAAATAAAATAAATTAACAAATAAAATAAATTAAAACCAACAAACCCCCAAACCTTTCCTCTTAAATGTTTCGTTTGCTTGGAATACTAAGGCACGGGTAGATGAGGTCCTGAGGGACATGGTTTAGTGTTTGATAGGAATGGTTGGACTCGATGATCCAATGGGTCTCTTCCTACCTGGTTGTTCTATGATTCTATGATTCCCACTGCTCTTAAGGGTAGTTAGGAAGTTCTAATCCAACAACCTGGAATCAAATTTAGTAGATCTGGATTGCATTAAATTTGTGCTTGATCAACATTCTCCATATAAGGAATCACATTCAGTTTAGTTCTTACAGTCTGTAGTTGATCCTGCAGTATTAGCAATGAAAATTAATTAGTAGACTTTTGGGTGACTAGCTTCTGGGTTATTTATTTACCAGCAGAGGGAGCTGTCGCATGCTAATTTATTCGCTAACCAGTATATTGGGTTGGCATCCACCCTGCTGCTGAACAAATTTCTGGGCCAGTTTGGAAAACTCCATATCGAACCTCCCGATGCTGTTTTTCTCAATGACCCCCTGTGATGTCTACAGGAGAAACGTTGTGGATCAGTGCCTCTACAGTGAAATGCTTATCCTAGTTAGAAGAGTTCTCTGCAGTCTGTAGAATGAAAGCTGGAATTGTTTTGGTCGGATCATGTTATACTGGGACAAAGGAAAGGAGATGGGAGCTGAGCTAGGGAAATTAAATGTAAAAAGTATTTAATAAAGCCACTAATGTGCAGATGTCATCAGCCAGCTGCCTATGCATCTTCTTTTCCTTCACCAGGGGCTACTAGACCATGATAAATCTTCCCAGGCTCAGAAGGGCCCAGCTATTTCAGTTTCTGGGTCAGGAAGAGAACACTTTTAATGACTTCTTAGTCCTGTTTCTTGACTGTGAGAGTATTCTATGAAAATAATTTGCCTATCTGTGGCATACAACAATCCTAACTCCTTTATTTTTTTTTCCTCTCTTTCATTAAATTTTCCCGATCATAGAATCATAGAACAACCAGGTTGGAAAGGACCCACCAGATCATTGAGTCCAATCATTCCTATCAAACACTAAATCATAGCCCTCAGCACCTCATCCACCTATGCCTTAAACACCTCCAGGGAAGGTGACTCAACCACCTCCCTGGGCAGCCTGTTCCAGTGCCCAATGACCCTTTCTGTGAAATTTTTTTTCCTAATGTCTAGCCTATTTATTCTCCTGATGTCATTTGCCATAATAACAACAATTTAGAATAAAATAAAAAACAACAACAACAAAACAAAAAAAAAAAAAATCCAAAACCAAACAAACCAAATTTCTCAGTTTTGAGGTACAGTCCATTGTGCTCAGGACTAAAAGACCAGGCTGGTTGAGGCTTTGAGGAACCTGACTGAGTGGAAGGTGTTGCTGTCCATGGCAAAGGGGTTGGAAACTGGTTGGTCTTTAAGGTCTCTCCTAGCCCAAACCATTCTAAGATTCTAGGATTCTATTACCTGGGGAGGTATTTACTTCTCCACTTAGATTTCTGATGCTATACTTATTGCAAGAGAAAGATGGGCCTGCATGCTGCAAATACTGTAACTGAGGGATTTGTTGCAACCTGTTTTGTGAATACCACAAGTTTTATGTGAGTTCAGAAAGTCACAGAAAATATTCTGAAAGAAAAATGCATCCATGGCTATTATACACAAAAATTTGAGCTTCTGAACTCTTCATACTGCTTGGAGAGTACATTAATGGAAGTTACCCTGGTTTTAAAGTCTTTTCCAGTCCTTTGCCCATGGCCAGTCGTGAAGATGGGACACTTGGCTACACAGAACATTGATCCAGCCAAGTATGATCATTGCTTTTTTATTTGCTCATGTTCTTGTGTATTACAGATACAGCAGCTCTGGCAGTGTTTGGTTAGATTCTACAGCAAGATACGCAGTTGACAGAGCAATGAGACCATGAGGAATGGAGTAGAAGGTGATGCTGGTGAAAACTCAGTTTGCTGGGTTATACTTGCTTCTCTTCGGGCAAGTTTCAGGTTGTGGAAAATGTCATTAATCGGTAAGACCAGGAAACAAAAAGAATACAAGTTTAGGGAAGCAGAATGGGATTTCAACAGATATTCAGTGCTGCTTATCACTTCAATCATTCTGTTTATATTTCCTTTTTACTGGAAGAGCACAAGTTCCAACTAACAAAAGCTTGCTCATAAGAGTCACAAGCTTGTCTTGGAATAATAATTCCATTTTATAGTCTAACTGAATCTTTTTCTAGAAATGCATGATTCATCAAACACTATGGTACGTGCACAGAAAGGACCACAGTAACTCTAAATGGCATTTCCTGTTTTACTTTCTATTTAGTATATTTTAATTGTAGGGTTTGGGTTTTGGAAACCTGGTGATAGAAGGCTCGGGATCAGAAGATAAACAAGAGTATTTGGATAAAGTTCATCTCTCTGGAAGCAGAGGACTTTTAAATGCTGTCAGTGGCAGACAGATTCTGACTAGCTTTTCCACCCAACTTGGAAGCATTTTGGCACAAGAAAGTGGACAAGGAAGAAAAAAGTAGGAGTCTAGGAAAGTAGGCCAGAAGAAAAAAAGGACAATTTCAGGACATTTTTAGAGTTTTGGTTAAATCAGACCTAACAAGTCAAACCAAAGTTATTTACTGTCCAAGGGGGCTTGATGAGTCTTCTGTCCCACTCATGGGTTATAGACACCCGTTCATGCCTTTGTACAGTGAAGAAGTCTTTGTTTTCATCCAGTCTTCTGAAATGAAGCCCACAATTTTAAGTTCAGTTGCATGCAGTGCTCAGTCTTCATCAGGATTGCCATCCATAAACCATGGTTTGAGAGCAGTGTCCCACGACAAAAATATTGCCCAGTCCCTAATCAGCGGAACAGATGGCAGCAGGTTTTTGGCATTGACAGTTTTGTGGGCTACTGTTAGTTCTTGGTTCTGAATCTGGCCTGCTGGGAATGGTCTGGCTTAGCAACTCTTGCAGCACCTTCCACATTGAAGTTGCAGTGGGTTTTCCCAAGGCCAGGCAGCACTTCTGCTACTCTCCAGAAGAGAAAGACATCAAAGTTGTCAGCCTAGATCCAGTGAGGTGAATGACACCTGGCCCAATGTAGGCAATTTCAGAAATGTGTAACAAAAAATGTGACTGCTTTGGCTTCGTGTCTGCTTTCTGATAGGGACGGAAGATGCAGCCCACAGAATAACCAGAGCACAAAATAAACAGACAGATCAGCTCTGAAGGAAAGCAGCTAGCACCCAGATGACAGCAATTATAAGAGATAGTGTAGAGGTGTCCATATGGAAATTAGCACAGATTAATTAACATGATTCCATTCTGGAAGACAGGGAAGTAGGAATAAAGCGTAAAGTTCCTGAATTAGTGCTGGGAATCATGTGACATGAAAGTAGGTCATGTCAGTGAACAGAATCTGAACTTCCTGTGACACCTTCGGAACAGGTTCAAAAACCCTGAATGATAACAGCAAGGTTAGTTCCTCAACTTAGTTTGTGGTTTTCTCTTTTTCTGTGTCGTGCAGACCTACTTAGGTACGCTTTGGTTTTGGCTTTACCCAGATAATGGCTATACAGAGCTGAACTACCCAAAGAGCAGATATATGTTTAAAAGGATCACACTTGGGGCCACATTTCCTGCATGATCCAGGAAGCTGAAAAAGAATCGCTGTCCCTGCTGGCTTTTGTTGGCAAACCAGCAAGTACAGAGTGCCGTTGTGTCACTCTGCCTGAAAGAGCAGAAACACAGGTGCTGAGGAGATAAGCAACAAGCTCATGGAATATAGACTTCCTGTGCCCCTAAATGAGCCTAGAACCACAATTTGCTCAAGCTTGACAAGTCATTCAGGGCATTATCTGATCTGAAACTCACCTTCTCCAGGATATATATCTCTCCCATAAATGCACAGTTTATAGCCACATTTATTTTCTAGAATATCTGGCATGACTTGATAAACAAAATGTTCCACAAAACCAGCATCATTGGTGTGGGTTTTGGGATAGATAACATATGCATCATATATCTTCCCATCTGCAATGCAAAACAAGAGAAAAGTGTATCATGTTAACATGAATTGGAGCTGTCTGTTGTATATAAACAGACACATGTTCAGAGATTAAAGACTGGGCATATTCAGTGTTTTCCATGCTCAATTGTTATACCATATGTGTTTATAACTTTGGAAAATCCAGTCTATGTATTGTGAAGGCTGTATCCCAAAGCACATAGAGTAAAGATTCAATTGATCAATGTATATTAGCATAAAATAGAGACAAAGCTCAGCGTTCGTTGTTTCAGTGATACAATCAACTATTAACAGACTATGTCTTTCAGGACAAGACACCCCACTTAAATTTGTCCACCTTCAAGAAATTATTCATCATTCCCACGACATATCATACTTCTGAATGAAAAGTTCCATTGCTCAAGAAGTAGTATTACAATCCAAAGTTGAATGTCTTTTTTTCTCTCTTTTGTTCATTTCTCTCAAATATGTTTTCCATAACAGCAGGTTTTTTTCTAATCCCAAATGTTTTGCCTCTTTCCAGTGCAGATGATCACATACCTGCTTTTGTTGCTGTCCAATGTTCTGGTCCAAACTGTCTTTACAGTAGAAAAATAGCCATTTTCAGCGTCTGATTAATTTCATCATAAAACATACTTAAATGGAAGCTGTCCTAAAAAGCATACTCCTTTCCTTTTTAGAGAGAACATAAGTAACTGTATCAGCTGTAGATACCTACCATGCAGACATCTGTGGTAGGAGTCAGCTTCAGATTTAAGAAATGTAAATTTAGGTGTACACATGAATGCTAAGTGTCTAAACTCCTGTTACAATCAGTGGAGAACTGACCATTGCGGTCAGTGAAGTCTAGAATGGTTTGGATTACTCTCATGCAAATGCCAAGGGCCCAGCTGAGTTGCTTGAACATAAGCATCTACTCCCATTTGAGACTTCCTATGGTACCCTGACTGACATCCAGCTGCTGCTCCAGAAGTCTGCAACATCCATCAGATCGGTACTACATGTCCAATTTTTTTGGCCATCCCAAATGACTTTAGATGCTCATGTTGCCAGTAAGACAACTGACATAAGGTCCCAGTGCCTGGTTATCTTGATTGTATTGATGCGGAGATAGATTTGGTCTCCCAAAACATGTACCACGTGTGTCATTAGGCACTGCCTACACTTCAGCTAACACTGCAGATGGCTTGTCTTAAGTCCTAAGGGAGCTCCAACAGCACTAGCTGCTAATGGTTACATACCTGAACACATCTCCAAGTCTTCAGGTTTCATGACTATGGTGGGAACTTGCACATGTGCATTTTCATTGAATAAAACTCATTTTAGCTGCCTGAAACTTGAACTAAAGTCCATCCCTAAAGTTGGATGGAATGTATTTCTCCAAAGTGCCTTTCACAATATTAGCCCCTTTCTCTTTAGTATATAAAACTGTATTGTTCTAACATGTGCCTACTAACACATTAGCTAGCAGGCTGGTTCCTTCATTTTAGAGAGCACATAGCATGCACAGTTAAGAGCACTCTAAGTGAGATTTTTCACTGTCAATGAATTTTTCATGGCAAATATTTTTGTGAAAAAGAAATACAAAACCAGGGCTGACTCCCTCTTTTATATAATACATAACTACAGAAACCAGGGAAAACAGGACCATAAAGCACTACCAGAGCTACCTCTCTTATCAAAATTATTTCAAAAGGCATGAGAAAGTGAAGGATCAGTCTCAGGTGTCATATGAATTAGTAAACAACTATCAAATCAATCCATTTCCATATGAGTTGCCTTTTTCCTTTTTTAAAACTTTCTTACTCAAATCTTACTCACCATCCTTGACTGTGTAGGGTTGAAATATCTCCCTATACAACAGGACAATATCGACTCGGAAGCACCGATAAAGTATGACAGAAACTGCTATTGCAGTCAGCAGAACTAGAGATCCTACAATCAAGAGGACATTAGGAAGACCCACTGCAAAGAAAAGGAATATAATGTTAGCCATAGAGAAGTTAACCCATGGGTTGAAACCTAAGCCTCTCATACCTCAGCTTCTGTTTCAGTTTTAAGGAGCTTACAACAAAGTTTTATCCTTCCACAGCTGGTATAGCCAGCATAGAGACCCCTAAACTAGAAGCATCCAAAGCACTATGTAATTATTTACTTCAGTTGAATCCAGACCTACCTACACTAAATACCACAGAAAACAACATGTTTAAGTATTTTGTAATATTGTATAAAAGTAAAGGTTAATAATACAACCAGCAGTAATGTCCAAGCATTTTGTAAGGAATTTAAACCTTCGTGTAAGTGTCCACAGAAGGACAAGCAGAGGCTTCTGGTGTAGTTGCATAAACAGTGTACAAATGCGTACAAATAATGAAATCTGTAAGATAAGAACATAGCATGCAGAACAAGAAGGAAAACAGAACATATCCTGCTTACAGGATTTGTTTGAAGAGGGTCAAGAAGCACAAAATAGCAATGAACAGTAAGCAAACTGGCAAAGAAAGGAAACATCTCCTTTAGTTCCAGCTTCCCTCATGGAAGAGCTCTTGAGTCTGGCCACTTTGACCTCACAGATGAAGACTTATCAAGGATAGACTCAGACTAGAGATAGGGAAGAAATTTTTTGCAATGACAGTGGTGAAGCACAGGTTGCCCACATAGGTGGTAGACATCTTATCCTGGAAATACTCAAGGTCAGGTTGGACTGGGCTCTGAGCAACCTGATTAAGTTGTAGGTGTCCCTGCTCATTATAGGGAGGTTGGACTAGATAACCGTTTAAGATCTCTTATAACCTAAACCATCCTATGACTCTATGATTCTATAAGGATGGTTTATAGTCACCAGCTCTGTGCTACAGTATGTGCATAGAGCTAGTCCAAGGCAAGATTGTGATTATCACTCTTCCAGGGGAGAGCTGTGTCTCTGTCACAGCTGAGGGATCTGCATTTCTGTAACAGCTCATTTTTTCACTCATTCTGTAATTCATGGAGCAGAAGTAGATCTAGATATCTGCATACTCTAGATGGCATCTAGGTCTGCTGCAGCAAGAGGCGATGGGAGGTAGAAGAAAGATCATTTTGTGCTCTCTCCAAACTAGAAAGACAGAAGCTTAAACTTAACAGATTGTTACAGCCACAAAGGTGAATAATATACTTTTGACCTACAACCTGGACATATTAAATTGACCAAAAATTCAGTATTGAAAACATTATACATTCCAGATAGCCAAGTTGGAAATTAAAACATCAAAGGTTTTATACAGCAATTACACAAACACAATTCATTATTCCCTTGGAGGAAGATTAATGGCAGTTGTCTCATTGTAGAAATTTCCTCCTACCCAAATGAAAGGCATCTAAATGTACTCCACTTGGTTTTAATTTGTAGATTCAGAGGAGTTTTTATCTCTAATAATTAAATCTATTGAGACCTTTCTATTTGCTATCCATCTTCTTTACTTAGTTATTCCTGCCTATCATGATGATTCATCATCCTACAATTGTGATAATACAGCTGCTTTAGGGACTTTTCTATGATTCATAGAATAATAGAATCAAAGAACAACCAGACTGGAAGAGACCCATCAGATCATCGAGTCCAACCATTCCTATCAAACACTAAACCAAGTCCCTCAGGATCTCATCCACCCGTGTCTTAAACACCTCCAGGGATGGTGAATCAACCACCTCCCTGGGCAGCCTATTCCAATGCCCTATGACCCTTTCTGTGAAAAACCTCCTCCTAATCTCCAGCCTAAATCTCCCCTGGTGGAGCTTGAGGCCATTCCCTCTTGTCCTGTCCCCTGTCACTTGGGAGAATAGGCCAGCTCCCTCCTCTCTACAACCTCCTTTCAGGTAGTTGTAGAGAGTAATGAGGTCTCCTCTCAGCCTCCTCTTCTCCAGGTTGAACAACCCCAACTCTCTCAGCTGCTCCTCATAGGGCCTGTTCTCCAGTCCCTTCACCAGCTTCATTGCTGCAATGAGTTGTAGCAAAAAATATATCCCTAGAGGTGTTGAACTGAGTGATGAACTTTTACCCTCACAGAAATGCACATGAAAACCTCCACATTGTGCATCACATTGTATAGCTGGGACGATAAGTACTTTACTTTTACTATGATGTAGCAAACATAATTGCTAGACGCAATGCCCTATCTTCAAATACCACCAGAAATGTGTATCTCTTCAGTGTTGCAATGAGATCTGAGATATTCTGCAAATTCAGAATTATCTTAGCTGAGGAAAAATATTGCCTTGAATGTTGACCACCTATAAATTTAAATACAAGCATTCTGGCAATTCTAACACGGAGATCAGCTCCGGCATCCTCACTGTAGAGACCTTTCATAGCAACTCAACCTATGATTAAATATATTGCCATCAACTCCACCCTACCAAGCCTTGTGTATTCAGAGAGGGAATCAGATGTTCAGGGTTTTTCCTCCCTCTGCCTGTAAAACATGCAGAAGCAAGTCATTAACCAGCATGTGATGAGCTGTATCTTATGGCAGGATGAATCATAGCCTCAATGTCCTCTACAGAAGAGGCAGCAAGACAGATTGGAAAATGTTGCAGATTGTACATAGCCAGCAAGCTACCAGATGAAGCCAATGTCCGTTGCATTTCCACTGCAAAGATGCATAAATAAAGAGTGTATGGGTAAATTTTCCTTTCCTCTGGTAGGATGCTCGGTAGATTTGACATGATTTCCACACTCTTCCTTTTTCTTTCTTAGCTGTTTAAAAGGAGAAAAAAACATCAGGCATGTGATGAAGTCTACCTCATCAAAACTAGATCTGGCAAAACCACCTTCTGGGGTTCAGCAAGGCCAAATGCAGGGCCAAATGCATAGCCTGGGTCAGAGCAATACACAGCTTCAATACAGGCTGAGGGATGATGTGACTGAGAGCAGCCCTGCAGGGAAGGACTTGGGTGTGTCAACTAATGAGAAACTCAATATGAGCTGGCAAAGTGCTCTCACAGCCCAGAAGATCAACCATATTCTGGGTTACGTCAAAAGAAACATTGCCTGCAGGTCAAGGGAGGTGATTCTGCCCCTCTATTCTACTCTTGTGAGACCACATCTGGAATATTGTGTCCAGTTCTGAAATCCCTCACGTAAGAAGGATATGGAACTGCTGGAACACGTCAGAAGAGGGACATGAAGATGGTCAGAGGGCCATGGCACCTCTGCTATGAGAACAAGCTGAGAAAGTTAGGGCTGTTCAGCCTCAAGAAGAGAAAGCTCTGAGGAGATGTTTTAGAGGCCTTCCGTTACCTGACAGGAGCATACAAGAAAGTTGTGGAGGGCCTTTTTACAAGGTCATGTAGTTATAGGACAAAGGCAAATGATCTTAAATTGGAAGGGAAAAGATTTAGCCTAGACATTCGGAGGAAATTCTTTGCAATGAGGGTAGTAAGACACTGGCACAGGTTGCCCGGGGAAGTTGTGGGTGCCCCATCCCTGGAAGTGTTCAAGGACAGGCTGGACAGGGCCTTGGGCAGCCTGATGCAGTGGGAGGTGTCCCTGCACATGGCAGGGTGGTTGGAACTAGGTGATCTTTCTGGTCCCTTCCAACCTAAACGATTGTATTACTCTACGAATAAAATTGAAATTGGCAAGTAAACAACCAGGTTCTTTTATGGAGAAGTTTGGCCATTTTGTAGTTTTACCAATGTTATGTGATGCCCATGAAGGAACTTTTCCTTTGTGGACCCCATAAAATTTTATTACTTGATCAATTTTCCTGATCAATGCACACATCTGTAGGGACAAAATTAGAAAAAAAACCCTTCCACTACGTGTTAACGATGACCAAGGATTAGATACGTTGTTAATTCCTGTTTTTTCATTTATTGAGAGTGTACTTGCCATGAAATTACAAATACCATTGTAATGTACTGAGCAAGCATCTATAAAACATCTAGAGAAGAAACAGGTTTGAACAACTTCTGCAACTCTGAACCTTAAAAAAGCTGTTAATATTTGGGTTTGCACTAGTTAGACCAAGCCCCCACAAGGCTCTTACTGGATGAGTGGATTCAGTTCCCAGTAAGGCTGACTCAGACTCTAATTTCTCTGGAATAAATGCGCTATGTTCAGCACAATGGGTGTGAGGTCCAGAAGCCACTTCTAGAGGCCCTGAACAAGTTTGAACAGATCCTGCTGTTCCACTTTACTTTGCTGCACCATTTAGCAGCAGAGTTCCTGAGTAGACTGTCTTCTAATATTATGTATTTGTCTTCAAGGGAAACACGAATAAAGAACTAGCAGCTCATGAGAAACTACTGGATGGGTCAGAGACAGCAAGTCAGAAAGTAAATTTTGAAAGATTTCCTGACAAACTCCACAAGAACTGCAGATTTTTTGTAAACTGTCTGGCTTCTAAGGTGGATGCACTTCCAGACAGTAAAAGCAGAGATTTGCTCTGGAATCCCTGTTCACATTTTGTCTACCAGAGATGGACCAAAAGGTTAGGTTTGTCATTAAATATTTGAGGAAGAACAAAGCTGATGCTCTGAGCTGAATTTTATCTGTGTTCTGAATGACTAGATTTGTGGTGTTCTAGGTGTTTTACATTTTCTTTTAACTGAAAATTGAGGAAAGATCAGAGAGGAACAAGATTATGCTTTTGGGTCAGACACAATAAAAACCACCTCCAGTTAATTAGTAAGCCCTGAATCAAGATGAGGAACTGATAGTCAGTAATATTTTATATATTAATAAAAAGATAAGGCATTTGAAGATATTCAGAGAGCTCATGTCTCCTAGCAGGCAGGTTAAAGGGGGATGCAGAAGGGATGTTCCTGTCTCAACACTGCTTTGCAGGTAGGAGCTAGTGCTTTCCATCGTTTTCCAGTTACTTCACACTGCCTCTGTCTCAGGAGCTAACAGCTTCCCCCATCTCCATCAGCAGAGTTGCTTTTGTGAACATCGATCCAGTGCCGTTATCAAAGAGCTGAATTGCTGTGAACAGTGTACCCGATTAGTTTTCCATCTCTTGAAAGGTGGCAACTTCTGATGTGAGAGATAATAAGTAGCTGGGACTGGTTTGGTAGGTGGAGTCACTGTCTCTTGCCAGGTGTCCTGCAAGACTAGCTCCATCTTTGTTACAGAATGTATAAGAAAAGGGAAATAAAAGTTGTTGTAAATTCCTTAACCTTACATTGACCAGAGGCACAACACACAACTTATGCAGATGGTCTCAGACCACATGAGAGCACGTCTTGTGTCAGAGAGGAAATGTAAAAGGTGGGAAGATCACTATCTCTGGAAATATGATGGGAGATACAGGACTGAAAGATCAGGAGAAAATAAGACAGCCTATATTTTTTGTAAAGAATGAGACATGAAGTATGTATTTATGAACAAATATTGGTGAAAGAGTCAGAAGATAACAAACAGCTTCAGGCAAAAAGGCAAGAGAAAATAGGGGAAATAGTGTGGAAGGGTGGGTTCCATATTGACTGGGGGCAATCAAAGACTAGGCAAGGGGTGGAGGAACAAAAACAGGTTAAGATCTTCCTTAGCAGAAGCAGCAACCTCTGAATGCAGCTGCAGGAGCAGCTGAAAGATGCAGGAACATTAGCACCTCTTAAGGGAGGCAAGAACATAACTGCAGAGGCTGTCAAAATTCATAGCCAAATCCTCATTAAATTGAAGGATTTGCCTAAATTCTCTGGGTCTAAAATGCATAGTACATGTAGTCTAGACGCCACCAAATCACACAGAAAAGAGCTGACTGCATTGCATTACTCCCGATAACGTAGCCCATTTCTGGAGAGTTGATCAGCTTCTCTTAGTAGCATTTTTTCCTATTTAAAAGAAATAAATGAAAAGACACCCTGAGCAGACACCTGTGGAACAGACACTTCTTCATAATACAGCACTTTTTCATGCACATACGTGAAGACACACATGTGCGCATAGCGTATACCCTAAACTGGAAAATATACTTTTTTTCCCTGTGAAATGTCAAACAGCTTTGCCAATGACATCTGTTCCTGGCAATATTAAGAGAGTATTTTTTTTCCATGGAGACAAAACCAAACACCTCTCACCACTCCCTGCTGTGAACAAAAACCTTCCTTTTCAGTACCCTCTGGCATTTTTTTCTTTATTCTTATGTGGATTACAGTTGTTATCAAAGTAAATTGCTGGGGTTCATTATAATGATATTGCCAGATGCAAACTAAGTCTTAAGGTATTTAATTATGACCCAGAAAAATAAATTTAATTCCTGGTCCCCATTAAAAATTTCCAAGTGTTGAGCTAAATCATTCATTTAGCAAATTTTTGAAGACAGAGACTTTTTCTATAAGACTGAACAACAACTTTAATGCAATAGCTTGCAGAATCTTTGCTTCCTCCCTTAATCTGTTACCTGTGCAGCTAAACACTATTTAACTAGTTTATTAAATGACCACAAAATTGGCTGATTTGAGTAGTAAGTGGTACAACATCTATTCATCTCTTAATTCCCATCACAGACCTATGCTACAAATAATGGTAACAAAATTCATACTGAATGCCCTGGAAAAAAAAAAATCAGAATACATATCAGTAACTTGTGTAAAAAGGACACTCACAAGACAGTAGGGAGCAGACACAACTTGTGCTATGGGAAACACTAAGGGGCAGCCACATATTTTAAATAAAAAACCAACAAAACTGGGGGGTTTTTTCCATTAAAAACAAACAAGCAAACAAACAACAAAAATGAAGTAGAGTGCACTTTTTTATTACACATTTACAAGCAGTGAAGCACAAGAAAACCCTATAGCATTTTTATTATACTCAGAGGCAAGCAGTCATTGTTTTAACACACATATTGCTTAGATACATGAGGAGTGAGTGAAGATAACTAAAGCTGAGCACAACCATTTCTAGATGCAGCGTTGCTTACACCAACAGTGCTGAAAAGCAGAAGCAGGTATCTTGACAACAGCAGTGACAAGGAGGAGATTAACATCCACACAAAACAGGCAGCAGCAAAGAGGGGTCACAGTCAAGAGCTTTCATAAATATTTACTGAAGACCTATGGATGAAAAACAGAACAAAACCAGCAAAATAAGAGTTGTGTACAACAGAAATCAGATTTAATAAAATACCCATGTTCCTTCATTAAGTTTGGAATATGTGGCCCATAAAGGACTTGTATTGCCTGAATTAGAGCAAGCAGGAACTGTTACTCAAGTTTCCTTCCCTCTCATTGCAAGTACACTTCCACATTCAGACAATTCAATGCAGAACTGATGTGTTTCCAGTTTCCTGAGTGATGCTCTGGTTGCACTCAGTTTGTAATATCCATCCAAAACATCCTCTGCCACCTTCCTCTGGAGGGAATTGATGCTGTCCTGCTGGATGATGACCCATGCTCTGTTGTAATTCATCTACATCCCTTCTGGTCTAGCCTATGGCAAGAAAATAGGTCCATGCTCTGAAGCCATAATCCTATAGGAAGTTATGAATAGTGAAGAACACTGCAGGGCAAAGGGCTATGCACACCCTGTGATCACAATACATGCTTGATTTTATACTTTTCAGTATTAGCTCATAGGAAAAAATAATCCCTGTTGTAAACCTTGGGATTTCTTCTCAAGGTCCTTGGTAGTTTAGCATATCTGAGGGGATAAGAGAGTAAACCACTGACTGTAGCTTCTTGTTATGCCTTCACATACACAAAAACATTTTCTGCCATAAGAATCAAACTCAGTGGTATTGGTGACAATGCTTTCTTGGGGATCTGGCTATCTCTATTTAATAAAAAAAAAAAAAAAAAAAAAGAAAGAAAAAACAATGGAAATCCTTCCAAGCAGAACACGGTGAATCTAGCAGTAGAGCTCAGAGGGAAAGAAGGGAAAGAGAATAAAGCCAAACATCACAGAAGATGGTCAAACCACTTAACATTCAGTCAAAAACCAAGGCACTGGAGGGTGTGTGGTAGGCAGGGAAGGCTAATGAACTGGTAAACTGATAGCTGAGCTCTTGCTTTAAAGTTTCCCTATTTTCTACCATAGTTCTGCAGTATTAAGAACAGGTTGATTCTCAAAAGAAGATGTATCTCTGCTCCTCACAATGCATTGTAAGGTTGATGAACCAAAAGGGAGATCAGTTCCTTGCCTGGCTCTCATCTGCAGGGGATCCTATACAGCCTGATTATCTTGTAGAGCAGACTCCACTACAGCAGTGTACTTAAAATCTGAGTCCACGACAGGGCTTCAAGGCACAGGGAATTTGTCACCAAGAGTAGTATCTTAGAAACAGGATATTCTTGTCACAGGGCTGATACACAGCCCTGCTCTGCGTATTTATTGCCTCACTGATACTGGTTGTATAATGCCCCCTTCCCAACGATTTACCTCAAGGAATTTCATGACCCAGTGAGCCACTGAATTTTGCCACTGGCTTGAATATACAGGAAGAAAACAGGCTAATTTTTCTTCTTACTATCAGAAACTTTCCCACTAACAAAAACAAATAATAAAAAGAAATCACGAACATTTCACCCAACTGAGTGCAAATTGTAAGAAAACAAAATGAAAAATCCTACCCTCACATTGTGCTTTGAGCTTTAATGTCACTGTGGCCTTTGTGTTGCTCATTTCATTCACCACTACACATGTGAAATTTGCCTGCAGATCCTCCTTTTCAATTTTAGAAATATGTAAAGTGGTTTCTTTGTAATATTCTTGCTGGCGTCCTTCAAAACTATTAGAGAGAGAAAGAGCTGGTATCATTCGCTTTAATGGCTAGGCACAGTTGACATGGAAGAAAGAACATTCCATGTTAAACGTACTTACAAACGAGTTTTTTCTTGATATCTTGAAAATTCTAAGGATTTCACAGGGATATTATCCACATCCCATGTGACAACAGCCAACGGCTGTTTCTTAATCCCCAGGCGGGCCTGACATTTCAGATACAAAGGATCACCTAATCAAGATACAGAGAAGTGTAAACATTCCTTGATTAAAAACAACTATAATTTTATAATTTTCTACAAATCTTCATACCACCAGTGTGTTTTGTCTTAACAATTTTGGCACATATTTGTGCTGATAAAATAATGCTCAAAAAGAAATAGTAAGAGGAGATTTTAACAAATTACCCAGTACAACATCAAGGAATAAAATAGGAATTATTTATAATTCTTATGATGAAGGCAATGTAGCCTTTACTTGTGATGTTTAACCCATGCAGTTAACTACTGAGGAACATGAAAAGTAAATGCTAGTTTACAAATAAATGTATATGGAAATAATGTTATTCAATTTCAGTATATTATATTTTTCCTGTCTTCCATGCAGATTCTTGGATTTTATTCAAGCTGGAGAAAAGTACCAGCCCAAGCAAAACCAAACAAAAGAAAAAAGGAAATTATTTATTAAATATTTGTCATTGGGAAATATTTGTTCCAAAGTAAGAGCCATAAACACACTGGAAGAAGGTAAAATTAAACCACTTTAAACTATTTTCATGTAAATCTGCATTTAAGCAGAGCCTAGACAAAGTTAACAATTCTTATGATTTACATTCTCAACTGGTACTCGTGAGTTTTGCAAATAGGAAACAACGGTCCAGTACAGCAAATGTTCTTTAAATGCAAGTTACATTTGCTCCTTGCAAGTAGTATCGGATTACTGATTGTCCCAGAGGAATAGGCAGAGCCCACAGAGCACTGGAGACTGCCCATCTTACTAGAGAAAGGTAACCCTGGAGCACATATCATTTAATTGAGTGACAATGCAGCTAGGGAAAAAAGGAGAAAAAAACAACAGAAATTCATGTCAAGATGGCAACTCTGAATCTATGGCACCTCAGACAGGGTCCTGGCCCCTGCAGTATCAGCTACCAAAGCAGCCTTGCTGCAGGAGAGAAACAGTGGATTGGTAATTGTGATCCCTTCACCTGGTGGTCCAGATTCACTCCACCTTCCCTGGGAGACAGTTATCATGGGCTACTTATTTATGTTTCAGATGGGTTCAGTTGCTTTTTGGAGAGGTCCATTTTTCTCCATTGACTATACAAAATCCCTGAACAGCTTTCAGTCCTCCCACAAGCACCTTGCTCTAACACTGTAAGTTATGCAGTTTATCTGAATCACCGCAATAATCTATGAACAAAAGGAAGGCAGGGAACAAGCTCTGCATTGTGTGCTCTCCAGCCTGCTATTTCTGAGTTTACTGTTTGGTCCATCTTTCAGCCCTCCCAGCATCTTCCAGTCAGAAAGGTCTGCTCCACATTAGCCAATATGGACATAAGCCTGGCAGTGTTCCACAGCCTCAGGGCCAGTGACCAGTCTCTGGTTCATCTTCATTCATCAACAAAGACACAGCTGCTTCCTCCAGATGAAAACCACAAGTTACAAGGAGCATGTCTAGTTGCAAGAATGGTCCATCCTTCTCTCTTAGGGGTACCATCAAACTTTTTGAGAGATTCAGCTAATGCCCTCTTTGAAGTGGATGGAATCTGTCACCCTTTCAACGGAGATGTAATAATTGACTGTGTGAGTAATCCTAGTCTATCCAGTAAGGATAGAATGGGTTGTTTAAATTTCCTTAAACTGCTGCTTAATACCTAAAGAACCCATCAGTTATATCCAACTTCACATTACTGTGCCTGTGGTGAATTAAATCTCCTAAACATTATGATGCAAAATGTAATGGAAAATTCCATCATTAAATCTTCTTGAAGATTCCTGTGATTCACTAGGCCATCACAAAACGTTAATTCAAAACCAAATTAAAGTCCATACTTACCAAGCTTCACTTCTATTACATCTTTATCTTTTGGAAATAAAATCTGAGGAGGTATAGGTGAATGTTTAGCTTTAGAAATTACGAAGGGAAAAAAAGAAAGAACATATTAGGAAGTAGTGAAAAAAAAACATTTTGTAAGATAATTATCGTCTCTACAGTTAGTATTTTATGATCCCAAAGCAGAATTGCAAACTAACACTACAGAGTTTCACATGTCTGTTAGGATCATTTGGTTTTACTCCTATAACCAAATATTCCTGGGGAGTCTGCATGATGGTAGTTGCAATATTTTCTCCCTATTTACCTAATTTTCATGTTTGTATACAAAGAGCAAGGAAATTTTTTAGTTTCTCAAGCACTGTTTTAGCTGCTAAGTGTGTGCATGTTGGTGAGCAAATGCAATTACAGGTCTGTGTTTTCTCAGTTGCTTATTTTGCTTTTAAAAAGAGACGAAGAAATTCCTTTAGACATTTGAGAAATTGCTTGTATCCAAGAGCAAATATCTACTTTCATGCAGTATCTGAACCGGAGACCCTCTAGCCCACAGCTGCCTGTCTGCATTGCCCTTTGTTTTGTCTATATCTGCACCTTGACAGTCGAGCATATCTGGTTGCCAAGCTTCTCTTTCTGCTGTCTGCACACTGCTGCTGCACAAAACTGCTTCCCATTGCACCCATCTGCCGTGACATTGAGCATCCCTTATCATCTTTTAGAGAGACTACTACTTTTTCTTGGACATATTTATTTCCTGTCCCCAATAAAAAATTTTATAGGTCCAAACTACATTCATCCACTGTACCTGAACTAGATATTAATTTCTTCTAGATTTTTTTCCCCTCAATGTATTCTTCTGCTCTTCTCGCCCTTTGCACTGTCTCATATTTCCCACTCCAAAAAATGGCATGTTATCCTTTATCTCAAAGAGTTCTTCTATCTTAAGGCATCTCTGTGAAGCCCATAACCATGTTTCTCTAAAAAATCTGCAGAAACTCATTTAACATCCTGCTTCCCAGGCTGCCAGAAGAGAAATTCTATTTAACCATCTTAGCCATTTCTAATTTTCATTAGCTGGATCAGAATAGAAGTCAGGAGATAGTCAGTAACTTTCTAGTTAGCTGACTAAGCTACATTCTTAACTGCTGGCATGCAGAGGCACAAAGTTCTCTGGGTCAGTGTGAATCTGCAAGGCAAGAGGAATGAACATTATAAGCCAGTATTATCAAAAAATAACATCTCCACTCATCTGCAGACTAATTCTAAGGGCTGATAGAAACACAGAAAAGTACTTTGAGTACTTTGTTTTCAAATTAAGTACTTTGAATTCAGTAAAAATTGGAGAAAACTCGACAGATCCAGCTCAGATTTCACATGTGTTGCAATCCATTTTCTCTGTAATGGTTTCAAAAGAAAGTCAGCTTAACTTCAAAATGTAACACAGGCTTTTGTAAAGTTGAATGCTTTTGTGGCAAAGAAAATCCAGCCATTGTCATTATAGCCCATAATACAGTACTACTGACTCACAGTACTACTGACCATTTAGAGATGATTTGATTAAAGTTTATACATTAAGCTACTGTGTTACATCTCAGTTCAGCTCAACTCTGTCCAGCTCAGAATAATAAGAACATACTCCACAACTGAGATTTGGACATAGCAGCAAAAACTGGAGTCAAGGCATTTGAATTCCAAATCTGCATTCTGCCCACAAAGCTGGTGCCTCCTCACAGCAAAACAGTCTGATGTCAGTCCACAAATTGATATTATCTATTTGGGTGGGGGGGGGAAAAAACCCAAACCCAAAATCATCAACCAATGAAACCCAAGGTCCCCCTGCCTTCAAACCCTCAGCTATCCTTCTCTCTGTTTTTCCACTGATCTAATTGAAGAATATGAAGACACATTTTGAAGTCTTGCAAGTCCATACAATCTGGAACTGTTGATTGCTGCATGCTCCTCCACTGACCACCATGCAAATACAAAGCTTGGTTGACTTCAAAATACCAAAGACACAGTAATCACTGAGCTCCACTCATTTTCTGTATATATATATAGAGAGTGAGAGAGAGTTTGTTTCACTCAAGACAAATCTATTTTTTTCTTCATCCTTGCTAACAAATAAATGCTAGATAATCAAGATAGACCAGAATGTATTGAGCTGTAAGCTATCAACACATCAGTGATCCAATAATCACCAAAAGATTCTCACATGCTACAAATTCTTCTTGCCTTGAGTAAATAGGAAGCAGAGCAATGTGGCATCCCACTGAGCATTTCAGAAATATGTGTTACTAGGGAGCCCTACAAACCACATTCTATAACCAGAGTTTTCAGAAGATTTTTGCAAAAAGCTGAATGTGTCCAGGTCTGAATTTGCCACAGTTTTGCTCCATTTGGATTCCCATCCACCACATTCACTCTAATAGGTTGATCTAAAGTTTCATTAAGGAGATAAAAAAATACCAACAGAAAATCTTCTTCTGTGTTAATGTACAAAAGGAACATCTTTTGCTTTGAGTAGATATCAGTTCTTTTAATCTTAACAAGCTACAAAATGACCATCTTACCCTTACTTATGAAGATCCTTGTTGCCGACACATTAAACACATTTCCTTTATGAATGTAGATAAAACGACAAGTATAATAACCATCATCCTCTTTTCTTGGATTGTTAATAAAAATATATTTGTCTCCCTTGAAGTATCTCTCTCCCTGAAGAGGTCTGCAGTTCTGAAAAAAATAACTCCTTCTTTTATTTGGCTGCAAATATCTTCTCACAGTAATGTGACCTACAAATGGTACAATCAGGGTTTTATTTACCTTATACCACTGGATGATAGAAGCATTCTTATAATTGTCGATTGTAGGACAAACAATTTTGCCTCTTCCAGTGTCATTAGGATAACGAATCTGACGTGGGAAACATACTCCTTGCTCGTATGGATGCACCTGCACACTCATGTTGAACATCTTTGTGCTATTGTTTGAGCTTTAAAAATGGAATAAAGGTATGCCAATGATAGTATTTGTATATGGAATGGACAAAATATTTGCTACAAATGTGAGTTTCGGTTTTATAAACATATGGATGGTTACTGTATCTTAGTTGCACATTGATTTTTAACAACCTGTCATAAAAACAGCAACTGCAGAATTAAAAGTTACATTGAATGGTGTACAACGTGAAAAAAAAATGGCATAATTCTCACAGAAAATAATTAGACTACATTATTAAAATATGAGGGGTTTTTCCCAGTCTCATGCCTTTCACTTTTCAATTTTGCACTTACAAATGTGTAACACAAGTGTAGTCTCCAGAATCCTGTCTAGTAGTTGGCAAAAACCAAAGAAAACGATTCAAGGAAAATATTCTTGATCCCTCCTCTTCTGTAGGAATTATTTTGTTTGTAAATGTGTGATACCAGGTGACTTTCACAGTTGAACTCCATCGTGGACATTTTATAGTTAAAGCCTCACCTTCCATGGCATCAACTGCAAATGATTAAAAGACAAAAAAATCTCAGATTAATTAAACCTGAGTCCCACTGAGGCAGCTAAGAACTTGGCATTCCTGGATCAGTAACTTAATCATGTGCCTTTAACTACCCTTCTTGAATTTTCAGATATTATCTATAGCAAGCACTCTCAATGGATATTTCCCAAAAAAAAGTTTACCTTGAGTTACGGAGCTATTTGTTTGCAAAATAGTAATTAATGTGTGAGATAGAATTAAAAAACCCTCTATATTCAAAAAATTAAGTTCTTTTTTAATAAAACAGTAATTTCTTGAAATGAATTTCTCATTAAAATCTTACTTGAAATTGTGTTTTTATTCAAAACAGGAATTTAAATTCAAAGAAAATCTCTGGCTTTAATACTGTGCAATTAAGTTAGCTTTCCTTCCTTCAGTATAATTAATATTTATTTATACAACAGAAAAGAGCTCTTGAATTGTCTTTTTAATATAAAAAAGGAAATAGGAGAAGGAGGCAGCCTCTAAATAAGATCATAAATAAATAAAGACAAAAGCCAGAACAGCTTCTCTCCTAAGTCTCCTAAGTTCACAAAAATGTGAGGGGGAAAAAAATGAAATGTTAACAGACTAAAACAAAGACTCTAATGGGAAGGTGACAAAATGCCAGAAAGAAATGAGTCAAATAAGAAACATAGCAAGATAAACCACACAAAGTCACACAAAAGGGGGGGGGGAAAGAAAGTGTTGAGAGCAAGTTACTATTTTTTAAACTTAGAATATTTCTACTTTTGAATACTGAAACTGGACCAGAGATGCTTGGATGAAGCAGTTCTGACAGATATTTAAGTGCCCAGGCACCTGAATACTGAACTGACAGCTGATTTGAGGAATACAAAGATGACCAGAGGGCTGGAGCACCTCCCATATCAGTAGAGTTGGGGTTGTTCAGCCTGGAGAAGAGAGGGCTCCAAGGAGATCTTATAGCAGTGCTCCAGTACCTGAAAGGGCTATAACAAAGCTGGAGAGGGACTGTTCACAAAGGCTTATAGTGATAGGACTAGGGACACTGGGTATAAACTGGAGAAGGGCAGATTTAGACTAGGCATAAGGAAGAATTTCTTCATGATGAGAGTGGTGAGGCGCTGGCACAGGTTACCCAAGAAAGCTGTGGCTGCTCCATCCCTGGAGGTGTTCAAGGCCAGGATGGATGGGGCCTTGGGCAGCCTGGTCTAGTGGGAGGTGTCCCTGCCCATGGCAGAGAGGTTGGAACTGGATGATCTTTTTGGTCCCTTCCAACCCAAACTATTCCGTGATTCCATGATTTTTTTATGATTCTATAACAGAAACACTAATCTGAAAGTTAGGCTGCATTTTGGAGAAGAGAAAGATGAGAAAATAATCAAGGAAGGAGTCTAAACAAAGAGACCAGAAGAAGAATAACTACAGTATCAAAGGGAGGATGAAAATGAGAGCAGGTAGCCGAACAGCTAAATAAAACAGAGAATTGCTATCAAAGTGACACTTTGTGGGAGTATTGCCACCACCTGGGTTTAGACACATAGGTGCACAAATCAGGTGGTGAGACTCACTACATGGTGCTCATTTGGCTTCTGCTCTGTTTCTTTCTAAAGATGTGGTCTTTCTCCATTGACATGACATGTTGCCTTGCTTAGTAGTTCTAGCAATTAAATTAGCCGCATCAGCTGTGAGTATACTCAAGCCCAGCACTTTACCAGCAGTCCCACCCAGAAGCCTTGCAAATACAGTGGGACATGTGAAGGGTGTCAGGAAATGAGGCATTGCCCCACCAAAGGAGGAACACATTGGAAACCCCGCTTTCTTCAGAGAAAAATAGAGGAGAGGGTACACAGAAAATGAAAGGTCTTATCGAAACTCAGCAACATTAGTGAAAAGTATTTTGGTAAGTTCTTCAGCAGAATTTGGCTTCTTGGTAAACCTTACCTAGTTGAAATTTAGCATTCATAGAATCATAGAATCATAGAACAACCAGGTTGGAAGAGACCCATCGGATCATCGAGTCCAACCACTCCTATCAAACACTAAAGCATGTCCCTCAGGACCTCATCTACCCGTGCCTTAAACACCTCCAGGGAAGATGAATCAACCACCTCCCTGGGCAACCTATTCCAATGCCCAATGACCCTTTCTGTGAAAAGCCTCCTCCTAATCTCTAGCCTAAATCTCCCCTGGTGGAGCTTAAGGCCATTCCCTCTTGTCCTGTCCCCTGTCACTTGGGAGAAGAGCCCAGCTCCCTCCTCTCTACAACCTCCTTTCAGGTAGTAGTAGAGAGTAATGAGGTCTCCTCCCAGCCTCCTCTTCTCCAGGCTAAACAACCCCAGATCTCTCAGCCGCTCCTCATAGGGCCTGTTCTCCAGCCCCTTTACCAGCTTTGTTGCTCTTCTCTGGACTTGCTCCAGAGCCTCAACATCTTTCTTGTGGTGAGGGGCCCAGAAATGAACACAGTATTCAAGGAGTGGTCTCACCAGTGTGGAGTACAGAGGGAGAATCAGCTCCCTGGACCTGCTGGTCACACTGTTTCTGATACAAGCCAGGATGCCATTGGCCTTCTTGGCCACCTGGGCACACTGCTGGATCATGTTCAGTCGGCTGTCCACCAATACCCCCAGGTCCTTCTCCTGGCAGTTTTCCAGCCAGACTTCTCCCAGTCTGCAGTTCTGCATAGGGTTGTTGTGCCCCAAGTGCAGGACCTGGCATTTGGCCTTGTTAAACCTCATTCCATTGGACTCTGCCCAGCAGTCCAGCCTGTTTAGGTCTCTTTGCAGAGCCTCCCTACCCTCCAGCAGATCGACACTTGCACACAGCTTAGTGTCATCTGCAAACTTGCTAAGGGTGCACTCAATGCCCTCATCCAGGTCATTGATGAAGACATTGAACAGGGCTGGACCCAGCACTAAGCCCTGGGGAACCCCACTTGTCACTGGCCTCCAGCTGGACTTAACACCATTTACCACCACTCTCTGGGCCCAACCAGCCAACCAGTTTTCTACCCAGGAGAGTGTGCACCTGTCCAGGCCAGAGGCTGACAGTTTCTGCAGCTGAATGCTGTGAGAAACTGTGTCAAAGGCTTTGCTGAAGACCAGAAAGACCACATCCACAGCCTTTCCCTCTATAAAATTTAAGAATGTGGGGAAATCTTTAGAGATCATATCTTAGAACATTATTCAGACAAATTAGCAGCTCAGCTGGGGACTATAATCACATGAGAGCTATGCAACGCTGTGTCACTCATTAGAACTGGTCAATATTACAGAGCTGAATCAGCAGAGGCGGCTCATCAGAAGGAGCTTACTCATTTGAAGATCTGCTCTGTACCAAGAAATGTTATTGTTATATAGCACTTGTGTATTAACACCCCCAAACCACCATTTTTAGTGAACAAAGTGCCCAGTTATGTCCCATGTTCAGCAGGGTGCATACACTTATGCCCCATTTAGTCCAATTTAGGCTCGCTCTTGGAGACTGCCCAGCTGAGGCCCGGAACAACAGCTACTCTCAAATTCTTTTGAAAAGATTAATCTCCTTCTGCTTGCAGAGATGCCAAGGAGTAGAAGTACAACTTAGATTTAATGTCATAGAAACGGGCAGCAGTTAGAGCATTTTAGTATACAGAGAAATTACATAAAGCTAGTTTTAAAGCTGTGATTTGTAGTTTGAGGTAGGTTTGTAGTTTACATTTTTAAGAAATTACCAATTTAGGAACAGCCTACACATTTCTACAGAATGAACCTCAACATAAAGTATTTTTAAAATGTGACTTACATGTTCTGGATGTCACGGAAACAAAGAAGAAGGTGGACAGGAAGATCAAATGTACGTGACCCGTCATATTTCTAAACTAAAAAGAAAAACATTGATATCTTAGAATATATCTGACTGTATCAGTTATGCTACTGCTGTGGTACGGATGCACATCTGCTAACAGACAACTGTATCATATACTGATAAACTGCATCATGTGAGCTGCTCTGCACAGAGTGAGTGAGTGAGTGAGCGTGTGTGTGTGTGTTTTAGCAGTGTTTGTGCAGCTTTGAAATGATGCTCCCTGTTCTATAATCAATACGATATTTGATGTTTCATTGAAAGTACTGTTATGACTTAATTTAATGGGGGTGGGGGAATTACTCTGCCATGGCAGAAGCCTCTTCTTTCTTAGTTGCTTTTTTTTTTTTTTTAAGGAAGCTAAAAGTGGGTTGGCATTCTCTTCATAGTCAAGTGTGGAAAAATTCTACTTCGATTCATAAAAGGATAGATCCAAGATGTGAAAATATATACGTTGGCTTTGAATTAACCTTACATCTAACCTAACCAACTGCTTAGGTGCTCAACAGCTTTTTGCCTTTCTATGGAACTGAAGGGGTTTTCAGTGACAGCTTCTCTAGGTAAGTGTTAATCTGTAATAACTAAAGCAGGTAAATGCCATCAGCAAAGAAAACCCAAAGGGCAACTGAAGAAATGGACTGGAAAGATGGGTAAAGGAACATATGTTATACCCTTGTAACAGCAGTTAGGCATATGCCATGCCTCACTGATACTTTCATTTGTGTCTAATTGATATGCAACTGCTATAATTAACACCTCACAGTGTGGCTCACATGCTCTCCAGCAAAGTCCTTTATTGAAGAAACAGGCTATTTGTCTGTGGACATTAAATTGAACTAATCTAGGAACATCTCAGGAGATAACAGACATGCAATCCAGCTGTAAGGATTCTACTTGCTATTAATAAACCTTTCTCTTGAATGCTGTTCTTCACTGTAGATCACAGAGTGATGGGTTCTACTATAGTGTATGAGGAAGAAGCAGTCCCACAGTACTACAGATAGCAGATATGTTTTCAAGAGAAATCAAGTTAGAAACAAATTCTAATTTATCTCGCAGATAGTGAGCACAAGTGGAGAAATGAAAACCAGTCAAGAAATGTACAGGCAGGATAAGTACTGTCGTCATACTTCCTGCAAGGAATCTTTATTTCAGTGCCAAAGATTTCCAGACTAAACAAACATGGGCAAGCCTTATCAAAACCTATGTTTTTGCCAAGTCTGAAAATGAGAACAACCTCAATTTTGAACTTTCAGAAATGACATCAGCATTGTATTGATATGGAAAGTTTCTTCTTATAGATGTTTTAATAACATTCAGTAACTTCTTCTTAAACTCATTAATAACAACACAAATTACTGTTGGAAAAGCTTGAGAATTTCAGTGTAGGTATTTTGCAGAGATATTCACAAATCACAGAAAAGATTTAGACTGAAAAAGCAGCATTCCAGCATTAATGTCATGACAAGGCTGATGCCATGCCTTTTACGGGAAGCGATCAACCAGCCAGGAGCTTCTAGAAACAATGTGTAGCTGCTCTCTTTCGCCAGAGCTGGAGAAAAGCACTGCATGCAAGCATATGCAGCCTATTGAGTTGTTTAATTTTAACAAAATCTTAAACCAGATTAACAGATTTTTAGAAGGCACTTTTCAGCACAAGCACCAGGAGTTTTCCCCAGAATGAGCTGGCCCAGAAGTTTCAGAAGTGACCTGGGGCAAGATAGGCCCTCAGGGAAGAAAGATACAGAGCAAAAGAACACACAACAAAATCCGCTGCATCAACACAGCAAAGTTCATCTTTGTTCATCTTTTAAAGAAGAAGGTTTGTTCCTAGAACTTATTTTCTGGCATTACCAGGGAGCAAACTGGACTGGCAGGTGGGAATGGGTAGCAGAGTTTCGCATATCCCGATTATTAGAGGCTTGGATCCAAAACAGGACCTAAACAGATTTGTATTTGCCAGTAACCCTGTTGACTTCATTCATCGTCTAAGGTATACTTCAGTCGCACTTGAAAAATTACATGGGAATTCATGGCTCAATATTGTCCTGAGAAAGAAGAGTAAGGAGTGAACGCCCTGCATATATTTGGAAACCAGTTCACTGTTCAGTTGATATAAGCAACATTTCACAGAACAGAATCACAGAACAACCAGGTTGGAAGTCCAACCATTCCTATCTAACACTAAACCAAGTCCCTCAAGACCTCATCCACCCGTGCCCCAAACACCTCCAGGGAAGGTGAATCAACCACCTCCCTGGGTAGCCTATTCCAATGCCCAATGACCCTCTGTGTGAAAAACCTCCTCCTAATCTCCAGCCTAAATCTCCCCTGGTGGAGCTTGAGGCCATTCCCTCTTGTCCTGTCCCCTGTCACTTGGGAGAAGAGCCCAGCTTCCTCCTCTCTACAACCTCCTTTCAGGTAGTTGTAGAGAGTAATGAGGTCTCCTCTCAGCCTCCTCTTCTCCAGGCTAAACAACCCCAGCTCTCTCAGCCGCTCCTTATAGGTTCTGTTCTGTTTCATACATTCTGTCTCATTCTCCTGAGCAGCACCATCAGGAGCAAGCGTTGAAAGTTTCCTTGGCATACTGCAGTAAGCACCTCATTTCCATAATCCATGAGATATCTACATGTTCCATTTCTGTCTTTCTGTGTAAAACTGAAACACTGCCATCTATCTCTGATCTTTCTGAGAACTGATTTTCCTTGACTTGTTTTCACTGAGGTTTGCTATGATATAGATCTCCTCTGAAACACCACTTCATTCTCCCCACTAATTTTCACTCTAGTTAACTGCCTTTCACTACGTGTTACTGCTTCAAATCAGCTTTAGTTAGGCTTTAGTTAGCCTATGTCTCACTTTTCTTTCCTGACAGAAATTACTTTTTTCACTTGGAGCTTACAAGAGCCACTGTCGCTCCTTCCCAATAGCTCACCGTTCCTAGATAGTACTGACTCTGCTACTTAGCATTGGCTTTTCTTCCTAAAACATCCTCTGTCCATCCATTTACATTTGGAATGGCTCACTTGTTCTGGAGAGGGTCTGCCTAGTACGTCTGGGATTGCCTGATACATCTGGGACTGCAGCAGGGCTTATGCACACTCAGAACTACTGGTGTAGCAAGGGATGATGAATCCCTCCAAAGGGTATTTATGCAGCTGTCTAGAGCCCTGAAGGCATTAAGCATCTGATGGCACAGTATGCAAAATCCGTGTAGGCGTGCACACATAAGCAAACATGATAGGCAAAACTCTAGCTGCAGCAGGTCTAGTTCATACAACTGAGATAGGATACATCTGTATGAACTGAACATCTATAGTGAAGTTTCCAAACCAACCCTCAGAAACAGCTAAGTGAGGAACTGTAAGCTGAATGAGAAATAGAATTTAATATCATTACAGTATTTGAGTAATCAAATAAAACAAAAAAATACTCAGAATATTCCTTCCCTGCTGGGAACCTTTTCCATCCAAGTGTTTGGTTCTGTCCATAAGCTTATTTTCCCCCAACAAGGTATACCAGCAGCTACACTAACTGTCCTACTACTTTTTAGAGCTATTTTATTTAAGTAAGTAGATAATTCAGCAAGATGACAAAAAGTAAAATGATTGATTTTTAAAGAAAAATCAGTTTCATCAACAAGATATAGAGACTATCTGAAATTCTTTCTTATTTTATATTTTATTTGTACTTGTCTAATTTGTATTTGGCCACAACTGTTATTGCTATTGGAGACACTGGCGAGTCCCTTATTGAAAGTTCTATTGCAGCCCAAGAGGGAAAGCTAGTGATTAACTGAAAGTTCCAAGGAACTGTGGTTTGTCCATTTTTGAGATACAGCTTTGTCCAGGAACAGAGACAGCCAATTTCTTGCCCTTACCAACTCTTCAAACAGGTGCCAGAATGATCAAGGAGTGAGAAATTTGTATTTGCTGGTCATCATACTTGCCAGTTGTTGTATTTAGCCTTCTGTTTCTTGAAAAAGTGTGTCTTTGAGAAACCTCACACATGCTGGCTTACCAGCCTACACTGAAATTGTCCAAAACAGTTATGCTGAATAGACAGATTCTTTCCACCTAACTCTGATGATTTGTTCACTGATTTTTTCCCATATTTTAAAGTTACCGTGTATTGGCAGCAAATTGGTTTGTGTATGCAAATACATGCAATACATGGGGCTCTAATTAAAGTGGAATGTTTCCTGAAAATACAAAGAGAGTAGGCAATTAAAAGAACACTTGAAGTTTTAGACAGCAAATAGCAAGAGAAGGACTGGTTCACGAGTGCTTTATAGCTTGTGGCACTACTCTCTACAAAATAAAACTAAAGCATTCATACATCTGTGTTTCTTACGTGAAATATAAAGGGTATTATAAGGCACAAGACAAAGGCACCTCACATCCCACAATCCAAAGGAAGAAGTTCCATAGCTTGAAGCACTGAGAGTCAAAGGCCATAATTTCTGGAAATAGTTGAATTTTCTTTCTGCTTTCACAGATTCATTTAGAACTGATGCCTTATTATGTTTGTTTGAAGTAAAACCTGCATAATAGTTTTTTTGGTCCTGAGTACATCACAAATTAAGAGTGCTAATATTTAGGGGGAAAAAAAGAAAGGCATAAATTTTCCACAAATCTATTTCTTCCTGTAGCTCACAATAACTGTATGTTATGAGCTTAATTCTAAGCTCTGAAGGAAAACTCCATTATGATGTTGAAAAAGCACTAGGTTAAATACAGAGATTTGGTATAACTACCTGAGTACGTCAAAACTTAGCCCCTAATGATCCATTATCAAAGGAAGATGAGAGAACTGGGAACCCTCCTAGAACTGTTAAAGAATTAATCTATAGTCTTAATCCTTGCTTCTCCAAATGCAACTGTGTTAGTAAGACATTTGTGATTTCTTGTCCAAAATTATATTTGGTAACAAACTGTTTATAGTACTGTTTCTATAAGTGAACAAACATAGAGTTACCATACTTTGCATACTAACAAAACTCAATGTTATTGCAATTTCTGCTTTAAAATTCTTAATAGACTTTGCAATAAAGACATACTCTGAAACAGCAGTTGTGTGACATTTGTTTAGTAAGACAGAATTCATTCATTCATTCATTCATTCATTCATTCATTCATTCATTCATTCACATTTTGAAAGTTACTTTCATTAGAAAACCCATTCTGAATTAAAACAGGTTATTAAAATAACAGCAGTAATGCTGAATTTACTCCAGAAATAACGCATATGGTAGCTAACATGTTACACTACTTACAGCTGTAAGTGAAAATTTAGGAATTTTAATATTTAGTATGGAAATACTAGAATTAATATACACATCCTTCTTACAAAATATTTTAAAGCAAAAAATCTAAATAAATATACTAAACTCTGAAAAATTAATTCCATAGTAGTATTTTATGTGCCTTCAAAAAAATAGTAAAACTATCTAATTGGTAAAATGATCTAATTTTACCAATCTATCTTCAAAAGACTGAGGATAAATCCATTTCCAAATATACTTCATTATAAGGTAAGTCTTTATGCTGGTCCCAAAATTATTTGTCAATACCATGACTGTATATCCTATATATATGTGTGTATATATGTATGTATGTATGTGTATATATATATAATATTAATAATATTATTATCTATAATGATATATAGCTAAAGAAGTGTAAATGAACAGAAAAACACTTCATAAAATACTTCATACTATTTCCAGTAGCACCAGTTATTTTTTGTTAAATGATAGTAATAAATTATTCAACCTACCATCTGGAAAATTCAGACAGCAGAGAAGTGGCTTGTTTTCTGTGGCTGGGTCCTTCACACTGATTTCTCTGCTGTGGCTTGTACCAGATATTACTGGGAACTAACTTGATCTGGCTTGTGCAATTCATATCTGTAGAGGCAAGATAAACAGGTTTATTTTGAGACACCTCCCACTGAGTAGAGCAGAACAGGCAGATTACTGTAGTAACTGTAGATATCTATCAAAGTTGACATCTTATAGTTCCAATTAATCAGACATCTTGTACCACTAACACACATTTTCCTTTAATGACATATTATCCCATTTTAGCATGATTGTACTGCAATAAATCTACTGGCTGGTTATGGGATTTCTCACGTGCCTAGGAAGAGCAAAAAAGGGTCACTCAGCCGACAGAGGGTGCTTTGAAACAGATTTTGTTTCTATACAAGTGACAGCTTTGCCTCGTCTAGTCAGTCAGCAGCTTCCAGAGAACAGTTCTCAAAGTCCCTGGAGCACGAGGAACAGTTTTTAGTGAAGGAAACTGGTGGGCTGAAGTTGAACTGATAAAAAAAAAGGCTGCTGTATCAGCAGCTAAATTAAGTCTCTGGGGAAAGGAAAGCTGAGAAGTTCCACAGAAAATCCAGAAGCAACTCTGGGAAAGCAAGAGAGAGAGGAAGAATTCACCACAGGTGTAGGGGTGACCCAGCATAATGTGATCCACAAGAACAGGTATTCAGGAGACCATATGGGCCATTGGATGTCAGAAAAGACAGTTCTAGGCAGCACTGTTCAAGATTGTTGAGCAGTCTTTCCAGCATCAGTGCTAAACCTAGACCCATGAGACCAAAGTCCCAAATTATACCCTCCTTGTGCAGCAGCAAGTCTAAAGGGGTAATTTTGGTACCAATTCAGCCAAATTCCAGAGGACAAATCATCCTAATGAAACAACCCATAGAAGACATTTTGAGAATCAAGTGTTCATTCTTTCTTTAACCAAACAAGAAAATTGTATACCATGGTCATTCAAACGCTTATCTTTCCCCAGCAGTGTTATGAATACCATTTATCATTTCCTGTGTTCCTGTGTTCCTGGCACTTCTCTGTCAGTATTCAGAAACTCCACATCACTACACAAAGATGTTGTAATTAAACTCATAAACTCACTCACAAACCCTGCTCAGGTTTGTGTAGTTTCATTGGGATCAAAACATTCCTCACTTGCTGACACAATTCCCTAGAGACTCGGACAAAAAGTTTGCACTAACCATCTGTGTTCAGTGCTAGGTTCAGCATCCTCTTACCATGACATGTCAAGTTACTTCAGGGAAATGGAAAATCCATTCAAGCTGAGCTAACTTCCATTCTCTGGACACAAAATTAGTTCCTCTATCATAAAGTCCACTAAAACTTAAATCAGAAGACTTCACACCTTAGTATGTTCTCCATGCCCAAATTGTTCCCAGATCAGGATGCAGATGAGAAATCGAGCTCCTGGTTAAAGGTAACAGTTACCAGCTGAGTAAAAGCCATTTGGCAGCTCTCATAAGAAACTACAATCAATGTTGAATGCTTCATAACTTTTGGCCCAGTATCTACAAAAGTTCCAATCAAATAAGTGTATGGAAAATTATGCTTACAGAAATACATCAAGAAATTTGATTATTTATATGCATCATGCTCCCTTGACAACCTGTACGCGTAGTATTCCAATAAGCAAGAGAATCATCTGTTCTCTAAGCAAAGAGGTCACAAAGTAATGGTCTTAAACCGAACCAGGGTATAATTAGGCAAGACAGAGGGAAAAGTCTTTTAAGAGGAAAGGTAGTGAAGCACAGGAAGAGTTTGCTGGGAACTCAGTGGAGCTGCCACTAGGCACTAGGAAAAATCTGGTATTGAAATCAAGATGCTGTAGGTGGCTTCAGTACGAGGAAATGTTGTAGACGGATTACCAGTACGAGGAGAGAAAGGGCCAGAGATTCAGCTGTCTGTGAGTTAGTGGCTGGTTTTGGTGCAGCATGGTTGTATGAACTTAACTGTGTTGGTAAAATTGTTCCTAAGCTGTAAAAAGTATGCAAATTAAGGCCATATTAGATACAGAAAGTAAAAGCCCAGATTGAATACAGTTACTGAGATCATAAGAGTCAGGAGTTCAAGCATGCAAGAAGAAAAATGATGACACACACAAAGAAGAAAGACAAAATTCTGAGATGAAAAGCAGGGATAGCGAAACAGCAATTCAGCAATATCAGATTTACTCTTCTCCAAGAAATGGTACTTAGCCTAGAGGCATATTATTCCTGGTTGTATAATACCTATCTCTACTAGCCAGAAAATAATTGCTGTCACATTTCCTCTCACAGGCAGTCATTACATGCATTAGGGGACACCTGCATATAAGCAAACCTGGCAAGGAATGTTTCACTACCTGCATTTGTTGAGGCCAACCTAGGGAACACTGGTGGATTTAGCAAATGGTCAGATGGCAGGGGAAACTATTGTGGGGTACGGCCATATCATGGTAGGTCTAACGTTTTTTAACTGGTGAGGATCCACCCTACTTGAGGTCGCATTGTCCTTCCTGTTCCTTTGTATTGTGGTGCCTTGCTTGTAGCTAGCATGGGCACCTCACACTTTTTGCAAAAGGGAACTAAGATTCTTTTCAGGGGTTAAAATATTCTGCAGAGGATTGACTCCTCTCCTGTCAAGGGAAGATTTGTCAATGATCTTTATCCGTAATCAGGCAGTCCTATTACCACCCACATTATGGTAAAGACAAATGGACGGGTCCCCAGATAGCTCTGGTGGTTCCTTTTATTGAGTATGTTAATACAGTTCTCCCAAGAAGGCACAGTACTTTAATAGTAATTCCTTCCCCCTCAAAGGGGGAGTGATCAAGAGAATGGTGAAGCCCAGTGGCCAGCCAGAGTCGACTGATGTGGCAGGATCACAGACAATCTTAGGTTAGGATATGTCTGGGGACAGAAAAGGATTGGTAAGAATTTAAGTGTTACGAAGTCATCAATATATCATACTCATCTTTCATTTTCATTACACCAAGACAGAGCTATTAAGTCTCTTATCTGTTTTTTCAGCTCCAGTGTCATTGCCAACTAGTGTATTAATGTTCAGAGGATGCAAAATGAAAGTGAGAGTATCTTGAAGGAAGCAATTGGCTAAAGTAAGAAGAATTATATTTGCCCTTTTTAATGTGTCTGGTATGTATTTACCTTCGAGTCACACATTGATATATTACTTGCGAAGTTATTTGATCAGTAGTAGCTTATAAAAGGTCTTAATAATGATAGTTGTCCTTGACAGGCTAAGGACAATACTCAGACAAAAATTTTATCACCATCACCAAAGCCTTTGTATTGTAAAACCACGTTCCTTTTCTAAAGAAGTTCTCAATTTCATTGCACCATACCTTGCCACGAAAAGAAAGCAGCTGCACACCATCCTATAGAGGCTGGATACAGTCAGAATGAAAATAACAACAGCTGTTCTGAATGTCACCAGGCTGACAGCTGGATTCCCATGGGGACAACAAAGCCCACCAGAAAGATTATCAGTGCAGTACATCTGTTGCTCTTACAGAAATAAAAATACTCCGCTGAGTCTCTAAGATCGTCGATTCCCACAGGTGGCCCTGTCCTTGGACATCAGAAGGCTTTACAGGGTTGGAAGTGTGCCTAATTGGGCAAGTATCTTCGAGAAAGAAACCTATCCAAAGTTTAGTCATAAAAGAATAGTTGAATATACCACCTCTCCTGTGTTTAAATAACTTCAGGACATAGACAAGATGTGTCTAAGTGAAATATTCTAAATTTTAAGTCAAAGACCATTAGATCCAAGAGGTCATTCTTTGGTGCAACAGCAAAGACTTATTCCAGAAGGCCCAGATCTTAAAGCTAACTCTCCCCTCAAAGCTAACTTCCTCCTGTGCAGCACCCACTCCATTTCCCGTAACTGTGGAACAGAAGATTATTCAGTGCATCACTGTTGTTCATATCTAACCTCTTTCCTGAGATTAAGGGTTTTTTTTTTACACAATTTCTTAGGGAGAAACTTCTACAAATGCACGGTGTTCTGGAAACCAGAAGTCAGATGCAAAAGACACAGTTCTTACTGATTTACACAACTAAAATAATTTGGGATTCTCTGGAACCTCATTGAAGATAATTTTCTGATAAAAGATGCTGTTAATAATAACTTTTTGCTAAACAGTGTTGTTTACTCCTTGATGTAATTAATTACTCAAAGCTAATGTCCTACTGATAAAAAAAAGACATGACATACTAACAGCATGCAGGAACAGAGCTTTAGTTGTAAAAAGTATTTATATTTTTGATAAAATCAGTATTTAAGAAAGTGTCTTGTTTTGTCTATAGGTTATGGATTGTGTTTTAGAAGAACACTTTATGTGATCATTATCTCATTGTATTTACTAACAGATCTGGCTTCAACTTGGAGCTTGCATTCCCTGAAAGTTTAAAATATTTCAGAAAGTAAAACAAGGCTTCTAACAAAAACTAGAACTTCTGAACTTTTCCCTTGAAAATGAAATGTCACCCAATTTAATTTTTCTAAAATAAAAGGAATCAACTTTTTTGTTTGGTTTTCTATTGTTGAATCAGCCAGATGTCCAGATCCCATGGAGTCCTCTCCTAGAACTCAGAAATCCTTAATCCTTAGGCCTGAGAGCTCTCATAAATGCAGAGAGGGCTATGAGTATGAAAACGTTCTCTAGTCCTGGTTCCCAACAGCTGGTTACATGGAAACTATGACAAAATATGGTAGCAGTTGGGCTGTCTATTCTAGAACTCTATATGCCCAGTTTGACTAGTGTATGAAATTTTGAGAATATAGACAGTAAGTTTTACAGACACTGAAGACACTGTAAAGACACTAAATGGCCCACAGAGCTCCTTTCAGTACTTATTACTAGATATTTCAGGTTTGGTTTTTTCACTATGAAAGTAAAAACTCCATACACTTTTTCTCTCTCCTTGCTAATCTGAACTCCTCTGTTTATGCAAAACCTATCCGCGGCTTTCCACAGAATTTCCTGTGAGACTTCAGAGATGACCTGTTCCAGGAAACAAGCTTCTTTTCCTATCAGTCTAAAAATGAGATATTTCCTCTCATCCATGGTCACCATGCCTACTCTTCCTGCATGACACAATCTTGGTGTATCAACTGTATTCACTTCCTATTCACTCCCAGGCCAAACTCCTAATTTTCACAGGATTCTACATGGAAAATAGCATGTTATGCAACCATGGCTTCTACCAATCACAAGCAGGTCTTTGACAGGACTATTTCACAGATTTAAGAGGTCTTTGCATACAATGATGTGATCTAATAGACGTCTATAAAAAGAGCAGTTGCTGGGAAGATACAGGAGAAGCCATATCTCACCTGCTTCCCTATAGAGAGTAGGCAGCGTAACAGGAACATGGGAATTTGGTGCTGAATAGTGGAATACCTTCACTCGAGGCAAATATTTTTTGAAGTCTTTTATTCTTTGGAATTTTGGTCCATCAATGACTTCTGTGCAGCAGCTGTCAGAGACACTGTAACACAAGTTCCCCCAGAGCCTCTATGAGGGGGTTGACCTACAGCTAATCAATGCTTACACAAGAAATATGAGTCCTCGGCATGGATTCAGCAAGAGATGGAGGTCAGTTCATGTATAATTTTTTAATCAAAAGTGTTAGATAAGAAACATCTCTACTCCAGCTCATTTCAACAGACAGCAGCAGAGCTTGCATGGTCTCCTAACAGGTCCTGAATGCCTCAGTGCCTTAAAGTGTTACGAGTATTAAGCACTCTGTCTTGAGTGATCTCAGAGACCGTGATCAGAGGCCAAACTGCTCCTGGACTTATTGCTCTGCAGTTAGTAGGACTCAGAAGCAAATTTGCTCAAGACATTCTGCGCTAGCAGTGAAGAGCATGCTTAGCATTTTATGACATGAGCAGAGATCTCTCTCTCCCCCCACCACAATATAGCCTCATCATGTGCTGTAGCCTGACAGCCTTACTAACCACCCCCTGGTGCTACTAGGTACACCAGTCCAGGACTTAGGCTATAGGACATAACAAAAATTTTGGAAGTTTCATAGTTCCTGTGTAAATACTTGAAATGCAAAGGCCCCCCTATAGTCAGTTCTGTAGCAGAATGACTGCCTTTAGACAATGGATAAATTTTCATGGGAAATCCCATGAGATCACATGTCCTTTAGCTTTATTCAGTTTGGTGCTGTTAGACTTTGATCTACACAAATTATTCTCAAAGAAATAATCTTACCAACATATAAAAAGTGACCAGCTTTCCCTACCTGCAAAGGACACCTTGGGGTCATTTTGAATTTTCTCTGAGACCAGCCTGTTGTTCAGCAGGTGCCAAGAGGGCAAATAGACTGTGAGGAGTTACAGCAAAAGAATAGAGAACAAAACAGGAAATGTTGCTATACCAATGCAACAAATCCTTATCTTGAGCACTGGATGTAATTCTGGTTGCCAGTGACAGAAAACATGTAATAACAACAGAAAAGTTACTAGAAAGAGCAGTAAGAATAGCAGAGGTGCAGAGGGCTTTTGCTACAAAGTATGTATATAACAGTATGCTTTCACATAAAACCAGAGACTAATTGTCAAAAGAAATTTTCAAAAGCAGATGCACAAATGGGTTCAATACCTGCGACTCAAACTTAGGAAGAAGTAATACTTTGATTATCATTTGAGAGAAGTTATTTTAAACTGAGGATATCCATACCACATGACAGACACTGGCAGGGTTCATCATCCTCTCCTTTGCCTGTTTTTTATAATGGTTTTGTTTAGCAATAAGATAAAGACGTGGGGGTGGTTGTGCAAGCTGGTATGAGAGTCCTTATTTTCTTACATTAATAAATAGAAGAAACATAAAAGTGGAAACTACTCTCATTTGGGTCTAAATTCCATATTTCATCAGTTATTTCGTTTCCTCTCTCAAATATTGTGATTATTAATTCTGCAAACAAGCAAAAGAGCAATTATTTCCCTGAAATCAGGAATCCTTGCAGAACTTGGAGATCTGTTCCCGCAAGGTCTCAAGTTGTGTTTTTCAAAAAATCTTGTTCCTTTCCTCTCTTTTGTTTTTGCTTTGGACCAGAAAACCTGCTGGGGAAAAAAAACCAAAAAACAAAAAAAAAAACCAGAAAAACCAAAAACCCACAAAAAGAGGAGAGGCACACACACACAATAACAAATGTCCAATTTTTGTGGTTCAGAAATACAGAGAAATGCAGATATATAGGAAAAGAAAGTTCCTCCAGAGAAGAGATGTGATGGATTTTGAGCTCTAAGAATAAATGTGAGGTGTCAAGTTTTTGCATTTATAAGCAAAGAAACCTGTTATTTTATGCCAAGGCATTATTTTCTGTTCTAAATCCCAGTTTCAATGAAGAGTCAAAAGCCCTTGAGGGAAAACAGACTTTCTGGCAGAGTTCTCTTGTTTGATTTTAATTACTAGGTACTAAAGTAGCACAGTGCTGAGCTATGCACACTCAGGATCCATCCTCTGGAAAGGGCAAGGATTTCTCACTAGCATAAAACAATTTACAATTTACAACTCAGACTGAGAATAATTCACAAATCCCAGACAAGACTTGCAGTCAGAACACTTATCCAGAAACCAGAAGACCAAACTTCAAAGGTATTTAGAGGCTTCTACATCACAGCGAGAATCCTCCATGCTGCCCACTGAAACTGGGATGCCTCAGGTTGGGGATTATGATTCATGGGGTATAAACTCTTCAGGAGGGATAGAAAGGGTAGGAGAGGGGGTGCAGTAGCCCTCTTTGTAAGGGAGGACTTGGACACCTCTGAGATGGACTGTGGCGATGAGGAGATTGAGTGCCTGTGGGTTAAGATCAAGGGAGCCCATAACAAGGGAGACTTTGTGATGGGAGTCTGTTACAGGCCACCCAGCCAAGGAGAAGCAGCTGGTGAGCTCTTCTGTAAACACCTGGGGTCAATCTCCAAGTCAGTGCCTCTCGTCCTTGTGGGAGACTTCAATCTCCCTGATATCTGCTGGAAGTACAACACAGCAGAAAGGAAGCAGTCTAGGAGGTTCCTGGAGTGCGTGGAAGACAACTTCCTTGCACAGCTGGTTAATGAACCTACGAGGGAAGGTGCCCTCCTGGACTTGCTGTTTGTCAACAGAGAGGGGCTTGTGGGGGATGTGATAGTAGGGGGTCGCCTAGGACTTAGTGATCACGAGATGATAGGGTTTTCTGTCCTAGGTGAAGTGAAGAGGGTGCTAAGCAGGACAGTAGCACTAAATTTTCAGAGGGCAGACTTTGAACTGTTTAGAAGGCTGGTTGGCTGAGTCTCCTGGGAGACAGCACTTGAGGGCAAGGGAGCCCATGAGGGCTGGGAGTTCTTCAAGAAGGAGATCCTGGCAGCTCAGGAGAAAGCCATCCCCGTGTTCTGGAAAAAAGACCGGCAGGGGAAAAAAAACAGCTTGGTTGAGTAGGGAAATCTTGAGTGAAATTAGAAAAAAAAGGAATATTTATAAGCTCTGGAAAGGGGGACAGGCCTCTTGGGGGGACTACAGGAGGGAAGCGAGGCTATGTAGGGAAAAAATCAGAGGGGCTAAGGCTGAGCTAGAGATCAGATTAGCTAAGTCTGTAAAAGACAATAAAAAGTCTTTCTATAAGTATATAAACAGTAAAAGGAGGACAAGGGAGACCATACAGTCCCTTTTGGACTCAGAGAGAACAGCAGTGACAGGGGATGAGGAGAAAGCTGAAGTACTTAATGCCTTCTTTGCCTCAGTCTTTAATTGTAAAGAAAGCTGTTCCCTCTGTGTAGATACCCGGGAAACAGACGAGTAATACGAGGCTCCCATAGTCCAAGAGGAGGTGGTCAGAGCCCTGCTTGGCCAACTGGACACCCACAAGTCTATGGGGCCAGATGGGATACATCCTAGGGTATTGAGGGAGCTGGCGGATATATTGGCCAAACCCCTTTCCATCATCTTCCAGCAGTCCTGGAAGACTGGGGAGGTACCTCTGGACTGGAGGCTGGCTGATGTAGTGCCCATTTACAAGAAGGGTTGCAGGGAGGATCCGGGGAACTACAGGCCTGTCAGTCTGACCTCAGTGCCAGGGAAAGTCATGGAACAGGTGATCTTGAGTGCTATCATGGAACACTTACAAGAGAACCGGGTGATCAGGCCCAGTCAACATGGGTTTACCAAAGGCAGGTCCTGCCAAACCAACCTGATCGCCTTCTATGACAAAGTGACTCGGCTGCTGGATGAGGGAAAGGCTGCGGATGTAGTCTTTCTGGACTTCAGTAAAGCCTTTGACACAGTTTCTCACAGCATTCTGCTACGGAAACTGTCAGCCTCTGGCCTGGACAGGCGCACACTCCCCTGGGTAGAAAACTGGCTGGATGGTCGGACCCAGAGAGTGGTGGTAAATGGTGTTAAGTCCAGCTGGAGGCCAGTGACAAGTGGGGTTCTGCAGGGCTCAGTGCTGGGTCCAGCCCTGTTCAATGTCTTCATCAATGACCTGGATGAGGGCATTGAGGGTACCCTTAGCAAGTTTGCAGATGACACAAAGCTGTGTGCAAGTGTCGATCTGCTGGAGGGTAGGGAGGCTCTGCAAAGGGACCTGGACAGGCTGGACCGCTGGGCAGTGTCCAACAGCATGAGGTTTAACACGGCCAAATGCCGGGTCCTGCACTTGGGGCACAACAACCCTATGCAGAGCTACAGACTGGGAGAAGCCTGGCTGGAAAACTGCCAGGAGAAGAGGGACCTGGGGGTGTTGGTCGACAGCCGACTGAACATGATCCAGCAGTGTGCCCAGGTGGCCAGGAAGGCCAATGGCATCCTGGCTTGTATCAGAAACGGTGTGACCAGCAGGTCCAGGGAGGTGATTCTCCCTCTGTACTCAGCACTGGTGAGGCTGCTCCTTGAATACTGTGTCCAGTTCTGGGCCCCTCACCACAAGAAGGATGTTGAGGCTCTGGAGCGAGTCCAGAGAAGAGCCACAAAGCTGGTGAAGGGGCTGGAGAACAGACCCTATGAGGAGCGTCTGAGAGAGCTGGGGTTGTTTAGCCTGGAGAAAAGGAGGTTGAGAGGAGACCTCATTACTCTCTACAACTACCTGAAAGGAGGTTGTAGAGAGGAGGGAGCTGGGCTCTTCTCCCAAGTGACAGGGGACAGGACGAGAGGGAATGGCCTCAAGTTCCGCCAGGGGAGATTTAGGCTGGAGATTAGGAGGAGGTTTTTCACACAGAGGGTCATTGGGCATTGGAATAGGCTGCCCAGGGAGATGGTTGAGTCACCTTCCCTGGAGGTGTTTAAGGCACGGGTGGATGAGGTCTTGAGGGACTTGATTTAGTGTTAGATAGGAATGGTTGGACTAGAAGATCCGATGGGTCCCTTCCAAACTGGTTGTTCTGTGATTCTGTTCTGTGATTCTATGGGGAAGACAGATAAAACTAAATTTGAATCCAGCCATGTGAGATGTGACATCAATAAGAAATTTGTATTCTGAGGCTCTGAATCCCTTTAAGCGTGTTGAGATCCCTCACCTTTGCTTTCAACAAGCAAAACTAGTCTACCCAGTACAAATTGGTTCAGATACCTCAGGAGAAGCAGAAAACGTCCCAGAAGGAGTTCAGAGAGCATCTCCTCCTTCAGAGCAAGAGTTCACCAGTTTCCTCAAGACCACTCTAACCACAAGGTTAGTACAGGAATGAAGAACTGAGCAGGGACACATCAGGCTTTCTGGTTTTTTGTATCATCAGAGCTATTTCTGCTCTGTTATCATCTCTATCTCAGAAGACAGATAGCCAGCTTACATCATGACTGGAGGTGGAAGTAAGCATTTCCCAATCGTTTTCTCTAAAGTCAACAAAATGGTCAAGAACAGCAAGTTTGGGTAGTAGAGCTCCCTCTGGAGTGCTTAGAGGCCCTTCTGCTGCTAACCAGATAAGCGTATTAGACCACCCCTTTCCCTTCAGGGGAAGGGGAGGATGGGGAGGCATGTCTAAATTCAGGTAAGGACATTGCCCACAGGCACTCACATTTCTAGCTCTGCAGGATATTACAGAAGCAATACTACCTTCATGCAAATTATTTTCTCCTAATTTGCTCAGGCACCAGAAGTTTTCTGAATGAGACTTCTGTTGTGGAGAACTCTTTCTACAGACGTTCCTCCTGCTGCTATCACAAAGCTTATCAGTACTGTAAAGTCAGCATAAAGTTTCTGTTAGGTTGGTTTTCTGCCCCAGCAAAACCTCAGGCATCAGATCTGACCTTTGGTTAGCCACAAAGTTTGAATTTTAAAAGCTCAGCAGAAATGGTAGTCTATCATACTGAATAAAACCAGAAAACAAGTTTAATCTCTCTGCACATCTGTAGCAAAAGCACTCTTTTTCTATGAATTCATATGCTAATGGATGGAAAGACACTATTTAAAAGTAGTCATTACTAGAACAGCAACTCTGTGACTGATAAGCCAGTGAAGGAAACATATCTGTAAAGTAATTGCTGCATTACAAACTCCTTGAAAAACAGCTGGGAGATACAAAGTCCTTTAGTTATTAATCATATTAAAAACATCCTGTTCAGCTTGTGTTGTCTTTCTGGAGAAGTTTATTATGAAGTTTCAGAAAATACTAAATTACGCTACAAGAATGTGTCCAATGAGAAAATCTAAATCAAAGAAAAATCAATTCTCTAATAATGCTTTAAATCCACAGCTCAATTACACACACTTAACAAAAGAAGTAGACAATTAACAGTATTCTGGCATGTTTTCCAGCATATTCATCATAACAGAAGATTAGCATATCAGCCCAGGATAACAGAACACAACTCAGCTAAATTTTCAAGAAACAGCATTAGGAAATAGGGATGTATCTCTGGCCTGCAGATTTCAGAAGAAAGTACTAAATGCACAACTAAGTATTGCAACAAATGTTACTTTAGCCTTTTCTAGTCAGCATGAAGAGGAGTCAGACTGTTGTGAAAAAACCCAAACCGAAACAAAAAAAACCCCTGACATTGTACACTTCAGTACACTTCAGCTACATCGCCTTTCAGTCAATCAGTCAAAAAATCAATTAGTTCAACCAGTTTTACACCTGTAATATTTTTTCTATCAACTTCACTTCTGACTCCCTATTGGAAATTCTATTTGCCAGTAAATATTTCCAATGTTGTTCCAGCTAAAGTGGAAATAACTAATTCTGATCATATTTTTCTCTTTTTCCTTTTCTCCCCCCGCCCTCCCCTCCCCCCCACCACCATCCCTTGGAGGTGTTGTTTTGTTGCTGTCTTGAGCTGGAGAACAGAGAGTCTAGAATTAAAATCCTACCATTCAATAACATCTGCACATGGGGTTTTTTTAGACAGTTCCACCTTTTGTCATAGCTAAAAAGGAGACTGTAAGTAGTGGTATAACTATTCAGAGACTCAAAACTGACCCTAAGAGAAGTTCCATTACAAATACATAGTTATAACTGCATTTTTGTGTCATCCATGCATCTGCCAGCAACACACAGGCAAAGTCTGTGAGGTTACAGAAACTTTTTTTTTTTCATGTTCTTTATATATCCCAGACTCAACTGAACTCACTGTAGGTCAATGTGCTCAATTATACTCAATTATTACTACCTCCTGTTTTTTCTGTTTTGCTTATTTGCGTCAAACAGTGTATGGAAAGAATGAGCTAATTTCTTACGACTGAAATTCTAGGTAAATTAACATGCAGATCAAGATGCAGATTGGAATATAAATATTTATGTTCCAAATACTAAGGCAAAAGAATAGTGATGACAAAAGAAGCAGCACCTGCTCTAGGAAAATATTTCCAGGTAGGAAATCAACAGGGTCCCTTCAGATGGACCATTAAAGCTTGAAAAGAGAAAGAATAAATATACTGCTACAAACACTGTTAACCTCAGATATTGTATTAACTGTTTGGTTCAAGTTGGGATTACTGAAATCTTGGAAAAATGACAGATTTTCACAAGCATAAAGAGTAGCTGTGCAGGCAATGTAATAGACAGTGGCAAATGTTATTGACATGAAGGAACAGGCAGTAATAGACAAAAGAAGAGAACAATGATGAATTTTGTAGAGTCTACAGTTCAGGCAAGACGATTCCCTCCAAGACTTGACATTTATGGAAATAAACCATCAAAAAATGACATAAAAAAACAGACGTGAAAGTATGCTTGTAAACAGTAGAGGTATCAAATTTTGATGGAATAGCTCCATCCTCGTAAAGCATTTATAGTTCAGGTCATAGAAACAGGACAACAGCTGTGCTGGTTCAGACCATCTATCTCAGTACTTCTTCTACAATAAGGACTATTAAGAAAAACAAAGAGTAAGATCATAGTCAACATATACCATAACTCCACCTCAGTACCCTCCTAGCCTCCTATTACTCTCACCACCAGGAATATCCTGAGTCTGCTATGTTTTGCCTGTTTTATCTTATCCTATTGGATCTCTTCCAAGTCTGGTCTCCCCAGAAACACGTGTGGATTTTCCACTTAGGCAGTGTCCTCTGGCAAGGAGTTGCACAGGGCTGCTATCTCTTTCCTGAAGATGCATCATCCTTTTCTTTTTAATGTACTGGATGACCAGCACTAAGATTGCGCTGAAGCTTGATAAAGGAATGGGTAAAACCGTGACAAAAGTTGTATTGGTTGAGGAAAGTACCATTCATCAGAAGCTGGTGTCTCAGAGAGGTCTGCTTACTGTGAGATATGACCTTTTCCACTCAACCCCTTGATGAGGGCAACTGAAAGCCCATCACATGGTTATATGTTATATAGGTTAAATATAGGTTATATATAGGTTAGCTAAGTCTGTATAAGACAACAAAAAATCTATCTATAAATATATAAACAATAAAAGGAGGACAAGGGAGACCATACAGTCCCTTTTGGACTCAGAGAGAACAGCAGTGACAGGGGATGAGGAGAAAGCTGAAGTACTTAATGCCTTCTTTGCCTCAGTCTTTAATTGTAAAGAAAGCTGTTCCCTCTTTGTAGAAAGCCCGGAAATAGAGGAGCAATACGAGGCTCCCATGGTCCAAGAGGAGGTGGTCAGAGCCTTGCTTGGCCAACTGGACACCCACAAGTCTATGGGACCTGACGGGATTCACCCTAGGGTATTGAGGGAGCTGGCAGACGTGTTGGCCAAACCCCTTTCCATCATCTTCCAGCAGTCCTGGAAGACTGGGGAGGTACCTCCGGACTGGAGACTGGCTGATGTAGTGCCCATTTACAAGAAGGGTATCAGGGAGGATCCGGGGAACTACAGGCCTGTCAGTCTGACCTCAGTGCCAGGGAAAGTCATGGAACAGGTGATCTTGAGTGCTATCATGAAGCACATGCAAGAGAACTGGGTGATCAGGCCCAGTCAACATGGGTTCACAAAAGGCAGGTCCTACCAAACCAACCTGATCGCCTTCTATGACAAAGTGACTCGGCTGCTGGATGAGGGAAAGACTGCGGATGTGGTCTTTCTGGACTTCAGTAAAGCCTTTGACACAGTTCCTCACAGCATTCTGCTACGGAAACTGTCAGCCTCTGGCCTGGACAGGCGCACACTCCCCTGGGTAGAAAACTGGCTGGATGGTCGGGCCCAGAGAGTGGTGGTAAATGGTGTTAAGTCCAGCTGGAGGCCAGTGACAAGTGGGGTTCTGCAGGGCTCAGAGCTGGGTCCAGTCCTGTTCAATGTCTTCATCAATGACCTGGATGAGGGCATTGAGGGTACCCTTAGCAAGTTTGTAGATGACACTAAGCTGTGTGGATCTGCTGGAGCGTAAGGAGGTTCTGCAAAGGGACCTAAACAGGCTGGACTGCTGGGCAGAGTCCAGTGGCATGAGGTTTAACACTACCAAATGCCGGGTCCTGCACTTGGGGCACAACAACCCTATGCAGAGCTACAGACTAGGAGAAGTCTGTCTAGAAAGCTGCCTAGAGGAGAAGGACCTGGGGGTGTTGGTTGACAGTGACTCAACATGATCCAGCAGTGTGCCCAGGTGGCCAAGAAGGCCAATGGCATCCTGGCTTGTATCAGAAACGGTGTGACCAGCAGGTCCAGGGAGCTGATTCTCCCTCTGTATTCAGCACTGGTGAGGCCGCTCCTTGAATACTGTGTCCAGTTCTGGGCCCCTCACCACAAGAAAGATGTTGAGGCTCTGGAGCGAGTCCAGAGAAGAGCGACGAGGCTGGTGAAGGGGCTGGAGAACAGGCCCTATGAGGAGCGGCTGAGAGAGCTGGGGTTGTTTAGCCTGGAGAAGAGGAGGCTGAGGGGAGACCTCATTGCTCTCTACAACTACCTGAAAGGAGGTTGTAGAGAGGAGGGAGCTGGCCTCTTCCCCCAAGTGACAGGGGACAGGACAAGAGGGAATGGCCTTAAGCTCCGCCAGGGGAGATTTAGGCTGGAGATTAGGAGGAAGGTTTTCACGGAAAGGGTCATTGGGCATTGGAACAGGTTGCCCAGGGAGGTCGTTGATTCACCTTTCCCTGGAGGTGTTTAAGGCATGGGTAGATGAGGTCCTGAGGGGCATGGTTTAGTGTTTGATAGGAATGGTTTTACTTGATGATCCAATGGGTCTCTTCCAGCCTGGTGATTCTATGATTCTATGATTCTATGATTATATCTGAATGGAAATAAACTCTGCTCTGTGTTCTTTTAAGGCTTACAGAACAGTGTTTGAGCTCTGATATTTCACCCTAGGGACTTATTTTCCCACCAATATCAACAGACTGTGTAAGAAAAGCAAAAACTTTTTCACTCTCAAGAGAGAAAGTCAACAGTCTGCCCAAGCCAAAATATTTGCTAAGTAAGCACAATAAAGTAGTTCACTGTACATAAACAGCTTCATTTGAAACCTATTTTACAGGCAGTTGTAAAATACCATGAGATGCTAGAGCAACATGAGCTAAACAAGGTACAATAAAAAACAGCAGGTTTCACACAGGGTTTTGTTTGTTGCTGCAGAGGGTAAAAGAAAGCAAAGTAATAAAGAAACCTCAGGATTCAGACACCTGAATGTTATCTCGATCCCAGGGTTTCAGTGGAGTTCAGATTATGTCTTGAGTGCTGAAGATAAAATCCATGTAGTCTGAGTTAGCCATGACACAGGACCTGCAAACGTGCACAGCTCCATGCTGACATTTGGAGACAAACAGGTAGACAGGAAACCAAAGCACACTGAGAGTTCAGAGCATCCCAAGATCTCCAGTAGTGTTTATATGACAATGCCATTCGCTTTTATTCAGGCACCCCTGCATTCTGAATCTTGCAATGCTAAAACATCCCAGCTAGCCTTAGATAACAGCTAGTGGGGACAAAATGTGTTACTCTGCTAGTGCAAGGTGTTCCTACAAGAAGTGCAGCAGCTTGGTAAGACCAGATCAAGCAAGAGGAGAGAGACTTCATGTGGGAGTGTCTACAGGAAGGGTTCTTTTCAGGGGCCTGCCTACTGTTGGCACCAGTCCCTCCCTGGCTTTGCACAGAAGTGACACAGCCACAGCATCGGAACCAACCTGCTTTGAGCTGACAGCAACAAAAGGCATAGCTGAAGTCAGCACCCTTGGGAGGCTGTCCATGCAGGTGTAGCACCTGAGCAAGGTTACCTTCATCTTAGATGCCCACTTGAGCCCTCAGACATGTCACACAAAGCTGGGATACATTGAGGCTGGGTGGAGAGGGGAGAAGGTAGCAGAAACCTACCTGCCTGTCCTGGCTTGGGGCAGCTCCCCGCTCTCAGTAGATTTTCAGCAGTTCCTTTTGCCACTGTTGAAGACAGAATGCCTGACTTGGTCAGTTACTGTCCCAGCTCCGCAGAGTATTTCTCAATGCCTTCTCCAGCATTTGTTGTTCCTCCTTTCCCCCTCCCACATAAACTAGGTTCTTTGGCTTGAAGACAGCTCTTGGAACGAGGAATTGGTCAGCTGAAGCTATTACAGCCAGCATGTCTCCTCCAGCCCTTACAAACCCAAGGCTGAAGAAACACAGACTCACAACATCTGTAAACAAACTTAATTCTGTGCCAAAAGCCTCATTTTCCTTCCCAAGGCATTTAGGATCATCTGCAGGTAGGTACACCCTATGGTCCATTATGAAATAAAGACGCAGGCATTCAAACACAACTGCTTCCACAGCTCCCCTTAAAAGTGCCCTGTAATCACTGCTTGAAAATACTTTGCCAACAACAAACCAGGAGCTTTTAGAGGAAGAAAAAAAAATCTGCTCTATATCCAAGGCTAGGAAATTTCCACAACGCTGGGTCTTGTGAGAGGAACATGATGATTAAGGAGGTGGCCTCACTCAGGAAATCAAAGGGAGATCACCAGGCTGATTGGAATTATCTTCAAAGAGAAAAACCAAAAAGCAGTGAAATATGCTCATAGCAAGTACATATGTGGTTAGAGGGAGTTATATACAAAGATAAAATTGCACTTTACCGCTTCACATGTCCCACAAGTAGCTCAAAATGCTACACATAATCTTAATCAGTAATTATGTAGGATGCTGCTGGTTTTACTCCTCCTCACCTCCTTCTTCCTTTCCCCTAGGCCATGATACAAAAACTTGATAATGCTGCTGGGTCTAAGTTGAATTGCCCAAATGCTTTTAAAGCATAACAAGGACTTTTTTTTTTTTTTTTTTTTTTTTTTACCAATTAGCCTCTTAGTCAGTTGAAATGGTATTCAGCTGCTAAAGAAGAAGTCCTGTGGTTATTTTTCAAAATGGCATGTCTTCTTTTGCAAAATACACGCTTTGATTAACACCCATTATGATATAGACAAGATTTCTTTTTTATTTCCTATGGAAGACCATCTCCTACTGTCCTCCAGGACCACTAAATAGAAACTGGCACTACTCTGTATTGGTCATAGCCTTGATAGAAACATATGTAGTGACTCCCTTCCCAAATGCTCTAGGCCAATTCTAGCTAGAACCTGATCAAACCTGCAAGCGCAGGCATATGAGTAAGGTGGTTCTTTTTTGCGAGAAGAAGCTGTGTGCCACTGAGTATGAGGTCAGAAAGAAGCAGCCACTGTTGGTGGGTTTCAAGGAACAGATAGAGAGACTGAAGAAGAAAAACAAGTGCATTGCCCAACTCTCAGATTCCTGAAGCTCCACCAAGCCCCTCGAGACCCTCACTCCCATGACTCCTGGCCTCCTTCAGGATAACAGTGACTCACAGCCTCCCCACAGCTGCACCAGAAAATTTCAGCTTTGGCAGGACTGTACATCACAGCCTACACAAAAATCATGTCCAGGGCTGCTCTTGGACCTCTCAATCATTAGACGATCTCCATGTATCCTAATGCATCTACTACTATGACACTTTAAGAATTGTCATCTCAGAACTTGCAACAAAATGTAACTACTACCGAGAGCTTCTTTAGTCAGTAGTGGCATTATAAACCACTCTGCCCCAAACATCCTGTGCTAATAGTTTTAATCTCTTTCTGCAGTCTCACCTCCATCATTAGTTTCAGAACTCAGAATCATTTTGCCTGAGTCATAGCAGGATTTTTTATTTGGTTGCACTTCTCAATAATATTAGTATTAACATTAGCAGGAACAGTAATAACATTACTGTTAAGACCAGCATTAATCCAAGCACAAAATTTTGCTCCATAGCGATTTTGGCAAAGTTTCTTCACAGGTTTTGAAACCATCCAATCATTTCCATTTTTCAACTTCTATTCAAGTTGTAAATCATATGGTTGTAGATTAATTAAAAAAAAATAAAAGAAAGAAAACACCATCCTAAATAAACAGGGCCACATACCAGCAAGGAAAGAGACGTGGCCAGATCCTTTGGGGCCTGGGTACACTATCCAAGAAAGGATTGGGGATTGATCCTTTCAGGTAGAAGAGACAGTCAATGAAATCTGACTGCCAAATTGCCAGAACCAGGGAGATTGGGCCAGTGCTTCCTGCTCCCAGGAATATTGTGACATTCAGTTTTGGACTGTCTTTACAATGCATCTGACTGCTCTTCTCCAATGGCAACCCTGAGGCAATTATTCTTTGAGGACTCTGGGACTATTGAATCTTGCCTACTGTCTATCTGTTTTATTAGTTATAAATTCTCCATACCTCACAATGTCAACTAAACACTAAGAGTCAGTTTCCTGGGGACCACACAGTTTGTAATGGTCCTTCAGCCATCATGTGTGGCTCATCTGCTGAAATGCAGATCTCAGATGAAGTAGTCTTCATTCAGTCATTTTCTTTGAATAATCAGTGGAAAACATTGTTCAACATAAAGCATTCAGATCTAATTGACATATGCTAGAGGCTCACAAAGAAATACAGCTTTACTGAGGGTAGCTCCTCCCCATTTCCCAATTAATTCTAAGGCACTGAATTGACAGATGTATAGACTCAAAGGCAAAAAATCTCATTTTCCACTAAATTCCCTGCTAGCTCCTAAGTATTGTGGCTTGGCATTAATAGCAACAGAACTTCATTTTATCTTGTGTAAACAGAATGGCTTTTTTTGGAAGGAGAGAGTTTCAGTCTTAGGCATCACTAGGTGGAAGCATTGCATGGTGTGGATCACTGCTGCAGGGTTTCAAGATACCCATAGAGACTTCCTATGGCAGATTTATTACTCTCTCACCAACCCTCACCCTGGGACCCCTGTTCTTTTCCCATCCCCACTCTTGGACATTATCCTTTCCTCAATAGCAAGCCAGTTCATCTCCTAATTTAGGTATCAAACTAACTTTATGGCCCAACTTTCCAAAAATATCAAACATGCCAAAGTTAGCCATTTTCACAGCAGACGGTGCTGGCACATCCTTGATTCATTTAAATACATACATGCACCAGACCCTTCAGATCTAGGCAGAGGAAACATATTTTTATGAAAAACTTGGCTTTCCTCACACAAGTCAGCATGTGGTCTATTCTTTTCAGTCTCTGAGGATAATCAAGTCCCATTTACTATAAGAATACCAGAATTAGAGCCAGATATCAAGCAGAACCAGATGTCATGACCCAGAAGAGAGCATACACAGATGGTAGGGGGCCATATGGCACACAAGTTCTCTCCCACTGTGAGTGCCCCTGTCAAGACATCTCTTTAGCGTTTCCATATTTTGTTCCTGAAGGTAATATGTAGGAGAGTTAATTGCCACTTTTTTTCTGTTTTAGAGAAACGGATGAATTTTATTTCTTGTAACTCCCAGTTATGCTGCATATTCACCATTTCAGAAGTGAGAGAATTCATAACCTTCTTCACTTGTCTGTAACTTCTTTACTCCTACAAAGATGCTTTCATCCTGATACTTCTCCTACACTTCATTCAACATGATGTGGTTGTGGCACATCTTACTAGGAAAGTACAGAACTAGTGGTTACAGTCTGAGTGTGCTTCTATAGGAGTAAGAGGTAGCATAAAAGCAGACAGTTTGAATTTCTTTCCAAATACAACTACCTGTCTAAGTCTTGCATGGCACAATGGTTATGTATATTTGAAAAATAAAAACACATAAACAAACAAACAGTATGGGTACCAGAAAAAATGTGCTCAAAGACAGGAAAAGCCTTCCTAAGGACTTGAATGTAGACCTTCCCATCTTTCAAGGAAATTGTATACATTCACCACATATAAAATGAACAAGAAAGTGTAAAAGTTCAAAATCATAATTATGGATTGGAGGAGAGATAAGGCAGCACTAGGTTGTATTACACCATGGACAATGCAGGAAAAGCAAGTACAACCCCCCAACATGATACGTATTGCTGATAAGATAAAGGAAAGAGAGATCATGGATTTTAATAACTGCCCACAGAAATAAAGCCCACCACAGAAACTTCTTAGTGAAAAAAGATAGAAAAAACCTAACAAGACAGATTTCAAAATTCTCCTTCTACTACAACCATTGCTGTAGTAGACAAAAAAAACCAAACAAACAAACAAAAAAAAAACCCACAATAAATCAAAGGCAAGGTCAAATCAGTGTCTGGGGGCAAAAATAAGCTGGAAAAATAATTTACACATTTAAGTCACCTGATTTGGAGCAGCAATTCAAAACCAGCCTTTCTGGAACAGAAAATACACCTTAACGACTTAGTGAGCTTACTACTTTTCTTCAAGTGAAATACTGACTCCTGTTAAGTCACTCAGATTGCCAAGAAGAGCTTTGGCACCAGCTGTCATCGCAGAGTGACCTGGATGCTCTCTTGGAGAAAGTCACAGAATCACAAGGTTGGAAAAGACCTCCAGGATCATGAAGTCCAACCATTCCCATCAACCCACACCCCTGAGCACTTCATCCACCTGTCTTGGAGAACGGCTTGGTAACTACATTAGGCAATTACCTCAGGACTCTGGGATGCATTTAATCAGGTCCCAGAGACTTGTAAAAGTTCATATTCCTCAGGTGGTCACGAACCTGATCCTTCTCTGCAGTGGGAGGGACTTTACCCCGCTGGTCCCCATCTTGTTGTCTATTGACCTAGGAGGAGTGAGGACATTGACCCAGAAGGAGCGGTTGTCAATCAAGACTGAGGCAAAGAAGTTGTTGAGTATCTCAGCCTTTTCCTCGTCTGTTGATATGAGGTCACCATTTTCATCCATCAGTGGGGATATGCTTTCTTTAACCTTCCTTTTCTGATTGACATACCTGTAGAAGACCTTCTTATTAGTCTTCTCTTCCCTTGCCAAGTTCAACTTCAACTGCTTCTTCGCCTTCTTGACCCCATCCCCACACAATCAGGCAGTATCCCTATACTCTTCCCAGCATATCCTGTCCCTGTTTGCACCGCCTGTGTAGTTTTCTCTCACTCTTCAGTTTAACCAGCAGGTTTCAACTCAGCCACACTCGTCTCTTCCCTTCCCTGTCTGATTTTCTACATCTGAGGACTGAGCAATCTTGTGTTTTATGGAAAGCATCCTTAAATATTTGCCAGCTCTGTTCTGCTCCCTTGTCCCTGAGAACCATATCCCAGGGGGTCCTATTGACTAACTCCCTGAAGAGCTGGAAGTCTAGTTTCCTAAAATTTAGGGTCTTGACTATATTCCTTGCCTGTCCCACATCCTCAGGAACTTGAACTCCACCAGTGCATGATCACTGCACCCTAGGCTGCCACTGATCTTGACGCCACTGATGAGCTCACTTGTATTGTTCATCATGAGGTCCAGTACTGCATCCCCTCCGGTGGAGGTTTCTATTAGCATGAGAACAATTAGCACATCTCTCTCTATGCTATATGGTGTTTCTTTATTTCTGAGCTGGGCTGCCTGCAATGAAGGGAGCTGGTAGGTGTCCCTGTGCGCTCCAGGCTTGTTCATTCCTAACAGTTCACAAAACTCCGTCGGTCCCTGCTTAAAATAAGAGTTCTTTGGGAGTCTGAATTCCATAATGGGGGAAAAACATCACTAATTCTTGCCTGTATCCCACGTGGAAGCACATTGTCATCTCCCCACCTAGAGCAGCCTTGTAGAAACTGCAGCAGATGATGTGAGAGCTGGGGTTGTTCAGCCTGGAGGAGATTGAGAGGAGACCTCATTACTCTCTACAACTACGTGAAAGGAGGTTGTAGAGAGGAGGGAACTGGCCTCTTCTCCCAAGTGACAGGGGACACGACAAGAGGGAATGGCCTCGAGCTCCGCCAGGGGAGATTTAGGTTGGAGATTAGGAGGAAGTTTTTCACGCAGAGGGTCATTGGGCATTGGAATAGGCTGCCCAGGGAGGTGGTTGATTCACCTTCCCTGGAGGTGTTTAAGGTACGGGTGGGCAAGGTCCTGAGGGACTTAGTTTAGTGTTTGATAGGAATGGTTGGACTCGATGATCCGATGGGTCCCTTCCAACCTGGTTGTTCTGATTCTATGATTCTGTGATTTTCCTATGTGATTTGCCAAAAAAATCTTCCAAAGGGAGAAAACAGAGACAAAATTCAGCTTCAAAATAAAGTGTGTGTTAAAAGGATATGGCACTTCATGTCATGCTGCATTCAAATACTTAGCTAACAATTAACCACAATAACTGAAACCTTTCTCCCACAGTCATTTTCACACAAGAATAACAAAATGCCAATATAATCATACTAAATGTGGTTGTTCAGAAGAAAATATTAGGTACAAAAATGCTGACTCACAATCACCTGTCTTCTTTAGGAGTCTTCAGAGTTTAGTGGAAAGCTGCTTATCTTGAATATTGTAGTAAATCTCTGCAAGAGCTACAAAAAGAGTGGCCAGAGATCACAGCAACACATTCACAAAAAAAACCCAAAAAATATTAGCACAACTCCATGAAAATCAATGCATTTATCTATGGTACTACAAATCCTAGTGTCTATTTTTTTTTATTAGAAAACATGTGAAATTAGGGAGTTTGAAAAAATCTACCACAGTTTCAACGTCTTTTCCGTATTATTTCCCCTCATTCTACATGGGCAATAAGAAGGTTATTTTTTTAAACTCCAGAAAAACAATCTTTGAAGGAAAGTGTAACTTTCAACACTTTTCCAAGCAAATCTAAGTCTAAATACAATGTAAAAATTTGACAATAGTGATCATATAAACTCTCTGCATTCTTAATTTTTTTTTCAAATCTTCCAGCCTAAACATTATGCACTTCCAAAGAAGACTGATTCAACATCTACTAGAGTAATAGCACTTCATCTGTTCTCAGTTTCATGGCAACGTCTCAGAAGTCTCTAGTCAATGGAGGCTATGGAAAGTTACACATCTGTGAACTCCACAGCCAGGAAAAGGAGACACTGTTCATAAGCTAGACTTTCTCAAAGTAAAAGGTACTATGTAATGCTCTTGCGAATCTTTCACGTTAGACATATGTTCCACTCCCAGACCTTGCTTTCTCTCCCATCAGTACAGCACAGTGAAATGTATATTCTACAGCATCCACACTTCTGAGAATCAGCTGAAAGGAATTTAGTGACAGATGCTATTCTAGCAATAAAGATAATGACAAAAAAACTACTTAAGTTCAGAAAAGAATGAAAAAAGGAAGCAGAATTCACATTTGCATTGATGACGTTCTTCGAGGCTGGAATGTGAAAACTTACCACTTCAGACTGCATGGAAGCAACATGTCATTTCCTCATGGTGACACACACAGAACAATAAATTGGAGTCCTGAAATTTCATGTGACTCTCAAGCAGGCTAATATAACCACATGCCTCTATTTTTTCTTTGACAAGTAGACAAGAAATTATTTCTTGCCGTAAGCACCTGGTCATGTTTCAGAACTGGCTATTTTCCACTCTCTCCATGATGCCCAGCCCAGGCGCAATCCTTTGATAGACTGTCAGTGAATTTTTCTGCTTGTAGTTAGAACAACTCAGACATAGAATTCCAACACTTGATTTCCAGAGTGGCAGGACAGTCTAAAAAGCTTCCAGCTTGCAAGAAATAGGCAATATTTTCAGTTTCCCAACCATTTCAAGAGAGCAACTTTAGAAACACCATACAGACCAGATAATATAGAATTATTGAACAAATGTCTAAAAAGCCATGAATTCCATTCCATTTGCTGAGCATATTTGGTACCAGTTGTTCATCTGAAACACATCTAGTGTTGCAAAGAGTTTTAACCATACCTGCTGTCATGTATTTCCACAGCCACCTCAAGAAGCAAGGACAAGGCGTGTTGCTCAGGAGAGGACCCCATAACTTACTGCAAGAATCTGCACTTAGCAATGAGGAAGTCAGAAGATCATGGAGAGGCAGTAAGAACAGAACAGAATGACTACGAAAATACTACAACAGAAATACAGTTTTAATTTATCAACTGCTGTTTCAATTTTTAAAAAAAATGCACTTCACAGCTGCTCCTTCAGTGAACATTACATTTAAGTGGACCACAACTATTTAATAGTCAACTGCCATCAGCAATATTTACTTCTCACATATCTAAGAGTAACATGACAAATTGTGTCACTATCCAAAACCCAGAACAGAAATAAAGTTGGACAGTATTTCTTTTAGGGAATAATCTGGGGAAAGGATGAGAAGTTTTTACTCCTTGAAGAAAATATTTACTTTGCAATACAAAGTCTCTGTGTAAAAAAAACACATTTCACCATTACTTTCTCAGTATTATTATACTTCAATAAATGCATCTTAACTTCCCCTTGCTGCAGAACTGTTCAAAGTTAGGGGCCACAAATTCCTTTCAGAATAAGATACTTTTTTCCTGGATGGCATTTGGTAGCACACTTTTTTCCAGAATCTTGTATTTGCAGAACAGGATTTATCTGAGAAGTCTCCTTTCCATTGGATAGCTCCATGTTTTTGCTTAACATATCTGATTGATTCTGGCATGCTGGTGTAGTCCTGTATTTCATCCATTTCTATAAGAATCACTTTGATCCCGTCACGGATGAGAGCATTATACATAGCTAGTTGCTCTTCAGAAGTGTCTTCTAATGGGCGGCTGCAACTAGATGCTATTGATTCCAAAATAATAATCAGTCTTCTGCTTTGCTTAAGGGTTTCATCAGCAATGCTAACCACAGCTGTAAGTAATGAAAGAACAATCAAAGCTTGCATAGATACTTTACAGTTGATGTAAAATATTTCTTAATTTTTAAATTGCACACATATGATCAAAGGACTGGTAGGTTTAAGATGTCCCAGCTATCACTCACAAATTATGATCCATTACATGAAATTATGGAAAAATTGCTTTCTACAGTCCCCAGGAGCCTTAGGAATCTCAATAATATTATCAAAGCTGATGAATTCTCAGTTGTTAAACTTTAAAAAGAAAGCACAGATCCTCATAACAACAGAGAAGAATTTTTCATAAAGAACTAGAAAAAAAAATCATCCAGTGGAAAAATGGACAAAATATTCATTAAAAATAAACTTGCTTTCCCAAACTAGGTGGATTTAAATTTTATATACAGTATTCTATTCCAAGAGCAATGAGTTCAAGCACAACCTATTAACTCTAATAATCAAAGCATACCTTCTCCCGGTAAATCATCCCTTCCTAATATAAAGAGATTATATCCACATTGTTGTTCCAAAACATCAGGAAGTATTCTATGTACAAAGGTTTCCAGACGATAGAAACTTCTGTCTCCACTGCTTTTTGTGTACAGGACATATGCATCATACATTTTTCCATCTAGAAATCAAGAAATATATTTCTATTTTAAAAAAAAATAAAAATAAGCAATGTGATTTTATTACAAGGTTTCATTTTGGACTGCTTGCAAATAGTAAGGGGGGGCTGATTCACATATCTGACAGAATAATGTCAAAGCACTAAAACACTCTACAAATCTAAAGAAAGATAATCAGTCACAGAACCTGATTTCTTTTCCCACCATTGGGACAAATGTGCCAGCAAGCGAGCTGTGCGCTGGACCTGGGATCTGATGGAAGGAGCCCCCAAACCCTGAGGTACCCAAACATTAAGACAATGCTCTCTTGAAGGATTTTCTTCACCACCTCTCCTGAAACAAACTAAACAGCAGTTATCTCCACTTCTGAAAAAAAACATGAGAAAGGGTGGAAAATGACAACTCTTGGTGAGGTCTACTAAAAGACCAGAAGGCAGGTGAGGTTTTTCAGAGTTAAAACTGGATAATGAATGCAGGTATGAAGAAACCAAGCCAAAATCAGATTTAAGTTAAGTTTTGATCAGCAAACTACAAAACACAGTTTCTTTAATTTTTATTTTTATTATTTGCATTAATTATCATTATTATCTTTAGTAAGTGCTCTTGGAAAAGTGAACTTTTGAAGTAGAAATTATTTTTCTATGAAAATGTTCAGAACAGCCAAGAGTAAATGTTAACTATCTCAACGCACATAATCCATTTACTTTCAAGCTATGGGGAAATTCAGACAATCTAATTCTAAGGTCTGCCACACAAAATATATGTAATATTGCACTTATTCCAACTTTTAACATCTGTCCAACGTTTTTGTCCACACCACAGCATTTAACACACGTAAGAAGAGTCACAGAATTAGTAGTAATTTTTCTCTCTGGCATGTAACCGTCATAACTGACAGGATATAGAACTAAAGTGTTGGGTAAAAGAGAGAAGCTGACCAAAAAAAATACAACAATACTAATCTCAGAGAACACGAGTTTGATTTTCAATATAAATAGTGCACGTTTTAAAACTGCTAGTTTACAACATGTAGCTCTGCTGACACCTACTGATCATCATCAGAGTGGCCATGAATCTACATGTAAAGAAACTACCTTTCTGTAAAGCAAAAAGTAACATGCTAATTTGAGGAAAAAAAATGTTCTTTTTTACCTACCTCTCCATGAATGCCTTCAATATTATGAAGTGTTTCTTACATCAGCTACGACTATACATTTTACGCATGTGACTAAAAAAAATCTGTCCCCCAAATGTCTTCGTGCATATCTGAAGATTCCTCAAGGAAATTCCACTTACGTTCTACTAAATAATCATATTATTGCTTAGAAGTAATGGTAAGTGAAAAAAATCAATAGTATGGTGACACTCACATACCTGGTCACACTCACATACCTTCCTTAGTTGTAAAGGCACAGACAGAATTACGGTACCAAAGCACCAAGTCAATCTTGAAAATCTTGTAGATTATTAAGGCAATAAATGTTAAAATTAACAAAGAGAGAAGCCCTCCAGTCAGCCTTTTTTGTATATCAGGAACTGCAGGAAAATATAAAATTTTTTTTTAAAATGTTGAATTTGTGCAAATTTGATATTTCACACAAATGTAATACAAATTTGAGCATCATATTTTTCACTTCCATCTATTTCTATAATGATGATAAATACACTACTACAGCGACACCTTCTCTATGCATGGGTACATGCATACATACTGCAAACTGTAATCCCTCTGTCTTATATCAACATGACACAGAAGCATTTGGTATCAAAATCCTCTCTGGAGAAGTCAAGACAAACACAGGCCCCAAAAGTAACAATATTTCTTACCTCTGCGCTTTAATACAATGTAAGATGAAACCTGCCCAAAGGCATTTGAAGCTTGACAGACAAATGGTTGTTCATAATCTTCACTATTCACTTCTGAAATTATTAGCTTCATAGAATGCACAGGGCGTCCATCGTAAGAAGTTTCCTCCCTATGCAAACAACAACAAAGAGAGCCTTAAACACAAAGCCCTTTCTGAAAGGGATTCACGACTAATAACTGCAGAATGACAATGGTCGTTTCCATCCACAGGTACCAACTACATTTTAGAATAGATGAGCGATTATATTACACAAAGGAAACCAAATGAACAGTCATGCCTCTTAATGACATTGAGCATAAACATGAGGAAACAAAGACATTATGTTTTCTGGAGCTGTGTTTCCCCAAAGGGAAATAAGGTTTCAATAAGCTGAAGTACGAAACATACCTTACAAACTGAAGCCCTTGTTATAGAATCACAGAATCACTAAGTTGAAAAAGACCTCCAGGATTGATTCCAACCATTCCTATTGATCACTAAGCCATGCCCCTGAGCATCTCATCACCCGGGATGGGGACTCAACCACCTCCCTGGAGTAGCCTGTTCCAGTGCCTGATGATCCTTTCTGTGAAATTTTTTTTATTGATGTCCAGACTGAACCTCCCCTGGTGCAGCATGAGACCATTCCCTCTTGTCCTGTCACCTGCCACTTCAGAGGAGAGACCAGCACACTCCTCTCTACAACCTCCTTTCAGGTAGTTGTAGAGAGCAATGAGGTCTCCCCTCAGCCTCCTCTTCTCAAGCCTAAACAATCCCCATTATGACCTTCCCAGTCCATACAGGAGCAGGTGGAGAGGCCCACTGCTTGCGGAAAAAGAAGTTCTATCACGTGAAATGACATAGTAAGAGGCCGTGGTACAATAGTGTCATCTTGTAGTAAGCAGCTCTAGGATAGGGAAGACACTAAATGTGGTGACCTGCAGCAGCCAACACCAACTCGCAGTGCAACTCCAGGGGGTGGAGTTTAAACTGCTGCTTCACGCCATAGATCAGAAGAGACTTGGAAGAGCTGAAGTGTCAGGCTGCACCATTAGGAGATGCAGGTTATCCCCCATATTATGTAGAAGGGCACAAAAACGCTCACTATGCTACACACGGTTAGTCGCATGTACTGTGATGTGTGACTGATGTATGAACTAAACAACTTCTTAACGACCAGCAAAATGAGGGATACCACTACCTTGTTAAAAGTAGATTTTAATAGAAGCTTGAAATATATCACAAAGGGCATATATAGGACCACACAAATCACTTTCTGTGGGAAAAGTTACAGTAATTTGAACACTGTAATAAAGAATGAATCAATATCACTAATGCAAATGACTAATGGTTGCAAAGGTGACCAGGAAGTACGGAAAATGACATTGCTTTTAAGATATCAACTCAGTGACTACGCACCTCTGCATAATGGTCCAATTATTTATGGCATTACAATTCTTTATGACAGTACTATTACTTTTGTACAGTGATTTATCTTGGTGAGAATTCAGCATTCCCCCACCGCTCCTTGTTTTATGATGACTTATTTCTCACAACTACATTCTTACTTCAAGGGTATTGTTCTAATTTCTTTGTCCATTTCTCTCTCATACATAGTGCTTGAGACTTTACAGAGACATTCACATTTTGTAGTCACAACACCACCATAAGATGAGGGTGACAAGAACCCTGCAATTTTCAGCTCCCAATTTGTCACATTTAAGAAACTTTCAGATTGCCTTCTCCTCCAATTTAAGTTGCCTTTTCAAATCAGGTTTGATTTCTTCTCTTTGAACTCCATTTTCACCTCTGAAACATCACCTTCTCACTGGAAATCTGTCTCCCTTTTCTCCTTTCACTCCACTAAGCTTCAGTACAAATGTCTTCAACAAAGTCTTCCTTTACCTCTTCAGCTGATCTCAGTTACACTTCTCTAACTCAAGGCTCTTGAGACTTCCAGGTTTAGTTTTACCTGTAAAGCATAGGTTTGATCCCTTGCAACCTTCCAGAAATGCAGATGTGAAGGGAAAAAAGTACACAGAAGGAAGTGATAGCCTGAAGATCGTGTACCTGAACATGCTTGATCTAACTGAAAGAGGTCTCTGCCAGGCCAGAGCCTGCTCAACAGAAACTAAGAGCCAAAAAAAGCACAATCACATGTGAAGTGCATGTACCTATGTTTCAAGTTTGTACTTCAAAGCAGAAAACAAATTGGAGGTAAGCATGAAAGTTCTTAAAAACAAAGCTATTTAAGCAAGGGAAAATGTTGCTAAATATTTTAATGTCAGAGGGAGAAAGTTACACTTTGGTGACCAACATAGTTTTTTCTAACCTGAGAATATACTTACTCATAGGGACTTGCAAAAATTCTGCTCATATAATCAATATACACACCGTTTCTTGTCCAAAACACCTCAAACCCATCAGCACCTGTTGTATTGCAATCCACTGTAACCTGTGAGCCTATAAAATTGTGTACAAAGCGCAAAGTTAATTTCTATAAATAAAGCCTATACAATTCTTTTCACAGACTCCCCCATAGACCAACTAAGGGTGGTCCCACACCCTTTCAGAAAAGTTACTCCAACAGAAGGTCTATATGCTCAGTGATCTGCAGGTTCAGAAAGAGACTGGTAAGATGAAGCAAGCTAAATCCAGGAAGAAGACACCTCTCTCTGGGTCATCGCTTTCCCTGCAGATTCAAAGGTGGATCAGTTCTTAGAATGTCCTTCAGAGTGATGGAAAGCAACAAAAGTGACAGTTAATCACTTCAGTCGATTTTAATTTTCTTTACATTTGAGAAGATTCCATACGGGTTTTCAAGGACTTAGAAGCAACATACTTCTAAAGCATGTTGTATAGCTCTTTCCCTCTACCCTTAGAAATCTCCTCCTTCAGCAGAGAGAAACCAGTTTGGTCACTGAACTAGTTTTGGTCAAAAAAAACCCACCTTAACAAAAAAAAAAAAAAGATTTGGCCACTCCTTAGGTATGTATTTTCACTAGGATACAAAATCATATAAAGAAAACTACTTACCAAGTTCTACTTCAATGGAGTTGTTTCTTGGATAAGATATTTCTGGAGGTATTTTTGGTGGGCTCACTAACCAAAAGAAAGAGAGTTCTTTTCAGAGAACATGGAGCAGCTGTAACCTGTTCTACGCTCTGTAACTCAAGTACAACCTAAAACAATAAGGTTGTCAGCAATTTAACAATAGACATCATTCAGTACTGAAAGTACTGTAACTCAGGTAGCCATTCCTTCTGACTAGAAGCTTCTTTGTTCCACCTCTTCCAAAATATCATGTCACAAATCTCCACATATTCATTGTGTCTTGGTTGTTCCAAGGCAGCAAAACCATGTAATATTGCATGCACAAGTGCTGAGTAGTGTATGGGTAAATATCAATAGTATTATTCCTCTGCAATTTGGATAGCCTAGCACCTAGCACCCCACAGATACTAGGTGAAGCCAAACACTTATAAGTGCAATTCATTTCTTTTAGATTTTTGCAATTATAAATGGAAAATTTGATTTCTCTACTCCAGCTAAAGGTCTTACAATTCTTCCCACAGTATTGTCAATAAGGAAGTAAAAAAAACATCCCTTTTAGTTCTTTTCATCAGTAATAGATATATGACATTCTGGAAAGCTTATTTATCTCTACATTCTACAGAGTGGGGTTAATCAACAAGCAGAGATGTAGACATCTACATTAAAAATGTCTCAGTATAGCTAAAAGAATCCCAACTTGGAGGGTCCCTGAACACACACAAACACACACACACACACACACACACACACTCTTTCCAGTTTTCTCAGGAAGATGGTTTGGAATATTTTTTATCAGATATGCAAAATTCAAAGAAATTTCTCCAAGAGTATAAATTAACAAAAAGAAATCACAAAGCATCCCTTCTGAGCCCCCTCGCGAAGCATGCAGAATTGCCCTATACATATCCTTCCCCGTCTGAAAACTGGGCCTGGACTACTGACTGGACCCTAAATCACCTATTTTAGTGCAGACTTGCTCAGTTCAAGACTTTAAAAACAACTGAGCTGCCTTCAGTCATTTATGGCAAATCACTGATATGGGTTTGCTTCTACTGAAATAGTGGGAGCTGAAATTACACTGTGAGAGAAGATCTAGGGACAGGTTTTAAGACCAGAATGATCATTCATATGATCTGAGCTTTTGTTCCTCATATTTTGTTTATCCATATCATATATATGTGACATTATATGAATGCGTATCATACATATACATATACATATACATATACATATACATATACATATACATATACATATAGTCTTGAGGGACATGGTTTAGTGTTAGATAGGAATGCTTCGACTAGAAGATCCGATGGGTGCCTTCCAACCTGGTTGTTCTATGATTCCATGATATACATATACATATACATATACATATACATATACATATACATATACATATACATATACATATACATACATAGGCATAAATATAGATAGACACGGACAAAACAGGCAAGCACAAAATGAGTAACCTGAATATGTCATTCATCAGCTGGAATATTAAAAAAGTACCGGCATTTCACACCTTGATATAGCACAGCCTTTTCAGAGATCCAATATAAATCTCACAACTCTGTGTTAGTAAAGAAGTTTGGATTTTCATAGAATCATAGAACAACCAGCTTGGAAGGGACCCATCGGATCATCGAGTCCAACCATAATGTCCTCACCCAGCGAGGAAGAGGAGCCCTGCACCAGGACCTGCCTCCCCCGCCAAGGGCTTCTTGCTCTTCACAGCACTTTGAAGGGGCAGCCGACTGCCCCTAAATTCCCCCAACTACCTCTGCTCCTTCCACCTCCCCCAGGACTTGGGTAATAAGAGTGTCTGGTGCCCCAGAGACAGGTTGGTGACACCAGAGGACGGACTTGCTGAGGGATGTGTGTTCCCAACGTGTTCCTCACTGCACCCCGAGAATGGAGGCACTGCTGGAGCTCAGCCCTGCAGCAGGGGCAGCCCCGGGGGTCCCCGAGGGGGGACCCAGACAAGCAAGACTCAGTGGGACAAGGCAAGAGCAACACATCTGGGCTCTCCTATCCTACTCCACCCTCCTTTCTGCTGTGGGGGGAATGAGCCACCCCCAAGCACTGCCCTCCCTGTGCTTGGCACCCCTCAAGGCCTTCTTTTTCTCCTCTTTTTTGTTGTGCTGGTCACTTCCTGACATAAATCAGGGTCTACTAAGCTAGACACATGACAGAGATCAATATTTCTTGTGCTAAGAAGCTTAAAACCAAAAAGAGAAGAAACAGAGATTTAAAAAAAATAAAACCAACAGGAAGGACACACAGGGTCAAGATACTGCTACAATTTGGCCTGTTTTGATTCATAGTTCTTGCAGCAAGAGGATAATGTAAAAGAGAGAGAACACAGAGAGAGAGAGACAGGGCAGAGTATGAAACTACAGCAAAAAGTATTGTGCCTACCAAGCCTTACAGGACATCTGTTTAGGGACCTTGGCAGCTGGCCTAGGTAGCAAAGCTTTGATGTACTAAAACTTTGAACAGGGAAATCAATCTTCAACACAGTGACAACAACGGATAAAAGTATATAAACTCTCTGTCAGTATTTCTTTTGTTCATTTTTAGGTGAAAGCTAATAACTCTAAGCATGCCTTTCCACCAATCGGGTTGTTGAGGAAGTTGGACAAAAATTTGGAGTCATTGTTATGAACACAAATACAGTAAAATTATCTGCTTACCTTCTACAGTCAAAATGATATCTCGTGAAATGTTGTATTGTTTTCCATTGTAGGTATATGTTGTTTCACATGTATAGTTTCCTCGATCATGTACAGTCACATTGAAAATTATAAGATCACTGTTTGAGAAGGTGAATCTTTTCCCTTCCAGTAGCTGGCAGTCCTAAATGTGTGTAAAGAACTCTGTTAATTCATACCACTATCTCTTTGCAGAGCTTGTCGGAACTTTCAGTAGACCACAGCATAAGGGAGGATGCCTTGCAGAGATGGAGGAGAGTTGGGGGCTGTGGGAGGTGGAATAAAAACCAAAACATGCTTCAATTAGGCTCTGAGTTTTTAATTCGAGGACATTCCAGTTCATTTCCTATAAAAAGTAACTTTCAATTTTAGAAAAACAAGGAAGTAAAATATAAGTGTCTGGATTTATAAAAGTACTCCTTAATTAATAATTGCTTAATAATTAGATTATTTTTTGAAGTACTTAAATACTCTTGATACTATAAGGACTTCATGGGCACGAGGCAGGAACACTGTAGCAGGCATTGTGATCTTTTAGAAGAAAGAGCTTTTACTTAAGCATGAACAATATGAAAGGAATTTATTTAATGGAGCAATACTGAGCTCATAATAGATACGTGACCTCTCACAAATGTCATACTCAAACTGTGTCTGCAAAAAAACCACAACGGTGTGTTTGCTAGCAAGTAAAAAGATGCCACCTGGTGGATATATGGGTCAAAGTCTCTTACATCTAAACTGAATTTCTACCCAGTTAATAAAAAAAACTGCCTACACCTTTAAGAGATAAAAAGTCTTAATCCTCTCCCAATACATCTTAAAAGCACTTTTCTCCAATTTACAATAAATCTTCTCTTACAATTCACAAACATCAGTGATATATGTTTTAAATAATGGATGGTTGTAAGACAGTACAAAGCACAGCATTCTCACCTTGTACCACCGAACAGGCTGAATATTCTTCCGATTCCTGAAATAATCCAAGTGTGGACATACAACCTTTGCAGATGACAATGTGAATATCACCTCCTCTACAGCAAATTTTTCATTTAAGCATACACCATGAACCCTCTCAAAAACTGTTACTCTTGTACACATTTTCCTATAACTTGTCATATTCCTGCAATTAATAACATAATTAAATTAACCTAGTCAGTGTATTTTCAAACTCCAATATCTATGGTATTCTTTTTTAATAAAAGAGATTACGAGAAGTTCACAGTTTCTCTAATGGTTTTACTTTTACCTGCTAGGAAAATAACTCCCAACTAAACTTATTTTCCCCAACCTAAAGTTAGTTTTGGGGAACAAAGTCTCTTTTCTTTGTTAGTATTTCTCTTATCCCCCAAATTCTACTTGTCTTCTAAAAGTTATTCCCTTTGCAACTCATTTCTGTAGCAATGCAATTTTTTTTTTTTTAACTTTCACCTTATGACACATTCATAATCTCCAGAATCTTCTAACATTGCAGGGAGAAACCAAATTAAATTCTTCTGTTGGTGGATTCTGGACAGTTTGTCTCTAGGTACAGCTGTCTCATTACCAACTTTATACCATGTTAAGTTGTAGTCTCCGCTTTTCAAGTTATTTCCCAGTGAACATTTAATAGCAAGAGGTTGCCCTTCAGGCACAAGACTGTGCCTCAACATCACATCATAGGCTTCACAGTTCTCTAAAGGAAAGAGAGAAATATTAAAGAAAACCTCAAACACTGTGAAAAGTTCATTTCTTGACTATATTTCCAAAGGTCATTGCAGTTGCCACCTCCATTCATAAAACTACTAAAAATGCAATAACAATCACCTTTACAGCTAAGAGCCCTACTCAGTGTTATACAGCTACAGTTACATACAGAAATGAAATGCTGTTTTTTGCATGCACCCTTTACACTCAACAGAATCTTTTCATTTGCAGCAGACTCATTTGTACATTTCAGTTCAGCTGAAAATTACTAGAGTTCTTGTATTTCTACAGTCTCTTTCAAGTGCCTATACAGAAATGCACACATGCACACACAAATTTCACTTGTAATACTTTCACTTGTTAACTTCATTTAACCATAGTCAAAATAAGTCTTCAAGACAGATGATGTTTTCAGTACCCAAATGTCCTAAAAGGATACTGAAGCTAAAGTTGTTGTTGCACAAATACTGAGTTTCCTATGAAAATTCCAACTCCCCCCTTCATTTTATGAGAATTTAGAAAGGAATTATTACAAGCACTTACCAATGAGCTCATTTTCTTCCCCTTGGGCCAAGGGATTAACACAGGAAAATATCAGTGTCATGGGGTATTTTATTTTGGTCAGTATGACAAAAAAGACAGCAACTCAGGAAGGTAGCCCTGGTATTCAGAGTCAGCGTTATTATATTTTTCTAAAATTCATTATTTTGTTAGAATATAAGAACTGGCACAGAGAGTCGTGCAAGCATCTGTCTATCCTAAAACCCTGTCTCTGATAACAACCAGTTGACAATGTGAAAGAAAAGAGAACAGGAGAGAAAAATTACAGTAATGCTTTGCTTTCATCCCCTTTGTTTTCTCTCATGTTCTCCATGGAAAACTATTAATTGGCTTTTATTATTTCTCAGGGTATCGTGTGCTATTCATGATGAGACTAAATATTCCCTCAACTGTCTGCTCTACAGTATTCACCATTTTGCAGACCTCTGTCACATCTTGACTCAGTCACCTCTTTTCTTCACCTCAGAATCCTCATTCATTTAATGACTTCTCATACAGAGGCCATCTCATTTCTGATAACACTGCCACTCTCCTCTCTACTTTTTCTGACAGTCATGTTGAGATGGAATGACAAGAACTGCAGAGTTCAATTGATTCAAATTCACCATGGTGTTATAAAGCAACATAATGAAGCTTTCCGTTTTCTGTTCTGCTTTCTCCCCAGAATTTCTCCTTTCCTGGCCACTGCTGATGACAGAGCTAATGCTTCCATGGAGCATCAAGACATGTCAAAATAGCATTTTTCCCAAATGGTTATTAATTAACTTAATATTCACACCACACACATACACAGTATTCTTGTTTCTGCTACATGAGTTTCACCCTTCCATGCCTCTACACATCCATTTGATTTTACCTATTGACATTCTACCACTAAACAATTCAATACACAAATATCTTCTTCATAGTCAGCATTAACTACCAGGAATAGCCTTACATCACCCACAGTTCTCACCACTTCGCTATACATCTTTTCCAAACTACACTAAGTTGCTCAGATATCTGTGTTTAATGCCCCATAACAACTTTGATAGTTATGAAATGCTGTAGTCATAGGAACTGATAACTCTTTTATGCCACTAAATGCTGATACTCTGAAGTAGTGTTGGGTTTTTTTTAATACCAATCTTGTCTCAGTTTCTCTGAAACCTCCCTCCCCCAGTGACCTCTATTACTTCCACAGAGCAGGAAAGAAATCATAAGCTCCAGAAGTAACTAAACAGACAGTAGAACTCTGTTATTCCAGGGAAGGCAGCCTCCCCATCACCTACACATATTATTACGCAGTCAAAAAAAAAACCCCAGACTCTCCAATGGACTGGTGAACCTTGCAGCTTGCCCCTCCACAGGTAAAACAAAAACAAACAAAACCAAAACCAAACCATTTCCAAATAACTGGCTTGCTAGAAACTCAAGGAATGGAAATTCAACAAGTTTTAATTTTTGTAGTCTGGAACTGCTGCAAGATTCTATGCAGAATGACAAGATTATGACAATGACTCATTTGAACCACCAGAAACATTTTAAACATTAACTGGGTTGTTTGTTGACAGCTGAAGTACAGAAACAAGCATTGGAACTGAGTAGTCTAGCAATTTTACAAAAATCTAGAAATCTAGATGCTATTATCAAATGGCTATATTTTCCAGTATGGAAAACTACTAAAGACACACTCTGTAAAATTAAAAACATAACTCATTTCATCAGTGCATACACCAAAGACTTGCACTGCCGTCCACGCAAACCTCAACAGGCTGGAAAAATGGGTCGATTCAGTTCAAAAAAGGGAAATGCAAAGTCCTGCATCTGGTGAGGAATGACAGTAGGCACCAGCACATGCTGAGAACCACTCAACTGGAAAGCAAGTCTGCAGAGAACATTGGGTTCCTGATGGACAGCAAACTGACCAATGACCCCTCATGTCAAAGAAGGCTAACAGTCCTGGGCTGCATTAGGACCAGCAAGCAGGTCAAAGAAGACAATCCTTTCTTTCTGCTCAGAAACTGGTCAGGCCATATCTGGAGCACAGTGGCCAGTTCTGGGCACCCCAGCACAAGAGATATGGGTTTACTGGAGAAAGTCCAGCACAGGAACACAAAGATGACTAGGGGAGTGAAGCACCTCTTACATGAGGAAAGACTGAAAGAGCTGGAACTGTTCAATCTGGAGAAGAGAAGGGTTGGGATCCTGAAGAACAGAAGGCTTGGGAAGTGGGCAGGTAGATCTTATACATGTGTCTAAATACCTGATGGAAGGGAATGAAAAACAGGGTGCCAGACTTTTTCCAGCATTACCCAGTAAAAGAAAGAGAAAACAAGCACAGACCTAAACACCTTAAATCCAGTCTAAACACAAGAAAACACCTTTTTTACTGTAAGGGTGATAGAAGACTAGAAAAGGTTGCCCAGAGAGGCTGTTGAGTTTCCGTATGTGCAAACATTCAAAATTCAACTGGACGTAGCCCTGGACAACCTGCTCTAGTTACCCTGGGGCTGCGGGTCAGGGAGGTTATTCTAGATGATCTCAAGAGTTCTCTTCCAACCTAAACAATTCTGTGATAAGGTAGGGCATAAAGTATTGCATGTTACATGTTTTACAGGCTCCTGCTCTTAAGACTGTTTAAAAAAACCCTCACTGGCATACAAATAAATTTTACTGTTATCATCATTACACAGCAAATTAGTATTCTGTGAAAAAATAAGTTTAAGAAGACAACCTTCCATAGACACCAATAAACTTACCTGTAATAATTAAAGATAGAAATGCTGTTGTGATATTGCATAAAAACATTTTTGCTGCCATGTTTCCCTGCAGAAAAGTAAAAATACCAAAACCCTTCAATTAGCAATTACTAATATAAAACTCCACTATTGAAAGTCAATGTTTGCATTACACACTGAGTATAGTTAATACAGGACATAGGAAATACGGGAATCATGAGAATCATCTTTGGTTTGTTTTGAGCCTGTTACCTGCTTGCTTTGCTTGACAACTCTTAATTACCATACCACAAGAAAAAAAGTCAGTGAACATTTCATATCCAGCTTGTTAAGCACTCGAGGTTTTTTACATTTCAGGCACACTTCTCACCAGTTCTTGCTTTCCCAAGCTAGCATCTTAACTGTCCCTGGCTAGCATCTCCAACTGTCCCTGAGATGGAATCTCATTTCATACTTCTGACCATCTTTACCACCTTCTGTACCTTCTGCAGTTATGCTACAGCCTGTCCAAGATGGGGAGGGGAGAATACAACTTGTGTAATCTTGAAAACATAGGGACACTACAGACTTAAAAATTACAAATTTTTTTTCTGTTTTTTTCCCTAATAATTCTGTATTAATTTCTAAGAATCTATTTATTCTTTCTGTACCATTGAGTATTGATCCGGTACTTTCATGGGTCTGTGTAGTAATATTCCAAGATCTCATTGCTGAGTATTAAAACCTAGTCAGCTGCTGAGCACATGATGATAGGATTTTGCTCTTCCATTCACTATCATGACATCCTTCTTCCGCTCTTTGCAGTTCATATCTCCACTCTAGCCTGAATGGTTTTGTATTGCTGGCAAATTCTGCTACTGAAACATTTTCCCTCTGTCTATATCATTAAAAATATACACTAAGTAGATGAGTGATGTTTGGAACTCCAGTAGTGATCTACCTGCACCTGAAAATCTGAGCATTCCTCACATGAGAATAAATATGTTAAATAATATGTTCATTGACAGCCTCTGTTGAATGTCTTTTGGAAATGAAGTCAGATTGTATCAACTATGTGCCCTGTATCTAACATTTTCACATATATCTGTACAATTTTAACACACTTCTAGTGTTTGAGAATGATGACTTCCATTTACAAAAGCTACTGGTTGACACCTTCCCTGTATAATTTATCTTCCTTTCTACTGGTTGCTTTCTTTATTGCAGTTTCTACCCAACTACCAGCTGCAGATACCATGATCATTGGTCTCTACTTTCCTGGCAAAACATGCATTTATCACTTCCTGATCTTTTGGTCCCAAAGCTACTTGAAATTAGACATTTACAACATGAGAACAGATGAGTATCAGGCAGTCAGTCCTGGTGCCTTGTTACAGATCATTTCATTCTATAACTGCTTTTTACTGGCTTTTCAATTTGAGACAGATCCTTCCATGAGAGATTAGAATTAAAAAAAAAAGGTACTGGCACTGAATTCCACGCTCTATCAAGATGAAGAGAAATACAAAAAAATATGTTTTGTGGGTTTCTTCCACTTGCTATCTTCCCACTTAGCTGATCCCATCGGGTTTGTTGTTCTTTTCTTTTTATACCTGAATGATTTATTGTCTGTCGGGATTCTATGTTAGGCTTCTTATCCCTAACATGGTTGGAGAATGATCTGTTAGTGGTATGCCTCTGACAAGCTGTTCCTTAACTTGACCTGCCTTATTGCTTTTTTTCTGTTCAGTCTACAACAGTTTCTACAATATTGTGAAAGGACAAATGCATTTCTATGAACTGAAAGATGACCAGGAAAATCCCATCCTACCATGAAGAACCTTTAGCTAATCACCCGTTTCTACAATAGTGAAAGACGACACTTCCGGCTGCTATGTCTTACTTCAAACTGACTCACAAGTGTGCTATATATTGAGTCATCCACACTGCTTCTTGCAATGCCTGCTTTCTTCCTTCTTCCCCATCTCTTCCCTCCTCCCTCATGGCAAATTTCCACTAGGCAGGTCTTTTCTTGCCCAGCTGTAAGAAGTAATGAGTCCCTGCAAGAACACTGAGCATATAAAGAAATATACAAAACCTGAAAATCACTGGAAGAGGTTTATGTGTGTTTGTACAAAAGCTTTAACTTTCTACACTAATTGTGGTAGGCTGTCACTCTTGAAATTTCTAGTTTTCAATTAGATTAAAATATTATAATAGAAAAAAAAATTAAAAAGGAGATCGAATAGTCTTATGAATAGGTATTTTCTTTATGACCTCTCTGATTTGCTTGTTTTTCGTAAGATCAGTTCCATTACAGGATTATCGTACTCTAGTGTTAGGTCTCACACATGCTACCCCAAGCAATTTTTGCTGCAGCAGTCAGTTCAGTAAATGCACCACTAGTATTTTGCCATGTTCTGAAGGAAAAAGTCTTCCAGAATCTTGCTTCTGCATAAACTCAGTGTTCTTTCTATACATTTAAATTTATAGTTTGCCCTTTTAACAACATGGAAGACTGTAAATATGTACTGCCCTTTGTAAAACCATACACATGAATTGTTCCAGGGAGACTCCTTCGTATCTCTGACTTTTCATGATGAAAAATCTTCCATTGGATGTTGGAAGTTACACCCAACAGCAAAGTGAGGCTCTGCTTTGCACATGCATTCACATAATTCATGATAATAACAACAAATCTACGACCGCAGAGTCAAGTGAAAAATTTCTTCCTACCACATTTCGCCATGATAAACAGCTAAATTTCTCCTTTTTCCCAGCCATTTTGTCCACATCTTGACTTTGCAATTGTCCTGCGGAGTTCTGCCACCCAGGACGGAATTCAGCTGCAGTTATTTCTGCTTTAGTTTTCCAGAGTGAAAAAAATTCCATGTATCTGAGGCCACATCTGTGAAGTTGCACCCTGAAAAGAAATATTTGCATCAATTTAAGATGAAAACAAAGAACACAAGTGCCTGGAAGAGGTCTTCACTGATACATGCACCTGAATTTCAGTTACAGCATCCATAACAGCACACAGTAGAGCATAAGTTTCATAAAAATCTGTGATTAAGTTGGTACAACCACCTTTTCCTCTGCTATTTAGTCCTTTCAAAGTTGATCTACTCAACTTAAAAAAACCCAGTCTTATCAGAATTTTGAAGATTCATGTTTTCCAGTAATTTTTTTCACACTTATGGTGCTTTTTCTCATTCAAAAACACGGACAGGTTGAAACACACAACAGTCCTGTTCTCGGAATTGAGACACCTAACAAAAAGTAAGAGTGTCACACCATTTCTTTAACATAAGCCCATGAATATTTTAAATCAGGAAAATATATACATACAAATTATCATAGAAAGGTTTGGGTTGGAGGGGACCTTAAAGATCATGTAGTTCCAACTCACCTGCCATGGGAAGGGACACCTTCCACTAGATCATGTTGCTTCAAGCCACATAAAATCTGGCCTTGAACACCTCCATGGATGTGTCATCCACAACTTCTGTGGACAACCTGTTCCAGTGCCTCCCCACCATCACAGTAAAAAAAAATCATTCTAACATCTAATCTAAATTTCCCCTCTTTCAGCTTAAAACCATTCCCCCTCATCCTATCACTGGACTCCCTGATAAAGAGCCCCTCACCATCCTTCTTGTAGGACCCCTCTAAGTAATGGAAAGCAAATATATTACCTTAAACACTTCTATTAACTGCAAGGTACGACACATCTATCTGGTTTTGAAGAGCTGGCTTGGTTTCCCTCCTCCATTTGGATGCAGTTACAGCACCAAGGCTATCTCAACAGCTCTTTTTTTCTGTGAATCACTGACATCCATCACCAGGTATGGCAGCAAAACGTTTTTCAATATCCTTCACTGAAATCTTTATGTATTCCTGGCAACACTGACCTGAACGGGGCTGTGGCTCTTCACCGAGGTAGGTAGGGCACGTCTGCGAGGAGGAGACCCACCAGAGCCTGGGGCCAAGATGATCCGATGGGTCCCTTCCAACCTGGTTGTTCTATGATTCTATGATTCTATGATTCTATGAAAAGGAGTTCAGATGCTTTCTCTCAGAAACCAAACCACATCAGCCTGCAGAGGAAAATGACGACCTTTTAAAAAAAAAGTATTTCACTCCCACTCCTAAGCTACCCCCAGCTCTCAGTTTCCCCAGGAGACACCACCTCGGTCTGAGCCACCTCCAAGGCCCCCCAAACCCCTGCAAACTACGTCTGTCTGTCTGCACACCCCTACGGATTCCCCACCACCTCGACCCGAGTTTGCTGACACTGCGACAAAAGACAGAGGGAGAAAAGCCGTCCCCGCTGCCCCCACCCGGCCACCCCCGGCTGTCGGGGGGCATAGCCATTCATTCATTCATTCATTCATTCATTCATTCATTCATTCATATCCCCCCCTCGCCGGTCGCCCTGCTCACAGGGTTCCTCGGGGGGGAAACCAGGGCAATCCCCGCCGCTGACCTACCTGCTGCTGTTCCTGCGTCAGGGATAGGATGGATGGGATGGGATGGGATGGGACGGGATGGGATGGGACGGGCTGTCTACCCCAGCCCCGACTCGAGGCTGCAGGTTCCCCGGAGCGGGCAGGAGGTGCTGCTGAAACCCCAGCTGCAAAAAAAATAAATAAGGAGTTTGAGCAAGATCCACTTCCTGTTGAAAAAAAAAAACAGGCTGACACCGCCTGAGCCTCTATACTCCACCTCTCTTGGCTGCCGCGGCCAGGATACGTACTTCGCCCCAGGGCAGGGGCGAGGAGGCAGGAAAGCCTCCAGATAAAGGCTGCAAGAGTTGGGGTGACTGCTCTTTAGCTTTAGCTTTATCATAGAATTGTTTGGGTTGGAAGGGACCTTAAAGATCATTCAGTTAAATTTCCCTTCCATGCGCAGGGACAGCTCCCAATGCACCAGGCTTTATCTTGATCTTGACCTTAATCTATCTTTATCTATCTTTACCTTTACCTTTTTTTGATGGTAGAGAAAGCTGCAGACTCCCCTAATTGAAGAGACCATGTCACTGACAGAGGAAGATTCCTTCAAAACTAGAGAGGCTGTTGGACTTCGTTGGAGGTTGTAGAGAGGAGGGAGCTGGCCTCTTCTCCCAAGTGACAGGGGACAGGACGAGAGGGAATGGCCTCAAGCTCCACCAGGGGAGATTTAGACTGGACATTAGGAGGAAGTTTTTCACAGAAAGGGTCATTGGGCAGTGGCAGAGGTTGCCCAGGGAGGGGGTTGATTCACCTTCCCTGAAGGTGTTTAAGGTGTGGGTGGGTGAGGTCCTAAGGGACATGGTTTAGTGTTTGATAGGAATGGTTGGACTCGATGATCCAATGGGTCTCTTCCAACCTGGTGATTCTATGATTCTGTGATTCTATGATCTCAAGGACATGAGCTGTTTTATTTGCTTCTCCACTAAGGTACTTCGGCAGCTTTGTCCAAATACCACAGACTGCCACATGTCACTGAGATATTTGACCTGCAGCCTGAGCACACAGGTTTTGCTCCATTCAGACCCTCAGGTTTTACTGACAGACTTATCAGCTATTAAGTAACTCTGATGTTTTGGAGGTCACTTAGCTTGTGATTGTTCTGGGAACAGTTTGTTCGCTGTATTCTGGTGATTTTTAGTTCCCTGTTTCACTTGCACGCCAGAACTGGAGTCAGTATTCTTCTGAGAATAAGTTATTCCAAAGTAGTGTGGTAAACACAGAATTGGGTACAGGCAATTTTTAAGGCTGCAGTGTCACTTACTTGGTGACTAACTTATTGACTGACCAAACTACTAAAATAGATAGTAAGACAGAGGAAAGCTCTTTCTTAGGTTCCTCCCAAAGTAGGCATCAGTCATGGACTGTTTAGAACTATCAAGGTAGATGTTCTCATTATTGTTAGAAACGCATCATAAATACATTTGCTAAGCAAATTACAAGTATTCTGCAAAAAAATGTAGAGAATAATCCAGCCGTGTCCTACTCCTTCCACTCTGATTTTTCCTTCTATTTCTGGTATTTTTTTCATTCCACTTTGGGGTACTACTGTATTTACCAAAGAATCATATCATAGAATCATAGAATCATAGAACAACCAGGCTGGAAGAGACCCATCAGATCATCCATTCCAACCATGCCTATCAAACACTAAACAAACACTAAGAGAAACACTTTCAGCTGTTATGCAACAGATAAACAAAGATGAGAGATCATGCCCTGCTGTGCCTGTATGTATTGTCCTTCCTCAGTGCCAGGTTTGCAGTGCTCCCTGGAGGCATTGTTAGAACAGCTCCAGGCATCATGTTGTTGGGCGAAACACAGAAATAAATTCATTCCTAGCTCAGCAAAGACAGCAGAATTTATGTAGTCAGCTAGTCTCTCTTTGTTCAGCAATTACATAATGTATTTCACTTTTGGAAATGTTTCCTATGAACTCACTGCATTAGGTCAAATAATTTTGATGCAAGATTTCTAGTTTCTGTATTGTTATTTTGCACCACCAGCAAGAATATATGAGCTAAATCTGATTACCATCAAGGCAAGTGAGGAGCTCCTTAATCTGCTCTACTGCATAAATGGGTTTTTTTAAGGATTCTTTCTGAGCCATACGCACTAAAGGCTCGGCTATATGCAGTATTTTTTTTCTCTTAACTTCACTATAATACCACTAATAGTGAAAAAAATGTTTCAGCTAAAAATGTTTCTGGTATCAAAGACATTGTTAAAATATTACCAAAATGAATAGGTAAAATGAGAACTCTTCAAGTATTCAACTATTCAGTGACTGATGTGAATCAGAATTTAGAAGAAACACAATATAGTAAAGCCAAAGGAATAGCAGCTGAAATGGATGGAATTCATGAGATAGAAAAATATGCAGAACACGGCAGTTCTGACAAGACAAATATCGCAGGGAAGAGCAACAAAGTAGGTTCTCCAAGGAAAGTGGACATTGGCACCAGTCTGAATGAATATTTGATGCAGTCACCAGAAACGCTTTAAAGAGGACCAAGAACCACCAGTTCCAGCAATGAAGTAAAAGCTAAACAAAGAGTTATCCAAATATCTTCCTGATCAGGTCTATGCAGTGGAATTTACTCTTTTTTTTCTAATCTATTCAAATATTCAGAAGTATTTTGTTTCACAAAGCTCCAAGCTAGAATGTTATGTTGTAATTAGTACAGGGAGGGTTCATCAGTGCAGTCTTTGAAAATGGAATGGAGCAGAGCAATGATCATGATGTGGCTCATCTTTCTGTGACTGACAAGGTATACAGTGAAGGCTATTTGTGTGCAAAGGAAGAGACATGATTTGGGGGTACATTTTCTCAAGTGTATTCACTAAATAAGGTATCGCCATGGAGTCCTTTTTCCATCATCTGCTTTATTTCATAAACATTATATAACAAATGAAGGGAGAATGATACCAGTAATAAATACTTGAATCCTTTTGAGTTATGCATGAAAATAAATCAGAGAGCATTCCCTTAGGTAGGGATGGAGGATACATAGGAGACATTTAGATCATTTGCCTTTCATTATCACAAAGCTCTTATTTTTCTACATCCTCCAGTAATTTTGTTCCAGCTTTGGAGATTTCTTGTCTTCCCCTTCTTATATTAATAACAACTTCCCCTTTCCACATATATTTTCCTTTAGGCACATGCATGTGGCTACATTAGCATTCTCGTTTGGATTAGTAAAATGCTTTTAAAGTTGATTTGCCTCTCCCACTCCTCACACTCTGTATCATCAAACAATACTGGAGCCCATGAAACATATTCCTTTCCAATGAAGCGAAACCTGAAGATAAGGTCCAACTATCAAAGCATGCTATCAACAGCACGTGACAGCACTTAGTCTGAAATAAAGTCTCTTGAAACATGCATTGTGTGGATGCCACCCTGATTTAACCAGCAAAAATCAGGGCAAACATTGCCCTAATTTTAGGGGAACAAGTGATGATGACAGGCAAACATAATCACTGCTTTTGTAAAGGAAATGATAGAACTCAGTAATCTTGTGTTTTACCTGCTCCTGGTACGTCATCCTTTCTACGTGAGAAGAGACTATAGTCATACCATGTCTCTAAGACATCCGAAACTATATTTAGGGCAAAACAATGTGGTTTATAGCCACAATCTTTTTTTTATTATTTTGGTTGCAATACATATTCATTGTATATATTTTTCATCTGAAACTGGACAGAGCAAATAAAAAAAACTAATTGTAAAGCTCTTTAGGTATACTTTTCTACCATTTCTACTTTAGTTTGCTGCACAAGATAACTTTGATGAAGACATTAAGAATATCATTGTACAAACAAAACTTCTAATGTTACAAGAAAAAATATCCAGAAGTATAAATGCAGGTTAGTATTTAGGTATAGTTAAAGCTGCATAAAACAGGCTATTTTGACACCTGTCATCCCAGACCAGACTGCTAGGAATGTCAAGGCCATCTTAATGTGCTTGCAGTGCTGAGAATGCGTAATTCCATTTTATTGAGCAATACCACTTTCAGTTTTAACACTGAATGTCTAGTTTATCATTTACATCGTGCAGACATTCATCTTACAAGAATTTATCACCTTGTTAGTGTGGTAATCAAACGTCTTGCAGTTACAAATTCACCAATAGAGCATAGGAAGTAATTTATACTTCTAGCAAGTTTGTAGTAGAAAAGCTAGGCATACTCTTTATGGTAAAATCTATCCTTTCCCCCACCCCAAAGAAAATAATTCATCAGTTTTCTTACTTCCAACAAAATTACTTTCTCTTACTTTACCTGCAGGATGGAAGTCCTAAAAGTCAGCTGGAGGAATCTCTCTTGGCAAAAATATTAGACAAACAGGACATGGGACTGACAGGTAAAAGATCTATTTTCAAGGTCACAGCCATGAGCATTGCCAAAAGTCAGATAGAGTTTAGTTTCACATGGTAAAATGAAACATTTAATAGAACATTCTTTACATATAAAAATGACAAATTAAATAGTAATTTAGTGCAATCAGAGTGAGTGGAAAAATCACACATGACCACAAAAATTAAAAAAAAATCCTCTCATCTGCTTGAGAAAGGTAATAGCAACTGTGGGAGGAGAAGGCAGCAAGGCTAATAGAAATAAAGAAATAAAGATATGATCCAGGAAATTGCAGTAACTAAGAAAGTAAAATTTTAAATTTTCTGTTTATTTCATTTGGGAAGGCCAAGTAGTTTCTATTGCAAATACCAGAGTAACCAGTGTATGAGGTTACACACCCAGTAGCTAGTAATCTTGGTTCATGCCGAGAGCTGCTGCAAAAGGCAGTACATTTCATGGGACTATCTAAAATAGCTGGCCTAACAAACAAGCTTTTCTGTAGGAAAAACATTCTGCAGTATTTTTTTAAAATGTATGTATTATGCAATTGGAGAATAGAAAATCTTCGGTTGAGTAAGAGGTATTGTAAGCTGCAGGTTATGCAAAAATTTTTGATATAGAAAGGTTAAAATTGGAAATGGAAAATACAAACGTAAAGTAGTATTCGGTTACAACATGTTAGTCTACTGTTTTGTTTCAGTATGTTTGTCACCTTTATCCTGTATTGTAGAGAAAGCGGAGTTATATTGCAAAACCAGAACTGCAAGGTTGATTGGGAGGCCAGCTAGGGAAAGATGACAGCAGATGCTTGTAAAGGGAAGAATCAAGGTGTGGCAGTAGTTACTGTCACAAAAGGAACTCACCAGGGGATCAATCATTGCCCTCATGTCAATATTTTTCACTACTGCTATCAGCACCAAAAAAAAAGTTAAGTTTTCCTATGTAATTTGCCAACAGCATAGGAGTTGGAAGAGGAGTGTGTGACCCTATGGTCTGGCTCATAACCATCTCTACTCGTGCTTCTCCTACACTCAGAAACTGCACCACTTTCTTTTTTTTTCCACACAAAAATAATGGTTTGCTATCCAGAATCACAGACTAAGCAGAAGAATTGGGCAGCAAGATTACATGACTCACCATGCTATATCTACTAAAAAAAAAAAAAAAAAAAAAAAAAAGCTGTCTTAAATTAGGTGAACTATTTCATATTTCATTTCCAGCAGAGTTAGACAAGACCCTAAGTCACTTGCAGTGCGCCGATGCAAATGTTTGTTATAGATCCCAATAAGAAAGGTGCTCAGACTCCATATGATAGGGATTAAAATTTGGTTTATCGGAGATAAACCGAGAAGGTAACAGGAGACAGCACAGATGATCTTATATTTCTTCAGGTACTGGGAACACAAAGCTGTGAAGCATCGGCTAGACCTTTAGTCAGGGCATGACATGCTGTGTAAATTCTGACTCTGGGGAGATTTGCAAGCACTGAAGCCTTCAGAGATTTTATGAGCTGTCATTAGAAGTAAACAACTCTAGTAATTATCTCCACTGTCAAGCAAGGAACATTGCATGAATATAGGTTCTCTTCAAGGTAAGCAGAGATATGCAGGTGGAGTCATTGCCAGGTGCCAACTGGGAGCTACCTAGAGGCTTCTCCGATAGAATGAACTGGCTCAGGTTGTCCTGCAGCCACATGGTATTTGAAAGCACAGTTCAGGCTCGTATATACTCACACGGATCACAAACTAATCTATCACACACATCTGTTTATGACCCCAACACCATTGTTCAGGGTACCAGCCTGCCTCTGGCTGAAATGTATCAATACGTTAACAAACTTGAAGGGATTTCTCATGGGAGGAAGACTACTAGTTTACTGGGGAAAAATAAGGTGGTTAACTTTCAAAAAGAGGTAAAGTTGATTTGGCTTGTTTAGATTAAATTAAAGACAGACTACAACTACTATCTATATATAGTAAATCCAATAAATACCAATGGAGGAGAAGAATGTTTTGAATGGCAAATAACACATTAAATCTAAAAATTTATAAGAACCAGATCAAATCATATTCTAGAATAGTAATAATGGAATGAGAAACTTAACTGCTCTGTCAGGATTAAGCATGATAAATCAGAGAGAGAACAATACACCTTAGCACCTGAAATGTGAATAAACTAGCCAAGGGGCAGCGAATGCCCCTTCCCATCTTGTGTTTCCCATGTTAAGGTCTTGTAGATATCATATATACATTGCACAAGTATACACAATCAAGTTCTTAGTCACAGACAAGCTTAAAAAAAAGCATTTATAATTACATACACATGACACTATAGCCTAGAAATGTTACCAGCACCTGATAAAGTGACACTCCATTTCACTGATAAACTGCAGAAAGGTCAGCAGCTGAATTCTTGTTCTTTGCACCTTATGTAACAACTTTTTAATTGCTTTTCTAATTTTTTGATGTGGCTAAGTTTGAACATAGCATTGAACTAAAAAGCTCCAACAGACATAAAAACGTATTACAGATTAGGAAAAAAACAGGAGAAAGCATTGTTATTTCAGTAGAAATACTTGAGCAATGTTATTTTGGAAAAAAATAAAGCTTTCATGTGAAGTATCTCTCCTGTGTAGTAGACAATTATTGAAAATATTCAGAAATCTGAAAAGCAGCCTTTTGGCTGGTTAGTACTTCATCTGCTCATCAGTTCAACATCTCACCCCCGCTATTTCCTTTTCATTATTTCCTTTTTAAGTCAAAAACAAGCAAGCACCTTTAGCATCATCCTTTACTCTTTAAATAATTACCTGTTTTTAGGACCAGCATGGAACTGATATAGCTTCCTCACTTCTGTAACTCTGTTACCTTTTTTTAAATGGGTGCAAATAATGCAACTGAAAACATGAGTGCTTTCTGGAACATTAAGCAAGACTTATGCAAGTAGTTGGCTCATGTTAGTAATTGTTCAACGCTTGTAGTCATAGCGGTAGCTTGTTGGGGGAAAAAAAATCTACAACACTGCAACTGTAACAATATAAATATTTATGCTGGTAGCTTAGGAAGAACAGAGATTGCTCAGAAACAATATTCAGGGCTTCTGGGTGACTAAGGCAATAGCTGAGTCTGAAAAGAGGGACTGAGAAATAAGCACCAGTAGTTGACAGAATGGGTCTTTGCTGCTTATTCCTTTGTGGTCAGTGGGAAATGGGTGCTGGCAACTTTAACTCAATGTTAATCAAGTGTTTGCACTGGAACTTCTGTATTTCAGCCTCTCCAAGCACTGATCGTTCATTGCCAGGACGCATGCTGCGGCTCTGCTGGAGATCTGGGCAGGGCATGCTCATTACTCCTTCCTAGCAGCAGACGGGGTCTTATTCCAGGGGAAAGCAGAAGTGGCTTCAATCTGCGTTGCATCCTGGTATGGGGTCAGGATATAACTGTGCCATACACCTAGACTCGATAGCACAGAAGAACCATCATACCCTGTAGTACAGCTATTGCCATGGAGAGCTCCCAAAAGTTTTATTTGTCCTTCTGCATGTTCCCAGAAGACTTAACTGACTGTTCTCACACGTCTCCCATTTCTAAATCAATGAAGGTACTACATATCAAGCTAGGGAGGTGTGTAAACCATGCATTTTCATATTCCGCAGCTTGATAAACTGCCACAAATTGTCACCTGTCTGTTCCTCAGCACACTTGCCTTCCAAGAAATTGCAAGTGTTGATATAAATTCTCGGATGGTGATTTTCATCTCAATTTTTCACTCTCTACTCATAACCAACATCATTTGACTAGGAAAGAGTTGCTACTGACAAGAACACCAAGTAAAGAGTAACTAGGTAATGAGTAAGCTCCTGGGCTCAGAATTCAAAAGTGAATCTCCTTCTAAACACCCAAAATATAAACATACTATTAACAGCTTGTAAACAATCCTATTATAACTTCATTGGGTCATCGGGCAATGTAATAGGCTGCCCAGGGAGGTGGTTGATTCCCCTTCTCTGGAGGTGTTTAAGGCATGGGTAGATGAGGTCCTGAGGGACATGGTTTAGTGTTTGATAGGAATGGTTGGAGTCGATGATCTGATGGGTCCCTTCCAAACTGGTTGTTCTGTGATTCTGTGATTCATATTTTAGAAACAATTACTATAATTGAAATAACCTGCTGTCTTGGCTGTTTCAGATCAATGTTCCTCACAAATACAGAGTCATCATGTCAAAATTTTGGATTAAGATAAAGAAATGATAGAAAATCCATAGAATAACACCTCATTGTAACACAACAGACTGCAAAGTACACTGACTAATATGTTTTGCACACAAGTTCTATTGTTTTCTCAAGTAATTACATGTGATTTTGCATAAGTAATTCCCTCAACTCCTTTTACAGTCATATCAGATAGTGCAAGATCCTCTGTCAATCTAAGAAATTTTTGTCTTTAAGTGGATTACATTCCTAAAGGCAGTAACAATTAATTATTAAAACATAGATAATACAAATAAATAATGTCAAATCTATAGCATTCCTTCTCAAGAATGCAGAAATTCATTTTGCTGGTAACAATTGAATTCCTTTCTCATTAAGACATCTAAGAAAACATTTTTCTTTGTTTTCCACTTTGCATATCATAGATAACTGCAGTTTGCCAATGATGTGCTGACAAATCTGCTACAAATTCAGCAAAGCCAGAGCAGTCCACCAATACAAAGCATGTGGGAAAGGGTATTGCGGCTCAGTGATGCACTCAGCCTCTTTTGGCCACACATAGACCCCATCCAAATGAGCTCTCACAAGAGAGGGATAGAGGAGCAGAATCACTTCTCTATACCTGCTGGCCATGGTTCTTTTGATGCAGTCCAGGACACGGTTGGCTTCTGGGCTGTGAGCACACACTGCTGGCTTATGTTGAGCTTCCCATTGACCAGCACCCCCTAGTCCTTCCCTACAGGGCAGCTCTCAATCATGTCACCACCCATCTTGTAGTGAAAATGGGGATTGCCCTGACCCAGGTGTAGGACCTTGCACTAGGCCTTGTTGAACCTCATAAGGTTCTCACAGGTCTACTTCTCCACCCTGTTTCAGGTCCCTCTGGATGACATCTCACCCTTCCAGTGTGGCAACTACACCACTCACCTTGGTGTCATCTGCAAACTTGCTGATAAAGCTAGCTTAATTTTGAAGGTTGGAGATGCTCATCTCTGAAAGGTACCTGGCCCAGCAAAATTAACCTTGTTAAAATCAGAGCAGAAAGCTCCACTTGGTGTATGTCTCACATCAGTGTTTGGAAATAAGAACACAAAATCCCTAAGTAACCTCCACAAAAGCCATTGCTATTGTTGGGTTTGTGTCTGTGTTTTGTTTTCTTGTTCTTTCCTTAAAAGACAAAATCTGCAACTGCAAGAATGAAACAAAGAATCTTCTCAAAGGGACACCTCTTGATTGTCTCCCTCTTACCTTAGGCATTTGGCCTCTGCACCACGTCAACCTAAAGTTCATTTAATAAACAGACACTTCACTACCTATTGTCACGTTTCCACATGGGCTGGCAGATCCCTCACAGCCAGGGTCTGCTCCAGTGTCTCCAGCAAGGAAGTAGAGCAGGCTAAAATGGGTTTCCTGGACCCAAGATGTGGTTGATCAGGATCAGTAAGGTTTATAGGCGCCCTCAGGGCTTTGATGTTAATAGACAATTAGTAAAAGACACTGCCCATTCAGTGCAAACACTAAACATAGGTTATGCAATGCCTTGTTCAAATCATCTCTCTATAAATGTTTAGGGAGTGCAAATATGCATTTGATGGGAATGAAAGTGAAAAAGGATTTTGAAAAGAGCAAACAGAAAACTAAACAGGGAAAAAGTATGTAGGTGCTGAAAAGTATCTTTAATGCTCTTGCAAGGTAAACATTCAAACAATGAATGCACACAACCTAAAATATAATAAACGAAACTTGTAAATTTCACATAGAATCATAGAATGCTTTGGACTAGAAGGGACCTTTACAGGTCATCCTGTCCAACCTTCCTGCAGGAGCAGGGGCATCTTTAACCAGATCAGGTTGCTCAGAGACCCATCCAACCTGACCTTGAATGTTTCCAGAGGTGGGGCCTCCACTACTTTTCTGGACAACCTGTTCCAGTGTTTCACCACTACTTTCCTGGACAACCTGTTCCAGTGTTTCACCAGCCTCATTGTTAAAACTTTCTTCCTTATAGCCAATCTAAATCTACCCTCCCTTAGCTTAAAACCATTATTCAGTGTCCTATCACAATAGACCTTGCTAAAATGTCTATCCCCATCTTACCTGTAAGCCCCCTTTAAGTACCATAAGGCTATAAAGAGAAGCCTTCTCTTCTCCATACTCAACAACCCCAGCTCTCTCAGCCTTACATTGTAATTTGACTGATTCGCTGGATGTCTGCTTTAGTGTTCTCCTGAAGTTAATTGTTTTGTTTTGGTTTTGCACCCCTCTTTCTTTTTCTTGCTTCATCCAGGGACATAGGCTTTGGTTAACTTGCTTCCCTTTAAGTTAATTACCAGAGAAGCATCCAAGTAGTGCATTAACTTTACTCACCTCAAATACAGAGCTTCTTTATTCACCTTACCGAACAGAAAGCTTTGCTTGCAATGGCTTTGAGGAGGACTAAAATCGTGTAGAGTACTTGAAAAGCTCACAGGGGAGGGCTTTTGTCACAGTACTGGCCCCATTACTACTGTTCCTTAGCCCAAGCAGGAACCCTGCAGGACAGGCTGGTTTCAGCAATTACGGCAAACCATGCTGCATACAGTCAGCAGAGAACGCTGACTTTATTCCACTGGTCTCTTTCCAACATAATCATTTGATCACTAAGCATGCAGGCATAGTTCAAATGTACTTTATCTTTGAAAAGGTAGGGAATGAAAAGCACTTTATCGGAATCAAATTATTCACCAGCTCCTGTTTAAGCATAATCTGTGCTGTCTCGCTGTCTTGATCAATATCAGTCATGCTTATATTAATGGTCTTCCTAAAAGGAAGCAACAAATGTGTACAACCTTCAAACATATTAATTTACAGTCTGAATCCTTTCCTGGGTTTTAGATAGATGTATAGAAGAGATTAGGCCTGAAAAAAAAAGCCAAAAGCATTATCAATATAGGTCTTGAAAATAGTTAATTTGGGAAATTTTACATGAAAATGTTGATATAGTCCAAATATAGAATTAGACTTCTCATTGCTAGTTATATAGAAGTTAGTATAAGTTCTTAACAGTCTGAAAAACAACGTGAGAGTTACACAGGTATATAAAAACTCATTTCAGAAGAACTCCTCTAGTGGTTTTCTCATCTGGCTATCTATCTTGCATGAAAAAAACAAGCCCAAGATTAAATTAGCAAGTAAGCAGAGCTGGCATTACTTGCACTAGAAGTAGGGTCAGAAACCATATTCAGTAACAGCTTTCAAGAAGTTCAAATCAGCTAACAAAAAGTACAGGTCAAATTTAAAAATTCTACCTTTGTAAGCTCCTTCTATCTATTAAGATTGAAAACACTATGCTAAGCACATTACCCACTCCAAAAATTACCATGAGGTCTCACACAAGACCATTCCCTACAGCCCCACTACTAAGACTCTGGCTTTTTTCAACCATACTGCAAAGCCAGGGTTTGCCCAAGGAGGTAAGCAGAGCAGGCTTCCTCTCCACTGCTGATGACATGCCCTTCACATCTCCACTTGAGGTCTCCTGCATTTCTCCCAGCTCTTGAGAAGCATACAGCAGGTTGCACAGTGGGGCACTGCTGGAGACTGTGCTGGTCTCAGGCAGTGAGGCAGCAGCCTTGGGACTACTCCAGCTTCACCTTACTGCAGGGAGAGTATAGGACAGTACAGAGCCAAGCTCACAGTTCCTATTTGCCCAGGTAGAGTGTGAGGTGGTTAGTGCAAATATTGTGCTAAGATCAAATGAACTCAGTTGTTGAAGAGGCCCTTTTCTCATGCACATTCAACAAGATAACGAAGAAGTAATATAGCAGTCTTGTTTAAGACACTTCAAGTCAAGAGTGCTGCTTGTGTTCATTCTTAGCACGCTCTAGTGGGCTGGGGGGGAGGAAGCAGTGCTGTAAGAAAAAAATATGTAGTGCTTTATTGAATTAAAAATGGATATTTCTTCAAAGTATCTTTACATAACACACACGAAAATTCTGGCATCAATTGTATAAATATATCAAAAGGAAACAATATTTTAAGAACAGTACTTTGGCTCAATCAAATAACTTTCCACAAAATAGGGATAACAAGTAGCAGTTTGTCATACAATTTATTCCAGTCAGAAGAAAAATTAATTCAGGAGGTCCGAGGTCACTGGAAGTCTGTTGGCTGGGCTGCATACTGCAAGCTGTCAAGGTGGAAGCACAAAGTCAGCATTGTACCCTAGTCCTCAGAGTACAAATTCCATAATTCCAGTGTCTAGTCTTCACATTTGATATAGGGATCTTCCTACAGAAGAGTTCTGTGATCACACCGAACAGCTGCTCTCCCAGTAAATTCTTCTACTGACGTGAACTGTGACAGTTAATCTTGCTCATATGGATGTCAGTAACTTCAGGTGTATCCCAAGGCTCTCTTAGCCTACAATGGGCTGCCGCCAAACACACACTGTATTTAAAAGCTATGTGCAACAGCTAAGTGAATGTTATGTTTCTTGACAAGAACCGTCCCTCCCTTGACAGTTCCCTCTCGACTAAAACACAGAACAAGAACAGAATATAAATGTGCATTGGTCTATGTCTACATGACATTCATCAATAAAACATTCCAATACCATGAGAGTTTGAGATGGCCTGATGTTTCAAATGCACTTTTTCCCCCCCTCCGAATGTGAAATTAAGAGATTTTTTTTTATTCCATTCTGCCCAAAACCACACTCTACTCACAAAACTCAGAAGGCAATGTCTCTCAGAGGCAGTTTCAAACTTGCAGCACGTGCTGAGTTAACCAAAGCACTTTAGGCAGGCGAGGAACCAATTTCCACTAGTTTTGTCACTTATCAGGCAGAACAAGAGGGTTACACTATCCCACGTTCATCGTGCCGTTCTTCTGTGGGATGGCTCCCTAATACTATCAGTTTTGTTTGGTTGAGGATGAAGGCATAAGTAGAGAAGTTCCCGAACCATTAAAGAAGAAAAAGCCAAAAGTGCAGAGCCAAAATGAACAGAGGAATTCTGAAGGATGCAGAACATGAGTTTTATCAGATGAACAAGTGGAGACATCGAAGGACCAACTCAAAGGGAAAACTTCTGCCTAGTACTGTAGCAGCAACAGCCTCCAAGGATAACTTGGAAAGTGCTGGAGTTTGACACAATAGTAAATTGTTTGTTCCAGGATAAGGGAGCTGCACAGAAAAAGATAATCTAGAGTCTGAATGGGAGCATACATAGCAAAAGGTGCTGTGACACAGAAGCCGACAGGATGCCAATAGGAATTCAGAGTTGCAAGCAAAGCTAAAGCAGTGAACAGTCAAACCCTGAAGCTTCCATATGTGAACACGTCTTGTAATTTAGACAACTTAGCTCTTATCTCCTGTTCCTATAAAATTCATACCTCTAAACATGGCATTAAACAGGTAAGATCATTTCTTAAAATCAATAAATCAGTTCCCTCCCCTGAAAAAAGAACTGACCATTACAAAACACATCTCTGCCTACACATAAATCAAATGTAATTTCAGATCTAACAATTCATGTCATACGTCGTGTTTATATTTTAAAGGGAAAGAAATTCAATATTCACTTTGACAACAACTTCCTTTCCAAAACAGCTGTATGGAAGCTGCGACTCCAAACTTAATTCATTCAGCCCGAGCCAAATGAGGTACAGTCGCCTCTTCCACCCTAAGAGGTGAGGGAAAGGAGAAAAGCAAGCAGCTGCAGGGGGGCAATGCAGGGCATGGCTCTTATTTTAAGACATACCATGCAATTATCCTATTTTAGCTCCATTTTCAAAACACACCTGGAACCAAAAAGCATGGCCCCCACTACTCCTTTACTGCTCCCACTGCACTCTGAACCCTCTGGGGACCATAGTCACTAATCTGGAAGAAGACTATCCCAAGGAAAAGAATGATTTCTGCCACTTTAGCCTATTCACTCAGGTTCAGACTTCAGAGTCAAAAAATGCTAGAGCCAGCACCTTGGCAGGTAACAGGAGGGAAGACCTGCTTTCCTTCAGCAACAGTGACTCACGAGAAGTGGGTACCCTGAAGCCCCTTGATCTGGTTCTTGAAGTTGATTGGGATGAAGCCAACCATCCTGTACTCCCTAGGAGAGAGTCTATGTCATTAGCTAATCATTCCATTTGGGTAACAAGGACAAATATATTAAGCCACTTAACTGGGATAAAAAAAATCCTCTGGAGATTAATTTTTTTTTCACTCAGTACAGCATTACAGTGGTGTTTTTATCATGTCTGTGTGAGACAAGTGACTAAAATAGTGCAGCTCTTTAACATATAAAAAGATCAAGAAAGAATATTTATGCTTTGTCAGGTTCAACAGCACTTTTGTGGGGCTAGGATCTTCTCTTGGATGATAATACACTGAATTTATCGTTCAGGTAACAGAACAAGGCAGCAAATAATGAACTTGTAATAAAAGTTGTGTGTCTTTTCATTAAAAAAAGTGAAACAAACATTTACTGGCATCAGTCACATCCATTATATAATATCACATTGCAATTAATACAGTTCCCTTCATATTCAACCTGCAAAAAACCAAGTTTTCTGGGGTTTTTAACAGGTTTTTTTTTTCCTTTCACTTTTAATACTGAAATAATTCCAAGAAATCACAGTGCAGTTCTTGGAAAAGGCCTCATGTACTTCCTATATGGTTTCCATGTCATCACTGTGCTACTGATGACATTACAAGCTGTTCGGTTGAACTGGCCAGAAGAAAGGATGATTTACATCTGTAAATGAAGTTGTAGTACCTTCAATCCAGAAGATTTAGATGAGATTATCTGCACAAAACAGATAAATGTAGCCTTCAATAAATCCATCACCAACTAGGTGAACTGAATTAGTCAATGTGTCATCTTTCTGTTGTTATTTAGGGAGAATTACAGTCTCTTGATAACAAATGCAATCCCAATGAAGACATTTTTTTTCTGGATGGCATGTGGTAGCGTACTTTCTTCCAGAATCTGGTACTTGCTGAGTAAGAACTTTCTGAGAAATCCCCTTTCCATTGGATAGTCCCGTGCTTTTGCTTAATATATTTGATGGCTTCTGGCATGTTTGAATAATCTTCTATTTTTTCAAGTTCAATGAGAATTACTTTTATGCCAACTTGGACAAGAGCATTATACATGGCTAGATGCTTTTCAGAAACATCTTCTGTAACACTGTAACAGGAGGGTTCTGGTACCAAAACAATTATCACTCTTCTACTTTGACGGATTTTTTCATCAGCAACACTGATCACAGCTGTAGAAAAAAGATTGTGTAAGATTAAGACTGCATGTTTATTTTTATTTTGTTACCAACATGTTGCAGCTGGTTCATTCACTGATACTTGAGCCAACACAGTTCATTTCACAAACAGGGACAGGATAAGAGCATACAATCAGTTCATACTGGGTCAGCCAACAAACAGATTTGGCGAAAGTAACACAATCTGACCCTGTCAGACTGCATGTCCATTTTCTTGTTTTGCATAAACAGAGAAGAGCCACTAACTATCTTTTTTATTATTATAATGGGTGCAATTTCAAAAATCCAGTTCCAAAACCACAGGCCTGGATTAAACTGTGACCTTTTTCCTTAAACAGCTTGTTCTTACATGCTTAACTGTTTTTAATTGTTACATTTAAGTGTAAGTAAAAGTAAAGAATCCTCCCTTCAATGGCATTCCAGACAATTAATTCTAAACCAGCAAAATATGGCAAATATCACACATAAAACCCCATACCGGTTAACCATGAGAACATTACATTTTGTCAAGCTGGGGAAAAGATTGCAGGACATTAGATCCTAATTCTCAATGAACCCTTCTTCCTTAAACCACTAGCAAAACCCTTCAGATACAAAAAAAGTGATCCACAAACCACGTCATGTAGGTTTTCAATGCTTGATTTATTTTAAAACAAAACTTTCTTCTTAAGCCCTACTCTGAAAACGTATCCAGTGTCAGTATTATCTTTCTATGATCATAATACCGGGAAGGATCCAGAGAACTTCCATCACATCACCTCACATAAGGAGTCAGATCTGAAATTTTCAGTGTCAGATCCTAGAAATTTAAATTTGATGCCCACAGAGGAAACTTCCATAAGGATTTTAATGTCCTACAAGAAAACTTTAGAGCTTTTGCTATGGACAAGTAGACTTTGATTCAGTTGATCATTCATGATAACTTAGTGTTCCCTTTTACTGTTTGTTTCCCACCTGCGCTGTCCAAGCATCCATCATACCCTTTATTGCATCCCACTGTTTTGACAGCAATTCTCAGAGTAAGTTAAAATGAAATAATAGAGAGATTATCCTGTCAGTTGGCATCTCAAATCAAGAAGCTCTTTTCACACCACCCATAAGACCTAATTTTTAACATGTTTCCTGTCATTAGTCGTCATTCACAACTGTGAGTTCAGCTTCTCTTGCCCTCAGCACCCTTCTGTCCCCAGATGTCTAGGCTACCCAGATACTGAAAAAAAACTTGTAAGAGCTAAGTAATGACAAGGGAAAAGCTGAAATAAACAGATTTCATGGGAGCACCCAGTGTTGTATTTCTCACTCTCCATCAGAGAGAATACGAAAATTATAGCTCATTTGATGGTGGGAGAGACTCAGAATCACAACTGATTGACTGTTTGTTTGAGCTGCAGTTGCAGCTGCTAATGAGAAAACTGGAGTGCAATTTGTCTTTAGACACTTACCTTCTCCCGGTAAATCATCTCTTCCAAATATGAAGAGGTTATATCCACACTGTCTTTCTAAAACCTCAGGTAGTATCTTCAAAGCAAAAATATCTGATGAATGCAAGCAGCTCACTCTGTTCTTTGGATACAGAACATAAGCATCATAGATCTTCCCATCTGAAACTAAAGAGTGAGCAATAGGAGTAATATAAAAATGGATTCCAAAGACTCATAAAACCCAAGGAAGACCAATCATACTCCAAAAGGTTAAGTCATGACATGCAAGTGAAGGTGAAGGCTTATGACAACACACAGCACCATTATAAAATTGTACCTTTTTTACCCAGGAAAGGATGGCAGGAGTCCCGATACCAAAGCACAATATCAATTTTGAAGATCTTGTAGATAAGGAGAGTGAAAAATACTAAAAATATCAAAGAGACTCCTCCTCCAATTAAGTAATCCCGAATGTTCTGAGCTGCAGTAAAGTGGAATAAGAGAGAAAATAAACCAAACAGTTATATACTGGAATCAGAGAAAGACAAAAGTAATGCTTAAAATTGTATGGTCGTTACAATATTAAGAAAAGGAACAAATGACCACGACTAAGTTTTCCATGTATGTGTTCTGCAAAGACTGCTTTTCAACAAGCCTACTTTAATCTTTCAGAAAAAAAGATACCTTAGCAATGTGACAACTGAAGTTACTCTTAGTTAAGTAACAGAGTTCAGATCTCAAGGACATGGTTTAGTGGTAGATAGGAATGGTTTGACTCAGTGATCCAAGAGGTTTTTTCCAACCTGGTGATTATAGGATTCTATGATCCACTTTCAGTTAGTTATTTGTTTATAATGGAGCCAGTTAAAGGTATATGTGAGAATAACATTTGTCAAAGGATTAGCTCATAGTTGACAAATCCAACTCAACACAAACTCAATAGTCTAGAGGCCCTTCTGCAGCTAAATTTGTGGGGGAGGGAGGGGGGAAGGGCACTTGTAATATCTGGTGATTTGCTTTTCTATGTATCTGTTTATGATTAAAAAAAATTAATTTCTTCGGCCTGGCATCTGAGTTTTTAAAGCTCACCTTGAGTTCATCTGCTAAAAAGAAAATTCTATGCTAGTCAGCAAGAGGTCAAATTTATCCTTGTCCCTAAGCACAAGACTAGGGTGTCCAACAAGTGTCAGGACGCTCCCAATGCATATGCAAGAGCCTATCTAGAAGGTGACACCACAGTATATGCATCAGTAATGGAAAGTCTATAACTTTCCCAAGCAATCTATTTGATTCCTTCTCTATCATCACTGTTAAGAGTTTCTCCTACTACATAGACCTTTTTTTCCCATTTCTCTTGGCAGTCTAAGCCCATTATTTCTTACTGAAGGATAGGAAAACAAGGTCCACCTATACATTCATGCCATTTTAATGGTGTGCTCCACACTTAGTTATGTTTTTCCCCTAGCTCTTTTAGGGAACTGGTCATTTTCACTGTTTTTCTAGACACAATCTCCTCTGATCCACATTCTTCTTTATGTACAATTGAGTAGAATGAAGCACAGTATTCCACTGAGGTCTCACACTTGCTTCTTTCATTAATGTTTCTTAAAACACTGAATGACAGAAGACAAAGCAAATTAGAAGTACTATTCTCTTTAATTTTGCTAAGAATATGACCAAAAAAACCCCAAAACCCCATAAAGGTATTGAGCTGCATTGCCCACTTTGCACAATGGTACATCTCACAGTTTTAGCTCCCAGTAGGGTGTTGTCAAACTGAGAAGTAAGTATCATTTTATCAAGATCACCATTGATATTATTAATCACCATTTTATCAAGAACTAGATCTCTTACCTGGGCGTTCCAATTTGATGTAGGCTGTAAATTGCCGAGAACCATATATGACGTGACAGAAAAATTTATGAGCATAATCCTTTCCTTTCACTTTTGAAATATTAAATTTTGTTCCAGATACAGCAATTCCATGAGGCATCCCTTCTCTGTCATTAAAAAAGTGTAAAAAGGGATCATCTGTAGAGAAACTAAAATATCAGCGCCCAATGTGGGATAATCTATCCATAAATACAAAAACGTTCCTTTTTCAGCTCTGTAAACCTAAGAAGCCAGTGAAATACAGTAAATATCACCTCTGTAATAAAGACAGCTTCATAACCAGAGATGAGTTGCCATTTTCCATACACATTGGGGGTTTTTTTCTGTATGGGACAGAGCGCACCATTAGCAATTCTGCAGATGGTACAGAACTCTAAGGAATGGCTAATACACCACCCTGACAGGCTGGAGAAATGGGCTGACAGGACCTCATGAAATTCAAAGCAAACAGCAGATACTGCGTTTCCAGAGGAATAACCAGTCCCCAGGCATCCTGGACTACATTAAGAAGACTACTGCCAGTAGGTTGAGGGAGATGATCTTTCCCCTCTACTCAGCACTGGTGAGGTCACATCTGGAGTATTGGGGCCAGTTCTGGGCTCCCAGTACAAGAAATGCATGGAATTAATGGAGCAAGTTCAGTGCAGGACAATGAAAATGATTTAAGGGAGTGGAGAATCTGTCACATGAGAAAGCAGGGACAGTTCAGTCTAGAGAAGAGAAGTCTTAGGGGCAGGCGATGAGGGAGCAATCTTATCGATGTGTATAAATACTTGATGTGAGGGAGTGGAGAAGAGGGAGCCAGGCTCCTCTAAGTTGTGCCTACTGACAAAATAAGACGCAAACTGAATCACTTGTTTACTCTCAGGGTGGTCAAACACTGGAACAGGTTGCCCAGAGAAATTGTGAAGTCTGTCTGTGGAGATATTAAAAGCCCAACTGTATGCAGCCCTGAGCCACCAACTCTTTCTGACTCTGATTAAGCAGAGGGGTTGAACTAGACAATCTCAATCTCATTCAAACTTGAATGATTAAAGTGACAAATGACAACAAACATGGTGATGTTGCCTTTACGCCTAATATACATTACCACCAGAGGCTTGGAGATACAGTATGCTATCCTGCCTCTAAGGGAGATTTACAAGAATAAAGTGGGAGGAACTGTGGCATCCTATCCTGTATACCAGAGTGACCTGACTTTATGTACTCAAGGAGGAAAACCTCATTTTGCAGAACATCCTGAAGAACCAGTTTCTATTACATATGTAATTGCCAGCAACTTCTGTCATGAGATGCCAACACAAACCTAAGATTTGCAACATGTTCAGATTTGTTCAAGTCACTTTCTTCCCAGCAGAGCAAAGGTGTAAGCCCTCAAGTCCATAATGCTGGCCATGTCTACAGTGTGATTTGCTATTGGCAAATACTCCACAAATGTAATTGCTGAGAAATTTCTACCATTTTTTTTAAATAAAACATTATCATTCCAATTAGATTAATTTCTCTGGTACTGGACAACTTGCTTTGAACTATTAATCCTAATTAGATCCTTCACAGGATATATTTTATACATTTCTATCTCTGGCATGTGAAAATGAACAGGCAGGGTAGCGATTAGAAACGGAGATTACTTTCCCTTAACAGATAATTTCTTTGATTCAAATTTATTAAATGCTTTTCAGGAAGATGTGTTTAATAGCTGTACCAAGTTGGTTTAAGAAGCTACTGTTACTACAACTTTAAACACACCTACACAGAGCTGCACATGTGATTTAACTGGTGAAGCTGAGAAATTTCACGTCCTAAAAGAATAATGGACAGATATGCCTTAGAGATCATAAGCTGAGGCTCCAATAGGCAAACAACAAAGTGTACAAATCTAAAGCAATAATTCCCCTAAAGGAACTTGGGGACAAAGTAGAACTAGGATTCCTTCTGGAGGCCAGATACAGATGAATGAAAGAGATGATTATAAAAGCAGTATGCAACCTAGCTCTTTAGACATATTTTGCACTAATGATGGCACATGGTGGAGACAGCATTTCTTCTGCATGAGTGTGAGCCAATAGGTGAGATTTTTTTTTCTTTCTTTCCTTCTTTACATTACATTTTAAGGGTTACATTTAACAGCAGTGATTGACACAATGAGAAAGCAAAGAGTACATCCATACTCTGGATGGTCTGGGTAGACCAGTCCATCAGTAAAAAAGATCCTGCTCTCCTGAAAGAATTGTTGGCTTTATCAACTTAATTTGTGTCCAATTTTCCTGTACATAAAAGAAACCCCAAGATGTCCTGCAACAAGAGCTTGTTTCCTGCCCTTAATGATTAGCAACTGTGTCTAAAGAAAAGGACCAACTTGACTGAAAAAAATAAGTTTAGTGTTTTTTTGTTTGGGAACAATCTATTTATCTGGTATTAATGGGGGCAGGCTTTAACCTACAAGAAAAAAAAGACTGCATAAGAACAAAAGCACAAATAAGCCTTACAAAATTATGTTTCAAAACAGCATTATAAAAACCTACATATGATCGCTCCATTATGTTTGTAACTGACACATCATATATTTATTATAAAAAAAACCTTTTTAAACCAAGCAAAAACAATGCAAAGCAATTGATGCAGACTTCTAATCAGTCTTTCAATGACTACTGACATTTGACTAGTAGTCAACTTTATTGTCAATTCAATGCAAATTACTGCAGATTACTTCACCAGCAGATGCAGTTACAAATCAATGTATAAGGATACTTACTCATAAAACTGTTCCCTGTAGGTGCTATCAAAGCTATCAACATCCTCATCATTAACTTGCCAGAATGGAATTAAGCCATTTATACCACTTGATACATTACATTCCATAACTACATGGGAGCCTACAGAAAAAAAAAATTAAATTGAAGGTCTTGTAACAGAAGCAGGATCAAGTGATTAGGGAACAGCTGGGAAAAGGAAGATATCAAAAACCCACTTACCTTACAGAACCCCTAAAACTCATCCATTTGAAATCCACACTGCAGTGTCTCCGTTCTGGGCATAAATTCCATCCTAAATGTAGGGTGTCTAAATGTTCATGTCTACATTTAAGCGTGATGTCTAAGCTAGTAACAGAGTTCAGCTCTGCCGAAGCCCACTCACATTAGACACCGGGACCTTACCAACTGAATTGTTGTCCACTAAAAGATCTCTGGGGCTCACATCAGTTGCACATACACAATATGGTGACAACTGACGCGCTCTCCAGCATCCATGGCATCTCTATGGAGTTGGCAGGTGGGACTCCAGACCTTCCAAGAAACCTGTACTGCTAGAGGATCCAGACCACCCAAAACTGGACATCTACACGTAAACAACTGAATGGAGCCCCCACTGATAACAGCATAAATTAAGGACCCTAGCTCATCTGCAGATATCCATTTGTAGACAACTACACTAAGAATGGGATTAAGGCCCACAGTGACCATACATATCTTTACTCCAGATTAGAGTCTTTTGGTCAACCCTGTCCACTGGGATAGTTTCTGTATATTCTCACACTCTGCTTCCAGATCAAGCTCACCTGTCACTCAGTTCCTTTGCCACCAGGAGTCCAGATCTCACAGAATGACTCAGTATTAAGAAAGCAAGCCAAGTTGCAGAATACATTTATTGGCAATATACCTCAGAGAGCTCCACTTACAGGAAGGTAAGCAGCTTTCTTGGAGTCCTTTCCTTCTGTTTTTTACCCACGGAAGTTATAATTTGATAGGAGAAGGTGGGCTCTCAATTCACCTATGTAAAGATCTCAGTGTTTCGTTTCCTAGAACGACATCAGATCTAGATGCTTCCACCAAGGGATAGTCTCTATCAAAAGCATGGAATAAATCTTTAGCTCACATGCAAAGCAGTTACTTGAACAAGAATCTGCACAGAAATCACAGATGTTCCCCAATCTCTTCCCTCATGTCCTTCAAACACAACAATGACTCTTTCTAAAAATGTGGTTTATTGCATTTCACAGTTCTTCAAAAGGAAGAAAACCTTTCAAGTGTTGCATTGCTCTCCATTTCCATGCATTCATGAATGTACTGTTAACTTTCTACACAACCCTCTACTGCCATTTCTGGTTCAAAAAGCAAGCAGGTGTTTCCAGGTTCTGACCCACAGCCAGGCATTAAATAGGAGCAAAGATGATTTTTTTTTTTACCCAGCATCTCATTAAAGGTACTGAATGGGGAATATAACACTTGAACGGCAGTGGATTTTAATAAAACAAAACACAAACAAGCTCCCCCGCAAAAAAACCAAAACCCCATACCACCATCACAAAAATAAAGCAAACAAATACAGAAGGAAAAAAAGTCAGTAAACGTTTCACCAACTTCCTCTAAAGTGTTCCTGCATAGTTGTTCAGTAGCCACAATAAATCCATTTTGGGGGTGAAGACTTTGTGTCTCCTTCTAGTCTCACATGTGACTTCTTTTCTAATGTCTGTAAGGCTATCAAGGTGGTCTAAGGCTATCAAGCTGGTCTAAGGTATCCAATAAAACACCAGCAACATTTAATTAAAGCATTGTCCAAGCCATAACAAATATGGACCAAATGCTATTGCAAAATATAGAGTCTAAACAAGTTGTCCCATAACATATCTTAACACAGGTTGAGAGTCACAGGCAGCCCTTGCTCAATTCTCCATTTTCTCATCAATTACTATCAAGGTTTAAGAAAATCCTAAAAGCCATACAGGGAAGCCCCACCATAATATTACTTCATTTCTTCCACATTCATAATTACACAGGAAAAGGAAACTGTTCACACATAAAAATTAAGCTTGTGTGAGGTGAAGAAAATGGCTGGAAAGCCTCCCTATTTCAGTCTAACACCTGGTGAACCAGAGTCCCTATTAGTGGAAGAGCATAAATAAAGTTTTTCAGGTGTGTAATTCTAATGAAAGCAAAAAAGATGTAATTATCAGAAAAGGAGAGGCTGCTGAGCTGTTTCAGAGTATTTCCAATAGAATTAAATAACCATCTGAAGATTGCATGACTAAGTTTGTATCAGATCCTGAATATTTCTACAGTTTAAAACAAAGCCTTCTAGGGTGTGGAGGTACATAATTTCTACTAAAGTTCTTTCATTATTCTGGTCAAAATCTACTGATCCTCACCAGAATCTGGCAACTTCAGACTAAGACATTTTTCACAAGCTAATGAGGTCAAAAAGAAAAAAAACAAAATACAAACCCTCAAACTCCTAAACAACAGCAACAAAACACAATGTCAAAACAAGCAAAACACCTAACCCCAGTATTTCAGTGCTGTCCATGTCAGTTCAATACTCAAAGTTAGAATTTGGACCAGACAATACGTTTCACATGATGTGAAAAGAAGCATGAAGCCTCAGCATAAGAAAAGAACACCTGATAAACAGTATTTACAAGCTTGATGTCAGAAAATGCAGCAGCAAAAGTGGCATTATGTGGGACTACCATCAGTGTGACATACCCAAAAATAATCCACAATGCTCTGGCCTCAGCTCTCATATGGTGCCAGCGCTCCAGTGCAACCTTTCCTCAAGAGGTTCTCTAATGATCTAATCAGTAATATCCCTTCCTCAAAAGAATACAAGACAGCTTAGATCCTACACTAGGAAATTCTAGTAAATAGCCAATCAGACTTCTCCAAAATCAAATACTTTGTTTTGAACAGTTCTCTTGGGTGCCAATGAAGAAGGAAGTTTACAGTTCAAGCAGCCCCAAAACTCATTCTTCTGAAATACATCAGTAAAATATAACTGTCCAATATATCATACAATTTAAACGTGTATAGGATTTGCAAACCTGGCCCATAGAATCAGAGAATAACTGAGACTGGAAGGGCCTTCAAGAGGTCTTTAGTCCAGTTCCCTGCTCAAAGTAGGGCCAGCTCTGAGGTCAGACCAGGCTGCTCAGAGCTTTAACCAGTCAGGCTCCAAAACCTCTGCAAAAACTGAGAATGAACAACTTCCCTGGGCAGCCTGCAGCACTGCCTGGCTGTCCTCACTGGGAAGAAGTTATTCCTTACATCCAGAATCTCTTACTTAAGAAATTTCTAACTGTCCTGGTTTTGGCTGGGATAGAGTTAACTGTCCTTCTAGTAGCTGGTATAGTGCTGTATTTTGAATTTAGAATGAGAATAATGTTGAAAACACACTGATGTTTTAGTTGTTGCTAAGCAGTCAAGGATTTTTCAGCTTCTGATTACTGTCCTGCCAACAAGAAGGCAGGTTGTGCATAAGAAGCTGAGATGGGACACCCAAACTGGCCAAAGGGTTATTCCATACCATATGACATCATGTTCAGTATATAATCTTGGGGAAAGCTGTCTGGAGGTGACTGCTGCTCAAGTGGTAATTGTTTTTCATTTGCATGATCTGATTTTGGGGACTTTATTTCTCTTTGGTTTTCCTTTTCATTATATTTTATTATTATTGTTATTATTTTATTTTGTTTCAATCATTGAACTGTTCTTATCTCAATACACAGTTTCCTCACTTTTACCCTCCCAGTTCTCTCCTCCATCCCACCAGGGGCTGGGGATGGGAGTAAGCAAGTGGTTGTGTGGTGCTTAGTTGCCAACTAGGATTAAACCACAGTACTAAGATAAGCAATACATGGGCTATGAATCAACTAACAGCTCACTGTTTCACAAGAGATCAGTATCTGAAACCTTTTAATGGTCTAGAATAAGGAATAAAATCCAGGTTGCAAAGAAGGAAGGGGACAAAATCATACATGAGGAGGAAAAACTGCTGAACTTATTAACTGGAAACCATCCTAACATGTTACATACATGTAAATATATCTCTGCAGTGTCAAGACATACACACCAAGAAGTGGTACACAGGACAGATAGTAATAAAAAAATAAACAAATGCATCCCACCCAACACAGCTGGTCAAGAGATTCCTATCTAGGGCATACAAATATTCTCTCTGCAAATCACTTGTGGGAATCCCATTCTATTATCTGTCCTCCAGATATCTCCCAGTCTTGACAAAGTCGGTGGAATTGTTTATATTTTATTTCAGAAAGACCAAGAGCTTATTTGTTTTACTGAATGTTAATGACTTCTTAAATAGTCACTGCTTACCAAGTTCTACTTCAATTGTATTATTCTTCGGATAAATAAATTCTGGTCTCATCTGTGCTGGTCTTTCTAATGGGAAAAAAAAAAAAGAGAAAGAAAAAGTTTAGGCAAGAAGAGTTCCACAATTTACTTCAACTGATAGTTTCACAATGGTTTTGTTTCATTGTTTGGTACTATTTTAGCACAATACTTCCTATCAGTTTCAAATTTACAACAGAAAATATAAGATTTGCTGTACTCTTTCCAAATTTCCATATTAGCTTCCAAGTTAACAGAGGCCTTAGCTTACCTTAAAAACACTTTAAAAAAAATGTCAAATTCACTGGCAGTTGATATAAAAGTAATACAAAACCAAAAACCAAACACAAAATAAATGCAAGTAACTTTGGCAGAGAGATGGATAAGGAAGAGAAAGAGGGATTGTATAAATGACTCTGTACATTAGAAGAATATCTATTTAAGTAAAAGAATAAACAGACACACACTTAAATTGGGTTTGAATAGCATAATTCTGCATGATGTGTAGACTCACTACTAACAACCCACTGTTCTCATATCACCTATCTAAAGTCAGAATTTTTATTTAATCGAAAAAGATGGACACGCTACCTTTTCCAGTAGGATTACTATTATTAGTACTGGTCAGATCATCAGCAACACTGCCTACAAAGATGCAATCACAATGATCACAGCAATAAATGACAGTACTGGGAGACTGAGACAGCCAGTTCTCAGTCCTGTGAAAAGCACAACCAAGTGCCAACAGTAAGCCAGTCCTGTCCACAGGAAGACATTAACTTTATAGTATTTATGTAGCTTGTCACACCTCCTTTACCACCCTATGAGATTCTAGTGAAGTTTGTAAGCAAGTTCACCAACAGGGTCATGAGCAGGTGTTTTGCTGTGATGGTCTCAGTAAAAATTCCTCTTTTCATTGCACTATTTGTTTTAGCAAAACAAATCCCCTCACCCAGTAACTACTGCTTCTTTCTCATTCTAATTCCTAACATCACATTTCTTATTTTCTCATGACAATTTCACCTCTGAGGCAATGCTCAAGGGTAGAAACATACATTATTGCATTTTAAATTTACATTCTAGAAAAAACAAAGATTTGTAAATCTAATTTCATAGCGCTAAAAAGTAATGTGCCAAATGGCTTACACCTGCGTCAAATTATTTACAGTAGAACCAAAAGAGAAGAGAATAACCTCAATGCACTCACCTTTAACCTCTAGACTCATGGTCCGTGTAACATTATATTGTCTTCCCATATACGTGTATACCATACGACATGTGTAGTTTCCTCTGTCTTGTGCAGTTACATTGTGAATCAAAACAGCATTTTCACCCTCTGCCAAAAGAAGTCGCTTGTCTTCAAGAAATCCAGGCTTACACTCCTAAATATAGCAAAAGTACATGTGATTTAGGGGAATTAGTAATCTAATAATTATATAAGTTACTTAACTGTACTGATTATTAAAATACTTGCCATATACTGATTTTTTGCTGGAAAGTCACAATGCGGGTTCTTATCTGGTATCACTATGTTCTCACATGACTTCTTGCTGCATCTCTACTTTATAAAGGATTGGCTGCAGTGATTTTCAAGTTCTCTAATTCTGTGTTTTAGCTCACTGCTTTGGTTTAATAGCTTGACAGTTATCTGTCCAAGGTGTAATAAAAGATACTATGCATGTAGCCAAGTCTGAGAATTGCGGAATCATTCAGGTTGGAAAAGACCTTCAAGATTATCAAGTGGAGCCCTTAACCAAGCACTGCCAACTCCATCACTAAACCACATCCCTAAGGAATTCCTGCATTCCTACTTCACAGAGATGAATAAGAGCTGCTATAGCAGTGTCTTGTGCTCTTGGGAGTATTTTTCTGTGGCAATGCAAATACAGTGAAAAATTTCCTTCTTTTCCCTGACCTAAAAGGAGATTAGAATCACTTAATCTCAAAAGAAGATGTATAGGTGCAGCACCAAGTTTATTTTACACATGTATGCCCATGTATGTGGGCAACATCAGAATTAAGAGTTGAACTGCTTCAGAGTTTTACCTACACATGGACAAAATACACATTTCTAAGCTTGCACAGTCTACAGAGTATTTTGGCAGAATCAGTACAAGAGGCGTAAGAACAGCACACCACAGTCAACAGAAAAAACAAGCCTAATAATCTGCAAAATGAAAAGAATTATGCAGAGCCTTGTATTTAAGGAAATGTACAAGCTTTTTATTATCTACATAAAAAAATTAAGGATAAAATAGATTTTCACAAATCAAACAAAAACACATGGGTTTGACTGTGAAAAAACTTGCAGTCCAAAAATGAACTATTATTATTTTAAATATGACACCCATACTTCCATACCATGCCTTCCCATATCTCCCTAACAGTGTTGAAAGACAGACGTCTTACTCAAACTGCAGAGAAAAGAAATTCTCCATTCCAAACGCCACTTTTCTCAGACACTTCATAATACATTTTAAATAAAATATCAGTTATCTTGTATATCTGAAATACATGCACGCAGTACCTTATACCAGTGTACTTCAGGCTGATTATCTTCATTTTTAAAATGTTCTAGATCAGGGCATATAATCTTTCCGGTATTTGTGCTTATCAATTTTTGTTCATACTTCATTTTTCCATTAAAACACAAACCATCATCATTCTTAAAAACTGTTAAATTTATAGTTTTTTTGTTAGAGTCATTAAGGGTCCTGTAATTAGAACAGCAGACAAGATGGGTTATTAGCAATAACATTCCTTGTTTCTAGCAAGTCTGGGAGTTGATGGATAAGAACTTCACTATCTCTACCATTCCTGCCTCTAACACCCCTGCTACAGCAGCCTCCTTACTTCTTGAACACCACCCTCAGCTCCTCACCCTCGTTCCAGATCAAGAGATGGGAATAAACTCAGATTTTGTGTTGTGAGCAAAAGTGAAATTTGTTCTGGAAGCACCAGAGGGGATGTCAGGATTTGTAAAAGCTGACACTCTACAGAGCTCACAGGACCAACCCAGCCTTGCCATTTTCAATGCTGTCTGCCAACATGCAGTAGTGCAGGCTAACACAAAGTATATCTGTACTGGAATATCCTCAGTGCCAAATGAAGAGGAGAAGACAGGCTCATCTCACTGTTTCTGGGAGGAACATGTGAAGACAAACAGGCTGTAACTCTTAGCAGAAGAGAGAGTGCTTTTGAATAACATATACATCAAGGTGCAATATCAATGCAAAACTACTTTACACCAAGAGTTCAGAAGAATCTGCTGTAAAGTTGCTCTGCAGAGAAGAGATGGTACTGGAAACCAGAAGCTTATGCCAGAAACAAAATATTCTCTATTAAGTCACTGCACAACTCTTTCATTTCTCACTCCTATGCTAAGGGAGAAGCTTCCAGAAGAGTGAACTGCACATTTTGACAGTCCTGGCTTCAATTTCTATACACTGCACCTTGGCAAGCTCTATAATTAAGGTTTAAGTTACTGATGCACAAAATGCTGCCTACAGCTAACACAACTGAACTTTAGTAAGTATTTTGTCCTGCTGACAGCATGCAAGCCAGGAATGTGATATTCCCACAGGAAGACACCTCATAGCTCCAGTAACTAGAAACACAGCAGGAAAGACTAAATTAAAACTATTTAAGTGGGTAGTCTTGAAAGGATTACATTTCTTCTGACTTGCAGTTTTAGTTTCACTACCAGCACTGGAACAAGAAGGTGCAAGGCCTGTGACCTATGCCTACATTGGGAGTTTTTGCTGATCACCATTACTAGATTTACAACCCAAACACCTTCAGCATAACTGGTGTACTGCATTCACACCAGTATAACTAAACACTACTATAATTCTGGGTCACCCAAAATGCCTGCATTAGCTGTTCTCAGTGTGCTGTGGCAAGACCATGAGAAAAAGAACAATACCTGTGTACCTTCCCAAAATTAATTTCCTATTCAGCACACAGTGAATATCAGCCACTATAAATGAGATTTGACCACCAAAGCAGTGAAGTCCAGTGCATTAATCTGAGCTGTAAATATGGCAAGTCCTTAAAAGTACAGAAGATGTAAAAGGAAGCTGTTCCTTTTTAGTTCTCTGTGCACTCTGACATTTTGATCAGTACTGCAGATGCACTATTTTCACTGCCTCTAAAGCTGCCTAACACATTGTTTTGCTCTTCACATATATTCTCGGCTTTGGCCATAAAACATAAGAATTATTTTCTGCCTTTCAAATGTGCAAATTCCTAGAAGGATTCCCACAAAGCAGCTTAGCTCTCCAAAAAGTCTGTATGTGTTGATACTACATAAAATGCAGAGTTTGCACCTCTGAGATCCTTCTTCTCTTTAACCATTTCTAGTTAAGAAATCAAAATGTTCATCTGATCTGTCAGTATCAAACAGCAATCTGAACACAGAAAAAGCTGAAAGTAAAGACTTTATCCCTGAGACCTCATTTTTCATCCAAAACAAACAAACAAACAAGACCCATACAGAACACTGTTAGTATTATTGTGCTTTAAGGTAGAGTCTTCTGTATGAACCACTTTTGAAACGCTACGTGTGGTTAAAAAAAAAAAAAAAAGGCAGCAGGTAGAAACGGAAACTGTTATCAGAACAGTGCTTTTAACGAATCTAGGCACTCCATCTAAACCAAAACATTCCGTACACTTAAGTTGCACAAAAATAGTATCAAATTTGTAGGCATTAGCAACTCAGTTGTCTCCCTCCTCCCTTCCTTACCTTAATTCACATTCATAAAGTCCAGAATCTTCCAGCACTGCAGGAATAAACCAAAGCAAGCCCTCTTGCTGATGGATCCTGCTGTCTCTTTCTGTGGTTACCGGTGTAGCACTACCATTTTTATACCACATCAGATTGTAATCATAGTGAAGCACAGGCAATGTAATTACTGGGCAACTAATAGCTGTAGGCTCTCCAACAAGCACGAAGTAATCACAAATAACGCATTCTTCTATTAAAAATAAGAAAAAAAATTGTTGTTTTTAATCTGTATACTTTTATGTTTTAGAAGTATTAATAGCCATTCTAAGTTACACAGAATTAGAAAATAAACTTTCTGTAAAAATTTGCCGATAAAACATTGCAAGGCTAACATTTTTTGTTCATTTAGCACCTTCTGGTTGAGGATCTAAACCACACACTTTACAAAGCTTAAGCCACAACTTTCCTCTATTAATGCAGTCAGCAACAAGCACAGGTAAGTCCAACAGCCTCAGTGCAAAACAGGGTTCAAGACAATATATATTGGATACCAGGCAACATAAGCTTCACAACTCACTTGTCATGTCCTTGTTATTTAAGCCTATTAGTACTTTTGCAGAATTGCTGGATTCTTAATGTAAATACTATCTGTGAAAAGCACAGTGCAAACAGAAGCAGTGCAGAGCAATTCACAGTACTCTGGCCATTACAACTGTGGGGCCAAAAAAAATAAAGGGGAGGGGGGTGGAAGAAGAAAGAGGAAATAATAATAAAAAAGAACAATTATTTTTGACCTAAAGCACAAGACAGTATGGAATGACATCAAGACCTCCATACATCCATGAACTCTGTAAACCAACATGTCATAAAGATTTAGGCTGGACATTAGGAAAAAAATTTTCACAGGCACTGGAACAGGCTACCCAGGGAGGTGGTTGATTCACCTTCCCTGGAGGTGTTTAAGGCATAGGTGGACGAGGTGCTAAGGGGCATGGTTTTGTGACTGATAGGAATGGTTGGACTCGATGATCCAGTGGGTCTCTTCTAACCTGGTGATTCTATGATTTCCCAGTGGATACCTATGAAGCTTAAACTAATTCAGACACATTAATATTAGACTGCTTATGCCAAAAGCATCAAGGCAAACATTACCTTACATAGTCCTAAACTTTAATGATAGATCTAATTTTTGCGTAAATATATTACTAATTAATTGTGAAGGAAACTGAACCTTGCTGCTTTCAAGGCTAGAGCTACAGAATGCCTCTTAAAGAAGGCATTCAACAGCAAACAAAGTCAAGGAAACCAATCTCTTTGGACTTTATTCATAGGAATCAGGGAGTAGCTAATCAAAACCTTTCATTCCAAATTTATGTGGCTAGATTTGGAAAGACTGATGTCAATTTGTCCATTCCATCCCTAGTGTAAATTCAGTCCAAGAAAGGGCATTCAGAATATTTTCAATATGCTGAAGCAACAACAAACCCCAAATCCACTATTTGCTCTCTTACTTACTTACTACTCTGCAACTCTTTTCTACTGAATACACATAACCCATTTCTTGCGGGTTTTCTTTTTAAAAATGGTTAGTTCAACAACATATTTAACTTACCAGCACCGATCAGAGGCATCAGTAGAATGATATGTTCAATGAGCAAAATTAGAGATGTCATCTTTTGCTGCAAAGAAGATTTTTTTTCCATTAGTGTGATTAAGAGTGTTCAAGCTGCACTGTCCTCTGCACCCAGCATTACTCCTTTAAAAAATCAGAAGCATTAGTCATACTGGGGAGGGATTAAAATGGGCTTGGTAATTTAGCCCTAAATTTTAAAGATTTCAACTACAGAAACTGTAGGCATCCACAGAAAGCTGCTCAGATTTCAGCTTTATTCTGGATTTTTTCCAAATTTCTACTGGAATAACTCTTGTATAAAGTGTCGTTTTCTTTGCCAGCATAGTTAAGCCAAAAAAACCAAACCCTCTAGCACAGGCAAGTTATGCTAGCACACAGTGATTTAAGCTACACTGTATATTCAGAAACCAAGCTTGATTAAGCTACTTGTCTTTCCACATGCTTATGAAAGACACAATCACAGAGAGGTATGAGGCTTCATTTTTTTGAATTGTTTCTGTACAGTTGAGGCAACTCTACTTTTAAGACCAAATGAATCTGTAGTTCTTTGCAGGAGGACAAACACACTACAACTCCAGTGTGATCTGGCACCTAAATTGTTGCCTAAAGTCAAACATGTGTGCAAACTGCTGCTTATATGAAGTGCTGTAGTCAGACACAAAAGAAGAATTGTACTTTCATTTCACACCTCAGATCTTTGTAGCTTTCCCCAACAAAGACAAAACTGAACAGACATCTGCAGTGCTCATTGCCCACAAGTGGCTTCTGTGAAACCTCTAAATATTAACCAAGTCCTGCTCCCTTCTCAGATGCACCTACTTCTTCTTGGCAAGATGACATTAGAGACCTTCCCAAGCCTTCTACTGTCAGTCAGCTTGTAAACACTTAATCCCTTTCCCTTCTGACTGCTCCTTATAGGTTAAGGTCTGTATTTAACTGTCTTGCCCTTCCTCAGTTCCTGACTACTTTACATGCTGCTCCCTCTCTCTCTAAAGCAATCTGGTTTCCCACATAGTGGTTCATTACAAAATATTCATTGCAAAGGTCCTAGTTAATATTTCCCTTCTACCCAGCTAGACATGGTGAGAAGAGATAGTATTCCCTGAAAAAAAAACATGCATGGCCTTGACTGACTTTTATACCCAATGTATTTCACCTTTGTTATAAATAAGCCACACCATCTTCTTCTTTGGAAACACTTAATACATCTAAGTGTTGGGGTAGTAAGGAAGGACACAGAGCAGATTTCAACACTTTAACATAACAGCCTCAGTATATGCTTCTTTTGGATGGTTCATCTGATAAAGCACTCATACCATTTATTTAGTTGCCTTGTATATGGTTTTCCCGTAACTTGCCAATGATCTGATCAACATTCTTGGAGATTCAGTTTACCTGTAAAGAATGAAGAAGGTGAGTGAAGAAGGGGAGTAAAGGACTTTACAAAACACATCATTTAGACAGAAGCATATATACACAAATCCAGTTTTTCTACAGATATCCTAAAAGTAAAAGCAAAAGCAACCCTCTGCCTACACTAGAGATATGACTTAAAACAAAAAAAACCAACAACAAAGACCTTTGGAAAAAGAAGTTTCTGTCAAAACTAAGATAATATTGCATAAGTGTCAAGCAACTAACAAGGACAGACACAAGTAACCACTTTGTAAGACATATTTAACCACTGAAAGGAAACAAACAACACTTAAGTTTAGGGTAAGGTAAGAATAACTCAAAAATCCAACAGACTTCAAATTTTGCATCCATTACTGGTCTCCACTACCAAGGGTGGTTGCGCTATAGCTTTTAAAGTTCTGTTCTCCCAAGATTCAAAAATTGCAGCAGTAAAGCTTAAAAACTCAAGAAAGAAGGGATGAAGCCTCTAGCTTTTGTAGCTGCAATATCTTATAGTATATGGAGCATTTCTGTTCTGGTCAGTACTATTTCAAGTGACTATACAAAGTTTTTACACTTTTTCTTAAGCAGAACTACAGAGAAACACAGCCTAAAATCCACAAATATGAAACAAGAAACTGTTTTAAAAGCAGATGCTTTTTCACCTACCTAACACCTTTAGCTTTGTAGTGCTTTCTATCCTGGTCTCAGCAATATGAAACACCCCATGATACAATCACACTGCCTACACAGTTAAGTTTGGAAAAGTTTCATCTCAAAGCTTTCTGGGCTCGAAGAAAAAATGTATGTGAAGTCTTTTAAGAAACAAGGAAAAAAAAGAACAACAACCTACACAACCAACATATCATGTTTGTGGTTGAAGATACTAAAAAAGGTTTAATTGCCAAGTTACTTCCCTAAGTTTTATCTTCACATAGTTAAAATACAACTTAGTACTCTCCTTCAGATTTCTAAAACTGCCACCATGAAAACAGAAATAGAAAACATGTGGACCTTGTTTAAGATCCTGACATTTTGTTCTTTGCAGGATGCCTATCTGCACTGAATTTAGCCTTTTACTTCCCTAGGCACATGGAAACTTTAAATGCCATAAGAACAGATTTAGAGACATACCTGGTCTCCAAGTCTGCTAATTCCTTGCCCTTCAGGAAGCCATACAAAACACATAACTGTATTTTTGTTCTCCAAATTTTCTGTCTCCAATTTTTAAAAGATTTTCACTTGATATCACAGCTCAGAGGCTACTCATTATCATCTCTCAAAACAATACAATAGCACAAAGATGTAAATTGCCCCAATTTACTGGCATACCTGTATGAAAGAACTGCACTAACCTTTAAAGTAAAGCTTTGATACAGTTCAATTGAAATGGGGGAAGAGTGTGGAGAACTAAACCAATGTATGGACGCTTGCTCCAAAGTACAACTAGCAAGACAAGATTCAACACACCACAACAACTTATACAACTCATACCTTGTTCTTTGGTCTTATTCCTGTCAACAAGAGCAAGCTGTTAAACCGCCTACCAGGGTTAAATCACAATAGCAAAGCAAGACAAAATTCCTAACAGACTATACCTTGTTTCCAGTCTACCACTTCCACGAGATTCCTGACTAACATGCTCAATATATAAACAAAACGCAGCTGATCATTTCACAGGAGCGTGTATGAATGCTGAGTCACAAAATTATGCACAAGCACTCTCTAAAAGTGGATCTGTTTGTCCACTGCGGTATTCTGACACTGAAGTGATGATGACAAACTTTAGTCCTTAAATACTGTCTTTCCAGAAAATACTGCAAGTTGCAGGACTACAATAAAGTCATACCTGTAAGCGAAACCCATTAACCAAGATGTTCCATTGAAGCCACATCAAAATGAAGTCACAGAAATCAAAGAAGAACATCCACAGAGGCCTGCGGTCTTAAATCTTTATAAGCTAAATTCCAGTTCAACTTTGAGACAAAGTGTTAACCACTCTAAATCTGACTCTAAGCAAAGTGTTACAGATAACACCTCAACTTTCACCGAAGTACATGAGGAGGGTGGGGAGAAGATCGCTATCTGTAGCTCTAGATAACTAGCTGGTCTTAGCACAGTGAAGTGCTACCTACACACCCACTTCCACCTCATGACAAACTGGAGGCCACGAAAGCATTCAAACCACCTTGGAAGCAGAGATCTTATCACAATTGAAGGGAACTGAAAGCAGTACCTCCTTTCAGCATCAGGTGGAAGGAGTTCATTTTGCAGTCAGTGCTTTGAAGACTTTTCTATGTCATTTCAGTTCCTAATATCTGTCAATATAAAGTAAAGTGGAGTTGAATATTTCTTTCTTAAGTCCAAAGTAAGTTACTACTTTTCTATTTACATTTTCAAAGTGCAGATAAGAAGCATTTAAAAGCATCAGAAGGGTTCATGCAGATAAAACTGTATGTATAAGAAATACAGTGATGCGAAGTATTAAAAAAATAAAATATTACTCTCGGAGGGAGGGAGAAAATCAGTAATATTGTTCACCAATAAAAAGTAATGGGTATTTCTCATTTAAGGATTAATTTAAACTATCTGAATTAAGGATTCTGTATTTCTGTGCAAGATTTCTGTCAATTTCTCAGCTTTTACAGCACTCCAATTTCACAATCTCTATGAAAAGGTGAGCAAATTCATTTAGCAACTCCAGCCAGTTTTATGAGTGTCCAAGCACGTACAAATGGTCCAAGTCAAACAAGCACACAGTTGTTGAATTTATAAAGAAAACCAAAACACATGTAGCATTTTCCTTGAGCCCCTTGACGAAAACTATCCAAAGAGCTGGAAACAAACGTGAACCTTGATTTCAGGTCAGTGTTTTTTAATGGATAGCTCACACCTGTCCAGCTGTGGCTCCACTGGCAGCTGCCAAGCTCTGTCTTGGTCACAAACAGAGCAGGTCCAGGACTGTCAAAGGAGGTTTGATACTGGTGTTTCTGCAGACATCTCTTTTGCCTTGCTCTTGTCACTATACAAACGGTTAAGAAAGGGCCCCTCTTTGATAGCAGTTAGGCAATAAGTAGTTTCTGCATTTTTTTACGGGGTCAAGATGATTTACAAGCAGCTTTATCCTGCTTCCTGTTACAACTACTTTAAAAAAATGTGGCAGCGCTCAGGACTACTGAAGGCTTAATTTTTACACTGTGCTTCCTACCTGGGTTTGTATAATGTGGTAGACAGCAAGGAAGCAGACATAAAAAATAGAAGAATGCCTTCCAAGAAAGCTACTTGGTGCGTAAAGAGCAGGAAAACCAGCAGGCACACGGAAAGGCAGCTGGACTGTGCGAAACACACCCGTGCATCAACACAAACACCCTCGGAACATGTCTGAAAGTAAGGGAAACCAAGGGTCTGGGGTTGCTCTTTTGGGAACCACCAGCACTCACAGTGCACCTGCCAGGGAACTGATCCCCATCCTTGGTCCACAGGGACCCTCACGCTCCCCAGTTTGAGGCAAAGGAGAGAAGAGAAAGGGGGGAAGGGAAAGGGGGAAAGAAAAGGAGAGAAGGAAAAGGGGGGAAGGAAAAGGAGAGAAGGAAAAGGGGGGAAGGAAAGGGAGAGAAGGAAAAGGGGGGAAGGAAAAGGAGAGAAGGAAAAGGGGGGAAGGAAAGGGAGAGAAGGAAAAGGGGGGAAGGAAAAGGAGAGAAGGAAAAGGGGGAAGGAAAAGGAGAGAAGGAAAAGGACAGAAGGAAAAGGGGGGAAGGAAAAGGGGGGAAGGAAAGGGAGAGAAGGAAAAGGGGGGAAGGAAAAGGAGAGAAGGAAAAGGGGGGAAGGAAAAAGAGAGAAGGAAAAGGGGGGAAGGAAAGGGAGAGAAGGAAAAGGGGGGAAGGAAAAGGAGAGAAGGAAAAGGGGGGAAGGAAAAGGGGGGAAGGAAAAGCGGGGAAGGGAAAAGCAGGGAAGGGAAAAACAGGGAAGGGAAAAGCGAGGAAGTAAAGGCCCAGCTGGTCCCCCGGCGCCGCATCCTCCCGGCCCGCCGCGCTCCCCGTCGCTGGAGGCGCTAGGTACGGAGAGCCGAGAGGCAGCTCGGCGGCTGCTCCCTGCGCGTTCCCCGCTCACCTCCGCCCGCTGCCCGCTCCCCGCCGGTCCTGGCTGCATTGCGAGAGGGCAGCGGCCCCGCTTCGCCCCGCCCCAGCGCCCGGCCCGCCCGGGGCCCGGCCCGAAGCCCGCGGAGGCGTGTAGAGAGCCGGGCGGGCCGCAGCGGAGGGGTTGTTTCTCTTGGACGTTAGGCAGCATGGCCCTCTGAGAGCGTATTTTCTTAAAAAGGAGTGGTGTTTTTCCCGGACGGTGTTCATTCTCTGAAGATCATAGAATCATAGAACAACCAGGTTGGAAGAGACCCACCGGATCGTCGAGTCCAACCATTCCTATCAAACACTAAACCGTGTCCCTCAGCACCTCATCCACCTGTGCCTTAAACACCTCCAGGGAAGGTGAATCAACAACCTCCCTGGGCAGCCTGTTCCAATGCCTAATGACCCTTTGTGTGAAAAACTTCCTCCTAATGTCTAGCCTAAATCTCCCCTGGCAGAGCTTGAGGCCATTCCCTCTTGTCCTGTCCCCTGTCACTTGGGAGAAGAGGCCAGCTCCCTCCTCTCTACAACCTCCTTTCAGGTACTTGTAGAGAGCAATGAGGTCTCCTCTCAGCCTCCTCTTCTCCAGGCTAAACAACCCCAGGTCTCTCAGCCGTTCCTCATAAGGCCTGTTCTCCAGCCCCTTCACCTTGCTCAAATTTTCACAGAAACACAGAACCACGGAATGCCAGTTTGGAAGGGACCTCAGAGATTACCTGGTCCAACCTTTTAGGTCAAATATAATTTAAATGAGATGGCCTAGAACCCTGTCAAGCTGATCCTTAAGTGTCCAGTATAGAGGAATCCATCGCTTCCCTGGGGAGACTATTTCAATATTTAGCTGTTCTCATGGTGAACAATTTTCTGCTGGAACCCAATCAGAATCTCCCCAGGAGAAACTTATACCCATCACCCCTTGCCTTCCCAAATTTTCCTCTTCTTTCTACAAATGTGGCTCTTCCGATGAGCTTTAAAGATCTAAGATAATGGCTAGGAAGGTAATACTTTCTGTGGAATTATAATTAGCAAAACATAAACAAATTCTTTTCAGAACAGGAGTCTTGGAACAAACTGTATTGTCTCCCTTGGAAGACCATAGAGAGAGTCATTATTTATTGTTATTGCCATCTTTGTCCTCCCATATAAAAATTTTTAGGTAACATCCTCTTGTCCTGTCCCATGTCACTTGGGAGAAGAGGCCAGCTCCCTCCTCTCTACAACCTTTCAGGTAGTTGTAGAGAGCAATGAGGTCTCCTCTCAGCCTTCTCTTCTCCAGGCTAAACAACCCCAGCTCTCTCAGCTGTTCCTCATAGGGCTTGTTCTCTAGCCCCTTCACCAGCTTTGTTGCTCTTCTCTGGACAAGATGAAAACATCTTGTGCTCTGTGCTGAGCAGATATCTCTTCTCTGCTGGCCTCTGTTTGCAGCCTTTCCCCATCTCAAATGCAAGGTCAGAGAGCTGGAGCCTGCTCCAGATTAGTAAGAGATGTGACTGTTGTGAAGTTCATAATAACATTAAAATGAGTCCTTGGAAAGTAATAAAATATGCATAAGATTTCTGGAAAAATTTATCCTTGCGCATGGAAGTGGGAAATATATTCTGTCCCCAGCTCTTGTCTCACTGCATACTTGATGGACATCACTCCCATGTGTTGCCTAGGACTTATAAAGGATGCTTGCTTTCTAAAACTCAAAACGAGTCTTAGAGAGTAGATTTGCCAGCATTTTCAGTATCAAACCCACTTCCTTTAGCCACCACGCCTGGGTTTAGTTCCCACTTAGGCTGTGATCCCAGGGCAGCCAAGTTGACTTCAGCTCTGGTGTTGACACTTTTCACTCAGGCTGCCCTTGGAGATCATGGCAATCCCTGACCAGGTTGATCTAGGAAAGCATAAGAGCACTGTGACTGTGTTGTGTGGCTAGTGCACTTTTGCCAGCCCAAATAACCAGATAACCAGATTCTACCTGTACACTGCAGTGCATCCAGAACATGCCAGATGTAGCTGTACCTGGCCTGGGGACCTGAGTAGCACAAGTCTTTGGCAAATCCAGCACTTCACTCATGAAGTGTGTGTCGGAACTCTCATTTCTGTCTAGTATTTACCAGAACAGACGTATGAGTGACTGATGCCACCATTCCCATACTCCATCACCTGAAGTTGCTCAACCTTTCTGTTTAGAGCATTGTTTGCTCCAAAAGCTTTGCTTGCTTTCCATCATGTAAGTGTTTACTTTTTATCTGGTTTGGTCAGCTGTCTCTTCCGCTGTGCCAAGGTACCACTTCTTTGGTTCAAACAATGATTTCTTCCTTCAGGGTTTGGGTAGCAACTCTATATAGCTGTCATTCTTTAGATGGTGAAATTAAATATGTTCAAATACAGAAATGCAGACTTCTTCAAACAGGGAGAAGTTTCTATGGAATTGTTTCCTTGTCCATAGCTTTCAATTCAGTGTCTTTTCCTCCTTGAGTTTGCCTTCACCTCCTTCTTTTGGTTCCCATAATCTTTCTTTTAGACATTCCTCAAATGCATGACTGTGTGGTACTCAGAGTGATTGCTTATCCCATCTTTTCTTCAAGATGCATTAGCTTTATTTACGTTCCAGTTGAAGTAAACATACATTTTAATAGTAGTTATAAAATGCAATGTAAGCAGAAGCTTCATCTTGGGGTTTAAATGATTTCCAAACCAATGTGAAAGGACTGTCAATTTTGTTAAGGGTTTGCTAAGAGCTGGCTTGAGCCACAGAGCTCTCGGAGAGGAAAGTTGTGAAATGTTTACCAGCTTATCCAATGATAGAAAGAAGAAGGGCCCCCTTTATGAGTCTGATGGATATACTTCTATTTGTGCTGCTAACAATGACGAGGAAAGCTCTCCACCATGTTGCAAGAGAATAGGGAGCATGCCAAAAACCGAGCAGTCTCAAGGAAGAGCAATACATATTTGTTGTATATAATTATTCATAAGATAAAATGGTCACTTGGCACACATCACTGCATCCATAATTCTGATATCCTGCATCTGTCATGACCACACTTTTAAAGTAAAAACTCAAAATACTCTCTGACACTTCTCATTGTACAAAAACTAATCACTCTGAACCAAAAGTACATTTCCAAAAGAACGAACGCAAGTGTCAGCACTGCCAAATTGTGATTCAGGAGCAAAGTATGCCCTTTTCTCAGAGCAGAGGATGTTTCCTAGAGCTTCCTAAGAATGTTGTGAAGAAATTGGTCATGAAACATCTAGTAAGACTCCAGTTAGAGAGGAATAATTTCGCAAATTTCAGTTCTTACTCTACGTAGAGCTGTTTTCTAAACTTAGTTTTACAACCCAACCTGTTACCTCAATCACACAGTAAACTGTGTGAGTCTACCTAAGCATTGAGTTCACACATAATTGGGGAAAACCTGTCACTGCTTCCAACTGCAGCCCTCTGGGGCATGTTTCGGGGCTCAGACTTCTGGGCCAATGCCAGATTGCTGCTAGCCGCACTGCATTGTTCAGAAATCAGTCAGCACCAAGAAGCCAGACAGAGGTGTGCCTGGAGGAACTGGCCAGGATGAACTTTAGAGCAACCCAGTAAGTTATACCAGTCAGCCCTCAAAAGTACAGCATCTGGAACATCGATCACTGATCTTGAAAGTGACGACTATGTCATGCTAGTTAATTTAAAGGCAGTTTGATAACTCCACTGATGTTCTCCATGGGGGTATTTGGACTTGTAGTTTAATATAGGTTAATGTGGAAAGCAAGCAAGAAACACAAGTACAATACCAGAGAGCATGTTTATACCAAGTTAAATCTTGCTATAGCTTGCTCCAAAAGCTCCAAAAAGTATAGATGTTTGAAAACACAAACAGTTCTGAAGCTTCTGCAATCTGAACACACCTGTTTTACCACAACAGAGCTTGTGCCCACTAAGATCCTCATACCAGAAAATCTTAAATCTATGGGTGTTTGTTTTCTTATTAGCCAAGTACAAATCAAAACTGAGTGGTTATATATCCTACTAGATCTTTCACTGAATGCCTTCTTATACAAAGCACTCCCTTCCTGGAGAGGATAGGATCACAATAGGGACATAAGGACACAGACATCACATTGCACTCATAATAGGTCTTTAGAGTTACTCCTTCAAATGAATGTCAGACCCTTTTTTGTACCCATGGTAGTATGTACAAAACATGTTTTCATGTATTGTTCAGTTGCACTGCCCAACATTTCCACACAAAAGAAAGAGAGTTCATGTTTAATCAGGTATAGCCATCTGCACTTAAAGCAAATATACACTGAATAGAGCAACTGATCTCAAATTCACATTTTAAGTAGGTGAAAAACCTGAACACACCAGTCATCTCAAAAAGTGGCTTTCACAATTGAAATCTCATTTAAAACAAAAATAGAAGTTTAATTTTTCTTCTTAAAAAAGTTAGGTCTTTCATCAGTTTTACATGTTTCTGTGTGCAAATGCAGCCTAAGTGGAGGAAGTCTCTACAGTTACACGACTGACAATGTAATGCTTAACCAGGAATGCATGCTAGGAGCACCTTTCCCCTCCTGCCCACCCAAAATCACTGTGAATTTCTTTACAGTGTGCCTCTCTTATCTTTTCTGTGTCTTTTCCGTGCCTTCTGAGAGCAATGATGATAGATAGTTGCTGGGGATTTTTCATTTTTGCCTTCAGCACACAGCAGGTCTATAGCCTTGTTCTTTTCCAGTGTGACTAAGAAGGTCCAAAACCCTGCTTTTTTGTGTTTACTGCATTACTACTTAAGTAAATCAGCCATGCTTGCATTACCTGAATAGTTCTGCTTTGAACTAAAGCAGTTCTCAAAGCAGATACCAGGATGGCTTAAAGGTTATTATTGGTCTTTTTAGGACTTCCTTGAGGTGGAGACAGTATGTTCACGCTAGCAATACTCATTAGAGCCAAACCAAGTGACAGCTGCACAAGCCAGTAAGTGAGTCATTGAAATCAAAATCAAGTTTCACAACTTGATATCTCTGCCTGACACACAACCACCTCAAGATCTTATCCTGTTTTGTGGGTTAGAGTTCTTGGAGTCAGCAGAAGTGCAACCGAAATGGCTTTAATAAATTTGCAATGAAGTCTGTAAGATGGAGGCAGAGGTTTGTCACTCATAGATAATAAGCGTGAGTTTAAGATGTCTTCATGTGTAATGACTACCGTCTGGAGAAACTGTAAGGTGACTGCATGTCTGTAATCAGACTATCAATGCCTTGCTAGAATGCCACTAAAATTATATGAACAAAACAGCAAGTAAACGGGAGTATCAAAGTGGCCTGAGGAAACCCATACAAAGACATTCTTCTTTAAATTGCTAGGAGAGAACAAAAATGATGCAGAGAATTACAGCAGAATTTCAAATGTGGGCACTTAGAAAGTTTAGGAGCAATAACTTGCAGTGGATTGAGCTTTGAAAAATAAACATCTGTCTGAGGAGACACTAGAGTATGTTAGTGATTTTACTCTAGATCAGAAGGAAGGATTAGTTGCTTTAGAATCACATACAAGTGACTGTACTGCTGCTTTCTCCTACCAACTCTAAAAGCTGTGGCCTTGTAATGACAAGAGACATAGGAAACAATATACAGAGGTGCTTTTGCCTGAGCTGTGATAATCATTGCAGAAAAAAAACCCAAGAAAAACAAAGCAGCAGATGTATGGAGGATAACGCTCATGATAAAATAATTATTTCTCTTCAGCATTTGATTTCCCATGACTGGACCCTTTGACTTTGGGGAGTAACTTACTGTCTTTCATAGGGCTAAGCTCCAACTAGCCATAGGTGAATCACTGTGATAAGTGCTTCCTCAAATGCTTCCAGAGACTAGGCAGAATGCTGTGATTAATATTTTGCCAAGCAGTCCATTTTTTGTTTGCTGTATGTGTGTTTTGGGATCCTGTGCTGGCATTGTCACTGAGTTCTTGCAGAGCTTACTTTGTTTTTGCTGAAGTGTCATAACAAATAAACGGTACTGCCATTGTTAGTATTGGTTAGTTGTCAGAAGCTTTGTGTGAACAGGGATACAACTCTAGCCTAGTTTCAAGGAAGCCTTAGGAAAAGCCCAAGTAATCTGGAGTGGAGAACACAACTGGAATTACAGTATGCTCCCTTACACATTTACTTGATACTCTCAGGCTGCGTGAGGAAAATGACTCAGGAGTTACGCTTATTCCTACATTTTTATTTTGCTATTAACAACACTTACCCACAGTACTTTATTACATATTATAAAGTACTGTAGTTCTTGACACAAAGATTTTTCATTGCAACTGCTGTGTACCCACCCTACTGTAAATCAAGGTTGCAAAAGAGGAGCCAAAGGCAGAGTGGAAGGACTACAGAAAGAATCCAAATAGAAACAAGAAATAGAAACTAGATTTCAGTCATGTAATTAATAGTACGTGTGGAGGGAAATGAACAAAACCCACTTTAAATAGAAGACTGCCATAGCTGTTGCTCAGTGCCAACATATTAGCTCTAATTAAGATTAAACCACCTTAAAAATCGACAGATTTAAAACCTAAGAGGCAAATTTTCATTGCCATTTCCACATGTAAACAAAAGCTTAACTATGAGAGAGCCCTCCCTGTCGCACCTCTGTAATTCATTGCAGTACTTTCAGCAGTACACAGTTAGTTTCTCCATAGGCTTTTAGTCAGCAGCAGCGTTCATAGCACACAGCAGTACCCAGGTGGCTTTCCTTCTTTCCTCTGTGTCCTTCAAACACAATCATTAGATCAGGTTTTGTAAGGATAACCTTGCAATCCTCTTTTTTCTATCCTAAGGAGACAAACTCATTAGAGCACAACAGGTTCTTCTAAATCCTATCTTTGTCTTACAGCCCTTAGCAGTAATAAGGTCTCCAGCTTCCTTGCTGCTAAGGTGTCAGTGTCTCCTCGTCACACTCCTGTCCTTAGATTTTTCTTGTTCCTATACATGTGACATATATGTCCAATTCCCATAACCATCCTTTCAGGGCAACTTCTTCAGGGCTTTCAGCTCAGAAGTCTCTCAGGTTTCTGCAAAGCCTGACTTGACCACTCCAGGGCAGAGTTCATCTCAGCAGATGACCCAGCTATAGTCAGCAAAAGTCGTGGGAAGCAGTCCTCTGCCTACTCCTCTCTGTCTGCTTGAAAACTAACTCAGCCATAGCAATCTGTTTGTAGTGTGAATGTCTACACTGGATGTCTACACTGGATTCAGTCCTCAGACCTGTCTGAACAGCCTACCGCAGCTATATTTTCTATACATTTAAAATTAATTATTTATTTAATTATAATCCTGTGTTACTAGTTCATGTTACAAAAGAGAAGGAAAACAATTTCTCTCATGGGTTGTGTTACATTTCGAACTAATAATTTCTTGTTACTTCCAAAACTACCTCCAAAGGTTTTTTTGGTTCTCCACTGGAACTTTCCACTGCCTGAGGAGTTGGCATTCTCCTCAGTCAAAAGAAAGCAAACAGTAATGTGGAATACAGAAATAGTTTATGAGCTGGTTTTCTGTCATTGGAACTCTTAAAAATGAATTGGCAAATGCTGACAGTGGTGTTAAGCAATGCCTGCACCCATTAGCATTATACTTTCTCCCTAGGAGACATTCATCTGTGTGCTTTTATTGCAAAGAAAAAAAATGCAACTGGAACACAGCTATGAATTGGCAGTTTGGAGATGGGTTAAAAAACAATAAAGAGGAAGAAAGAACAGGGGAAAGAGAAAATAAGTTTGTTAAAATTTCTTCATTTTTCCTCTTGGCAGTTACTCAAGGACATCTTGTTACAGGAATAGAAGAAAAGGTACTGTGTATTTTGTTTGTAATGTGCTTAGCTGTGTTAGCAACTGACCTATGATATGATAGCTAGAGTAAAATACTGCTGACTGTGTTCATTGCATTATTGGGCAATAATATTTTGCCTGGATTTTGGTAATCAAAATCAGCTTCCATCCCACAGTAAAAGCAGCTGGAGATGGCACAGTAAGCTACAATGTTCCAAAATAAACAATGTTAATTTTAAAATTCTTTGAAATTAAATTTGTTCCTTCTCTGGATTTCCATGTGCTTTTTTTTGTCCTCTGTCTTCTGTCTAGATTGAATGTGAGTACCCACAAAGGTTGGTGCTGTAGCAGTCACGGTTGTGACCATTGATCTCTCATCTTAGAATCACAGAATCACCAGGTTGGAAAAGACCTCTTGGATCATCGAGTCAAACCATTCCTATCAACCACTAAACCATGTCCCTGAACACCTTGTCTACCCATCTTTTAAATGCCTCCAGGGATGGGGACTCAACCAACTACCTGGGCAGCCTGTGCCAGTGCCCAATGACCCTTTCTGTGAATTTTTTTTTTCTGATGTCAAGCCTGAAGCTCCCCTGGTGCAGCTTGAGGCTATTCCTCCTTGTCCTGTCCCTTGTCACTTGGGAGAAGAAACCAGCTCTCTCCGCTCTATAACCTCATGAATCATAGAATCATAGAACAACCAGGTTGGAAGAGACCCATTGGATCATTGAGTCCAACCATTCCTATCAAACACTAAACCATGTCCCTCAGGATCACGTCTACACGTGCCTTAAACACCTCCAGGGAAGGTGAATCAACCACCTCCCTGGGCAACCTATTCCAATGCCCAATGATCCTTTCTGTGAAAAACTTCCTCCTAATCTCTAGCCTAAATTTCCCCTAATTTTCCAGCCTCCAGTCAAGTGGAACTTCAACAGTCAGCCAGGACTGCTGGTAGATGATGGAAGGGGGTTGGCAAACACATCCACCAGTTCCCTCAGTAACCTTGCATGGGTCCCATCCAGCCCCATTGGCTTATGTGTGTCTAATTGGCCGAGCAATTCTATAACCACTTCCTCTTGGATCATGGGAGCTTTGTTCTGCTCCTCTAGCTCCTCTAGTCTGCACAGCAGTGAGCTTCCCTTGAGAGGGACACCCCTCCTCGAGGCTGAGAGACTCCTAACCCAGCACCCAATATCTAGAATGAAGTAAATGACATTTTACTTTAGGTCTAAAGGTATGTTATTTGCTAGTGACATTTATATATACATACATCTCCAGCTATAGCTTAATTATTACAAGTGTCATAAGTAGTAAAGTGTTTGATTGTCCCCTAAATTACCATTTAAATCATAATTTAAATAATTCTAAAATCATCATCAGATGACTATCAATTCATTGTTAAATCACTATTTAATTACCATTCAAGGAAAGGAAAGTGGGAACCATTTTGGGCTGCCTTAGGCTGTGGTTTCCTCAGGGGTTCTGCCTTTGGTTTTGTTGTTTTAGATTTTTAAGAAGCACAGCCCTTAAGAAAAATCCTGAGCCATAAGAACTTTTTGTTGTTTATGCCAAACTTTTCTTTCAATGAACCAGACAAAAGTGTCTTACCTCTTTACAGTGAAGGTAGTAAAACAACTAACCGACTTAATACTTAATGTTGATAGACTTACAGGTTTAAGGTTAAGGAAGATCAGGAATCTTTTGAATAATTTGATTTGTTTCCATTGCAGCCGAACCTTATTTTTCCCCGAGATGTCAGGCATATTTGAGACTGACAGTTTAAGAAGGCTGTTGCCAGCCTTCCTGCCAACAACTTCCTCTGAAACACTGAGACCTTTCTGCTACAAACTGTAGAGCTTAAGTCAACATTGTAGAAAGTAACAGATCCAAGTGCTGGAGTCCCTTTAATTATTCAGCTTTCTGATTCTAGTTCCCCTTGCCCTTTTAACAGAGCTTTACCAATATATGTATTATTTGTTATGATGTTGCATCCCAGTCATGTCTTGTCCTGTTATGCAAAGAAATGAGTAAACAGCTGTGACATATACCTTTGCCCAAATGAGTATGAAATACATGTAAAATTAAAGGATGTTACCTAAAAATTTTTATATGGGAGGACAAAGATGGCAATAACAATAAATGACAACTGTCTATGTGGTCTTCCAAGGGAGACAACACAGTTCATCCCACGATTCCTGTTCTGAAAAGAATATGTTTAAGTTTTGCTAATTATAATTCCACAGAAAGTATTACCTTCCCAACCATTATCTTAGATCTTTGAGGCTCATCAGAAGAGCCACATTTGTAGAAAGAAGAGGAAAATTTGGGAAGGCAAGGGGTGATGGGTATAAGTTTCTCCTGGGAAGATTCTGATTGGGTTCCAGCAGAAAATTGTTCACCATGAGAACCGTTAAATATTGAAATAGTCTCCCCAGGGAAGTGACGGATTCCTCTGTACTGGACACTTTTAAGGATCAGCTTGACAGGGTTCTGGGCCATCTCGTTTAAACTATATTTGACCTAAAAGGTTGGACCAGGTAATCTCTGAGGTCCCTTCCAAACTGGCATTCTGTGATTCTGTGAAAATTTGAGCAAGGCCTGCATGGATTAGGGATAACCAGAGACAGCCTTCTGAAAAATATGGTACTGTTACTGAGTTAGTGTCAAGAAGAGTTTGCATTAGCAGGGAGAAACGGGTGGAAGAAAGGAGGATGGGCTGGATTTCTGAGGCTGCATCAAAAAGACTAAGAAAAGTAATACATCATTGTCAAGTATAACAAGGCTGTGCTTGCAAGTAGAAAAGAGTTTCCTCATGACCCCGTACAAAAGATCAACAAAGAGTTTTTAGAATAAGTTCACTAGAAATGTTTGAATCGGAATCCTAAATCAAATCCGTCATTCAAATGTGATTGGGCTGCTGTGACGGAGGGGTGGAGCAGTACAAACAGCCACAGCTTTGACTCAGAGGCTAACCACTGTTTTACGTGCAAGCAGAGGTGGAGAATGAGAATTGTGTCACTGAGCTTTGTTATTCTTTCCATATCTTTTTCACTTCAAGTAGGCTCTCTGGATTTCACAAGTGGGCTCGCTGGATCTCACAATTATTACGAGAAGCAGCTGAGGGAAATAGGGTTATTTAATCTGGAGAAAAGGAGGCTGAGGGGTATTGATTGCTCTCTACAACTACCTGAAAGGAGGTTGTTGCAAAGTGGGTGTTGGTCTCTTCTCCATTGATAGGATTAGAGGCAAACAAGTTTGAAGAAGTAATTTTTGTCTGCATGATTTAACAGTAGGAGCTCTCTTTATTTCCGCACCCTTCATTTGTGTGTTGTTCATGCTGTGTTGCAGGGAATGGTTTCAGGATGGTGGTGTACCTGAGAGAATGAGAAAATAAGGAAAACAATACAAGGGGAAGGACAGAGCTAAAGGAAAGAAGCCAAAGCTGTACTTTAGATAAACTCTCTCTCACACAGATTTCACTGTAGAACAGAACTTGTCTCCGCTTATAGAAAGTTAAGTGTGCATGTCCAACAAGTTACAAACCTGGTATTTTCCCTTGTTGTTCCACTTGGCAGAAATTTCTCAGAGCTTGTTTTGCTTTCTTCAACAACAGCTTCTCAAAGACATGTTTCAGTTTACTGAAAAGATTACAAATCTGATACATACTTTAGGGTCTATAGTTGAAGTTGCTTAACACAACAGGCAGGGAGGAGAAGATTAGGATTAGCAATCAGAGGATGTCTTCTGCCCCTCCATGGGATTATGTCCCTGGTAGATACCTCCTCTGGAGTTCCCCATGACCTTTGCTGTACATTCTAGCGATTAACATCAGAGATCAATTATTGGGAAAGCCAGAGTAGAGAAGGAGAAAACAAAAGTATAAGCGTAAGCAAATCAGAGTCATCTAGTGGCATTGATAGACTGCTCTGAAGATGCTCCAGTTTAGGGCTGTGTCCTTGCCTTCCTTGCGCTGGTATCTACAGCAGTTAGGAACCTTTTTCTAGGTTTTCTGTAAAGGGACAGCATCAATTACTTACAAAGAAGGTGTTGTAATAACATAGCGCTTCCTCTGTCATGGCACAGAAACTGAGCTCCTGTAGCATGGACAGAAATCAGATAAAACATCCTAAAAGAAAAATAGTCAAAGGTGTTACGTGGTAACTCTTAGCAAACCTGAGCAAGTGTGAGATGAAATGTGCAATGATTTATAAACTTGTCAAATCCACACAGCACTTTGCAGAAATGCAAGTTACACACCCCTGCGTTCCTGTTCCTGGCTTTAAAGCATGAAGACACGCTGTTTTTCTTCTTTAACCTCCTTTTAGAAATTTCTGAATGGATTTGGGTGACTTTCCTTTTTAAAAAACAAACTTAGAGGACTATGGAGCATAGAAAATCTCTGCCCAAAGAAATAATTTTAACAATATTAAAAAGCAGTGATTCAAACTTACAATGTTTCTATCAACACTGTCCATGATATTATCTTTTAATTACTATTGCTATTGTAATTGCCCTTCTGAAGTCTAATGCCAACCAGTTATAACACCTTTGAATAAAACTGGCCCAAATAAGCTCTTTTTATCAATCAGTTGCCTATGAAAGATTGATGGGTTTTTACTGTATGTTTTCATTGCAATGAAATATCAGTCTTTGAAAAACATTGTTAGGAAAGCCTGCACTGAAGTAAGCTAGACAGCAATTCCATTGCTTAAACACAATTTTTTCATCCTGATAAGACGCGCAGTTAAAGGATCCTTGCACAGTTCTTTTGGGAACCTACATTTTTGCAATGTTGAATTGGTTACTAGTTTTGTTCAGGAATAATGATTTTCAAAGAAAATTGACTAGACTAAAAACACCACTTTATTGATTACAAGTTGTTTGGGTTTTTTTTAAACCTAGAAAAAAAGCAGATTACAGGGAAAGCAGCTCCTCACTGTCAGAGCAAGTGTAATTTTGCATGGAGGTCACTAGAACACTCTTTCAATTTCTCATTCAAGACATTTTCATCCACAACTAAGAATTACACAAAGGCAGTAACATCTACTACATGAAATATAGGGCATATTAGCAATCAGTGCACCACTACAGCAGCTTAGACTGCAACTGGAACATTACTCAAAAGATACCAGCACACTGTGCTTACACTTCTGTGGTTGCCTGGGGTTCCTGCCTCTCCCCGTAACACTCAATAAAGGAAGAACTGTAATCATCACAAAGAATAAAAATAGCACCAGCACTTGCAGATGTTGCAAGTTTGTATTCCGTTGGAGAAGTGATTTAATTTTTTCAATATTGTTTCTTCCACATTTTCAGACATTTGATAATATTTGGCAGTCTGGTGAAACAGGATGCTAATTGCCTAGTTGTCTACAATAGATACACGTTAGTTCACAACTATGCTCAACTTTAGGTCCACATATGCAATGTGATTGTGACTCATGTAAGGACTAGCAGTTGTGACCTATAGGCAGAGGCTCCTTTTCATTCCTAAAGTCATATTTCTCAAGTATCCCCCATTCTGAAGAGATGGAAACCATCTGTAGTCCCCGAGTTTCACAAATCTCACCTTTGCTTCACCTTTCCTATTTTTTATTATTGATAAAACTGGGATACCTGAAATATGTAAGTTTTACTGGCAGAGTTATCGTATGCCACCCTTTTTTTTGTCAGTGTTGTCAGTAGCTATAAAGAGCAAAAACTCTGTTCAGCACATAGTCTTGTCCTCACTGAATTTGTATCACGAACTCACTATGTTAAAAAAACTTCACTGCAAAGCCAGTTCTGGAAAAAAAAACTATGAGCACCAAAAAGTAATCCATGTAGAAACAAATATTTTCTCAGCTGAACTTGAATAGAAGACAAGAAATAATGCATGGCAGTGCTCACTAAATTACCAGTGAGAAAAAAGTATGTCTTGACTATAAGATCATTTAAAGAGAGCACCTTCTTTATTGCCAATACAGCTAAAGACTTCCTAGAAGGCAAAGTAGTATATGAGTAAATACTTCTAACACATGTAAAAGGAAAAATGTTAAGACTGCTTAAGCAACTTTAAGCAATGAATAGTTTTGAATTATTCATTTTACAGTCTTGACATTAATCTTGGCAATGTTCTGAGAATGAAAGGAATGCCCAGCTAGACCATACCAAGATGCCTCATCTGTCCCATCACTCTGTCTCCAGTAGTGGCCATGGGAGATGCTATTAAGGGACGTCATTCAAACCTGGCCACTATCTTTGGTTTGTTTCTGTCAAGTTTGTTCCTTGAAGACAGGATTGCTGGGAGCTATTAGCAATTGTCACATCTCACCCATCTGCTTCCTTCTTTCTGTCTTGCATTTGGAAAAAGCATAAGGATGTTTACCCTCTCCTGGGATAAACCCACTTCCACCACCATGGCCGGTGGCTGCCTGCCTATGGGTGGAGTGGTACCACTTGCTCACCTTCATCTGTTGGGCTTCGTGGCAGCTCTGGGTTTTTCTGCTGACACAGGAAGGAGGACTGGCAAAAGAATGCCCCAGATACACCGCTGTCAGTGGCCCTCATTCTGTGGCACTATCCACATAATTAGATCAGCATAAGAACTGCAACTCAGATGAAACTGTCTGTAGTGAGGGAGCAGGCGCTCTGGATGGGGGACTACAAGGGGCACCTTAACTTGAGAGCAAGCTGCTTGCAAGGACAGATGGTTCCCTCCCTTGACCTTTCCTCCTCGAGTCTTGCCACCCAGGACCCCTAAGCTGACACCACTGGCCCAGCCCCGGCAGGCAATGCAATCTCATCTTTGGCACGAGCATAAATTAAAGGTCCAAGCCCTCTCTGGTTGGAGAGGCCTCATCAACACCTCTGAAGGGATCCTGACCATGACTCACAAGAGAGTCCAGGAGGCAGAACCAGACATGGTAGTTATAGTCAGGCAAGGGGACAATGCAGCTGTGGAGTTGGAGGGCAAACTCATGTCTTTCCCCAAGAGTATCTCTACCGTTACTCTAATACCTTTTGAACCTACTGATACTGTCTGCCTCCACAACTACTTGTAGCAATGATTTCCAGAAGGTCGGTAATGACTGTGAAAAAACACTGTCTTTTTTTTAAGTCAGGTTCCTGTTGCAATGACAGTCCTTTAGTCTTAGTACCATAAGATTGGGTGAAGTTCTACGTTCATCTTACTAATTGCTTTCAAAATTCTGTAATGCCCAGAAATAGCTTTCTTCTCACCTACTAGTCACCTTCTCTGTAAATTGAGAAGTTTCAGCATTTTGACTGTTATCATAGGACAGCTGCCTCATTCCCCTAATCATAATTTCATGTAGTGCACCTGTATCTTGAAGCAAGGGTACTATATGATACTCATTTTTTTTCACACAACACTCAGCACAGGTGCCTCAAGGTTTATATATTAGCAAAATTGTGTTTTCCGGTTTAGTGTTCTCAATCTATTTAGTTGGGTTTTCTATTTTCTACTGCACATTGAGGTGATTCCTTCAGAGAACTGTCAATTACTAGTCCAAGACTTCTTTCTTGGGCTCTGAGTTCCGTGTTCAGAATCGTGTGGGCGTGGGCTAGTTTATTTTTATCTATGCATGTGCATTATCTTACATCTACGTACACTGACATTTATCTGCCGCGTTTTTGCCTACATTATCAGCCTTGTGCGAGGCACCTCAGAGGCACCTGGAGATCCTTGTCATGGTCTCTATTTTCTTTGACATCTAACCTCAGTTGTAGTTTCCTTTCATATGTAGTCTCATTCTCTCCTCTTCCTTCACAACAGACGCCTCCAGCCTCCCTGTCATTTCCCTGTTTCTGGAGGCTCCTACAGTACAGCTGTCCATTTTCTCTCCCTATTGGATGTCATTCACAGTCTCTCCACTGACCTCCTCCTTCAAGTAACATCTTCACTACACTGTCTCTATATTCTTACTAGTTTCCAGTTTCCTCTTTTCTAATAATTACACCCATTTCTTTGTGTCCAACTCCCTGTATACCCACCTGCTGTCAAACTCTCCCTATGTTTCTTTCTTCCTACAAAAATAGCAAAATCCAGTCTCACTGTCCAGATAATTTCTGTCTCTTTCATAAACTTCACTTTGTCAGGTTCTCTTTCCTACTCACTTTACCTATTTTCTGTTAACAGAGTATGAACCACTTGTCCCTAAGCTAATCATAACACAAGTTAGTCCATATCTAAGTCTTACTTACTATGTCCAGCCTGTTGTGGCACTCATGTTTCCCAGTCACATCAATCAATCTCTTCTCTGAGATTCATCACATACTTCTTCTGTCTAGTCCACTATTTCCCTCTGCGCCAGGTGTTGTCCCCCATGTGCTGTGGAGACTAGCAACAGGATAGGCATGAAAAGCCAAGGAGAGACAGGTTTCCCTGTCTCTGTAGTAGTGTCCAGTTTAATTGTGGAGGACTAGAGTAAATACAGTGAATGTTCAATTTTCTTCCTAGACTGGAGAAGTCCTATTGCTCTGCAGACCTGTTCTGTCTTCTCAGCACTAACAGCTGCAGCGTTGAACCCTGTATTGTAGTACTTCCCATTTTCTATACAAGCAGGAATTTGACTTTTAACATCTGACATTTTCTCATTGTATTTCTCAAATACATCTCATAAATGAGCTACCTACACTGATTATTTTATGGTATTTTAGTTTCAAAGATCCTAATTTCTCATAATGATAAAAATAAGTGGAGCTGGATTAAACATAATAGAGGAAGAGAATAGGAAGTCAAACCTGATGTTAAAAAAAGAGGGGGAAAGGAGAATTTGAACTAGTAAAGAATTGAGGATACCAGTAATTTAAAATTTCATATAAATTAGCAGCTGAAAATATAAGAGATGAAAGAACAGAATCTTATTTTACGATGATAAAAAGAAAATTGCTATTAACTGACCTAAAGAAGAGAAAAGCAGAAGAGAAGGAAGGTGACAACTACAAAAGGAAAACTAATGATTCTGGAGTGCCTCAAAGGATTCCTGTAATGTACACAAGCTGTAACTTTCTGAGAAGCCACCAAAGGACAAGCTTAAAGAGGAAGTGAAGCATGTGCCTTTGTGGTTAGCTGACCCAATTAGTGATAGAAAATGACCTGATTCAGTAAACAGAAGATATGTTTCTATAAATCAATGTCATAAATATAATCAATATTACATCCATTTTAATGACATAGCTGTGACTTCTTTGATGCCTGATTGTACTTTCTATTGAAAATGGCTTGTTGGGGTGTTTTTCTTATGCATACTAATAAACAAGCCAGTATTTTTGAGTACGTGCCTACTTCACAAAGTCTTTACCAACAAGAATAGACATTTTCATTGGGTGAAACGTTTTGTGAAGTCCTTTACTTACAGATCAGATTTGTTGTTCATTTTGCATAGGTCAGTTTTGAATAAACTGTCTAGTCAATTTCAAATGTAAATGTTTTCTTACCTTAAAATTACAAGAATTATCTGTGAAGGGTGGTGCCACTCAGCCTGAACCCAGGAGAGCAAAAGTCAACTCAAAAAGACTCAGAAGATTTTCCTGTGTATACCAGTGAGAATAAGGTCAAAGTTCCGTAGTTAAAACACAAACTCTGATGGTCATTTTAATCTAGAATTTTCTTCCAGGATTACAGCAAACCACATGAGACAATGTAATTAAATGAGATCATTTTCCTGCAATATAAATCCAGCTGTTCAACAGGGAAGAATTTTGTCCAGGCTGTGTGACATTGCCAGTGCTCAACTAGTTTTGCCTAAACTTTGAAATGTGTGCCTGAAGCATCTATCATCATCTCATTCTTTACACATCCTTTTCCCCCCACCTTATCTTTTTCCTCTTTCTTTTACATCCTATAGTTTATTAACCCATGTATAACTTATAATTTAGAAATACTTATAAATCCTTTCAAAGTAGGAAATTGTTTTTATGGTATGAGTGTATCATTATGAACAGCTAAGATTGTTTTGAAGTTTCTTGAGGTGGTGTTGGCTCTGCCTCTTTGCACTTCTCTCCCTCATTTCCAGGCAGTTGGAAAATATCGTAACAATAAAGGGACATGCTGGAGATTCCTGTCTTATGTCCTTATTTCATGTGTGGCAGGGAAAAAGAGATGTTGCCAAACCATCTTCCTCTGTTTTCAAGTTCTGAATATTTTTAGATTTGAACAATGGCATTTGACTTGAGAACAGTTCTCTAGCTGCCTAAAAAATTGCCCATGTATCTAAATGTTTCCTAAATTCTCAGAACATCCACATCCTTTACAGGTAATTCTTTAGCCCTTTTGCAGCTTCAGAAGTGGAAAGGTGGCTCAGTGCTTCCTGTCCCCTCATGCTCCACAGTTTTGCTTCCATGAGGGGTCCTGGAGGTGCTCCCAGGTTGCCAGCTGAGTGGCACTCCCTGGCTCATGTTCACTACTTAGAGCAACTGCCTCCATCACGACATACATCAGTTTGCCCTTCCCCATAATCTGCTTCAGTCTATGAGAGTAACAGTGGTCCGCCTACAAAATACCAGATCTAATTGGTGAGAATATTTGCACCTCCTAGCAAGTTATGTGTTTATGTACCCTAAGAAGCCAAGCAAAAAAACTCTGCTGTGCCTTGACAGCCAATATTGGCAAAGTTGACCACACCTAAACTGGTTAATAAGGTCATCAGATCCCTTACAAAGTCTACAAAGGACAAACTTAACTGTACATGACAGAGATGCAGATTGCACTTGATGTTGTTCCACATAGATGCCAGTGTAATTAATGGCATGGAGGTTTTGGGGAGGAGGAGAGGGGCGAGGGCGATGTCTACATTAGCAGTGTAGCACTCGACACAAATTCTTTTTAGATGCAAAACCTTTTTTTCACCTCTACCTCAGGGATGCAGCTTTTTCCAACCAAACAATGATCATGTTGCAGGCTTCAGAGCTGTATTTCTTTCCTTTTGCCATGTTCTTCCCCTATCCTTTTATCTTTTGTGCCATAAGAAAAAGCAGCTTTCACAACAAAATTGAGGACCACTGCATAGCCCTGCAGCCCTGTGACCATTCACTCAACTCCCACTCTGATTTTGACCAACATACAGCTCATCCTAAGGCCTAAAGTATATCGAGAACAATGACACTAAGTCAAAGCAAGGACAACTCATAGGCAGGACATGATGGCCTAGGGAGTGCTAAAGACCATTATGCTGCCACTGTCACCTTCAGCTTACTGTCTCCTGCAAATGTCATCTTTGCCTATTGACTATCCGGTGGTTTCTTCAGAATCCAATAACTCATGAAAACTGTATAGACCAGACTTCCAAGCTGAAGGTATAAATACATCAACTTATTCCAAAAGAGCTATTGAAGTAGATCCAACAGCAATTGGACTGTTCAGGCTTTCATCACCTCATCTGGAGTATTGTGTCCAGTTCTGGTATCCTCTACATAAGAAGGATTTGGAGCTGTTGGAATAAGACCAGAGAAGGGCTCCTAGGATGATCAAAGGACTGGAGCACCTCCCACATGAGGACAGGCTGAGAGAGTTGGGGTTGGTCAGCCTGGAGAAGACAAGGCTCCAAGGAGTTCTTATAGTGACCTTCCAGTACTTGGAAGGGGCCTATAAAAAATCTGGGGAGGGACTGTTTACAGAAGCTTCTGGTGATAGGACTAGGGGCAATGGGCATAAACTGGAGAGAGGCAGATTTAGACTAGACCTAAGAAGGAATTTCTTCATGGTGAGAGTGGTAAGGTACTGGAACAGGCTGACTAGGGAAGCTGTGACTGCCCCATTCCTGGAGGTGTACAAGGCCGGGCTGGATGAGACATTGGGCAGCCTGATCTAGTGTGATGTGTCCCTGTCCATGGCATGGGGGTTAGAACTAGATGATCTTTAAGGTTCCTTCCAATCTAAACTATACTATGATTCCGTGATTCTATGATTCATGATTCCCAGTGAGATATGAAGGGTATCCACACCATGACAGAGGTGAAAAGATGAGCACTCTTACCATCAGCTAGGTAATTGTTCTTCTCATTGGTGCATGTGTTACAAGTTGCAACTTATGAGTTAGAGAACTTGTGATTCAGAAATACGATGAATGAAATGAATTACTGAAGTCACATGGTAGACAAGTCTGCACAAAAGAAAAATGAAGCTTGAATATTTGGTTTGTTTATTTTCTTTCCTAACACTCATAAAATAAAGTTGAATTTACAGAAAATTCTGTACTGCGAATTTGATATATTCAGGTGGATCATGACAATCCCTTGCTACCTCAGCAAAAAATAAATGAGCAGGACAGAGAATAGGTTGTCTGAGGGATGTCTCCCTCCATGTGTCTAAATTAAACTGCAAAGAGTGTCTTCAGCTTCACTTCTGATTGGGAAAAGTCCCTAGTGTGGGCCAGTGCCTGTGCCATAGCAGGTATTTCCTAGCAGAGCACTAGCATAAGCCAGAAGTGTGACAGGGAGGATGCAGGTAGAAGAGGTGGCAATAATGGGACAATGCTTGTGCCTCTGACTTGAACCAGTTGCATTCACAACCACAAATGTAGCCTCCTTATGTCAAAAGAGATTCTTGAACACCACCAGATAACCTTGCAAACAAAGGCTTTCTATAATACCTGAAATGCCACTATAAACAAGAGAATGAAGAAGAAAGAGCAATAGGGGTGTACTGGATTTTTAAGATGTTTCTGTTTTTCTTTTTGAAATCTGTTTATGCATGTCTGAAGAGCTATTAGAGGCTGATAAGATGTAGCAGCAGAAGCTACATTCATGCCCTTATTGCTGTAAATAGCAATTGCACTCTGTTTGGAGCTGGTATAGAAAACTAACAAACAGTAAAATGCAGTAAGAAACACAAATCAAAATAACAACCCCCGTGTTGCAGGCTGATAATGAAGCAAGAGTCAGGCAAAGCTGCAGTCTGTTTATAAATGGAGCGGGAAGGGAGTTATTTGGTTTAATATGAAAAATGTCAGGAAGTGATAAAATTCCTCACGTCCTCCTCATCCCCTGCCAAGAGCTTCATATATCTTAAACAAGCACAAACAGAGTATGTAAAAGACTTCCTTGTTTGTGCTCTTTTAACAACAGAAATTTAGAAAAAAAATCAATTCAGTTCTGAGCAATACAACAGATACTTCTGCTCTGCGTGTAACATAATGTAATTCCAAGGTAAGCTGATTTGCTAATTTCTTGCTCTTGAAAATGTGGAGGGAACAAAACCAATGGATCTCTTTCCCAAAGTGATGGAAGGAATGGAAGAAGTCTGTCTCATCATTCCTGGTCTGTCTCGACAACCAGAGGGGACACTAGTCTGATATTTCAACAGATTAGAGTGAAATGCCACATACGAAGCTGCCTGTCAAAACTTTAACTTGAAATGGACATACTGCAGAAATAACAAGTCCAAGTCTGTAAGAGAAGGACTCAAGATAACGTATCTTGACTGACCTTGATTTCCACAATTAGATGCTGAAAAGTACTCTGAAATGAGTCACTGGATTGACTTAAGTTACCAGTTGAGATCAACAAAATAAATGAAAGTGGGAGAATTTTTAATCATCTTAACAGAAGAATAGTCCGGAAATGAAAGTAGGAAATAATAAATGATTTACAGACATCTGTTTTTACTTCACTGATTAAAATATCTACAGAGGTCATCACGAAATCCTGTACATTAAGCATTTGAGCCATGGAACTGTGTTGTGTCATCAATGGCATCATTTTGTTTGAAATAACATCTGCTTTTAATTGCATCCCCATGCTATTAATTTTAATTTTTATTCTTTGTAAATTTATTTCTGTACTTTGAAAAGAAACTTCTATTAACACAGAGCTAATATAAATTACAATATAAATTAATTAATTATAATTTATAATATGAATACTTGCATATACAGGGCAAGCTCATGAATCATTCACTTATTTTTCTCTTTGAGTCTGGCAATTTGAAGACAACAAACACAATAAGCTCTTTTTTAAAAACAATCTTTAAATGATCAGTGCCCTGCTGACCAAATCCAGAACTAAATCCTTGTAAAATTGTTTATTCACCTACCTGACATTTTTCCTACATTTTTACATTGGTTTTGTCTCTCGCCCCTTTAGCTGGGATTTGTGTGACAGACTGCTTGAAATCTGACTTCACTTCCAGTTCATCGTCCACAGTGCACTACTGTGAAGGTTTGTTGAATATTTGACTGAACACATCACTCCTTCTTTTAGAAAAGAAGATGAAATGAATGTAATACAGGAAGACTTGAAGTTTAATTACTGGCATTTCCAAGAGGAAATCATAGAATCATAGAACAACCAGGTTGGAAGGGACCCATCGGATCTTCTAGTCCAACCATTCCTATCAAACACTAAACCAAGTCCCTCAAGACCTCATCCACCCGTGCCTTAAACACCTTCAGGGAAGGTGAATCAACCACCTCCCTGGGCAGCCTCTGCCACTGCCCAATGACCCTCTGTGTGAAAAACTTCCTCCTAATCTCTAGCCTAAATCTCCCCTGGCGGAGCTTGCGACCATTCCCTCTTGTCCTGTCCCCTGTCACTTGGGAGAAGAGGCCAGCTCCCTCCTCTCTACAACCTCCTTTCAGGTACTTGTAGAGAATAATGAGGTCTCCTCTCAGCCTCCTCTTCTCCAGGCTAAACAACCCCAGCTCTCTCAGCCGCTCCTCATAGGGTCTGTTCTCCAGCCCCTTCACCAGCCATGACCAGTGTTCAAGCCTCCCAGAATGCAGAGTTTAATTTTTCCATCTTCCTTTGTTTTAAAATCAGACAAATAGTGTGGGTTTGGACTTTTCTTGGCTGGAAAAGTCCTTTTGGAAAGGGTTCAGGCATCTCCAGTTATCCCCACCATCAAAAATGTGCAACATTTCTATAGAGCCTGAGTTTAAAGTGCTTATAAGATATAAGAATGATGTCAGCATCTCCTCAGAGTCCAATGCATTCCCAAGAGTTCTCACCCAGGCACAGTGTAAACTCAGCTACCTACAGCCACAGCCAAAGTCCCCTGCATTATGTGCAGTAGTTCTAAGTAAGTCTTTATGGGCTGAGTCAGAAATGTAATTTTCCCAAGAATAGAACTATTTCAATGTCTTTTGATATCTCTGAGTTCCAGTCCATCGGTAGATTTGAACATAGCAGAAAAAATTGCTTATCTTTAGTTAGATGCATTTGTAACAAAGAAGCTTATAATATCCAAGCAAAACCTATAGCAATAATACATGTTTTACTACACAGTTTCCATATTGAACTGTATATTTAAATATGGCCCAAGAAACATGTACAGGGAAAAAATGTATCAGATCTTTTTAAGCACTATTTTTTTCAAATCTGCCCCATTTATTCCATTTCCTGTGACACTGTGTTTCAAACTTCTTTACAAGTTTCCTTGCTAAAGGTTAAAAATAACCTAAGGTGATGACTAAACTCCCTTTGACTACACAGGGGGGGTGAGAGGCTCCAAAAGAGCAAAGGCAGACAGTCTTCTGGCATTTGGAGGAAAACAGTAATCTCAAGAATTGGAAGTACAGAACATACAGTCACTTTAGGACTTGCAAAGCTTGCATCTCTGCCCCCACACTTTTGCACTGAAGTATTCACAAATCCCTGTTGAAAATTAGCAGAGGATTCTATGGAGTGCTTTGCTTTTCACTTTGCAGCAGTCCATCACATTTTTTCTGACTAGACTTAGTACTTCATCTGACCTGATCTGACTTGATCCAAAGATGCAGTGTTTTCCTTCTGAAAATACTGGGGAATAATTAAACTAAAAGAAGCCCTTACTGCTCTGTCATTCCCAGGGATTCCCTAGAGCCTTGACGCATGCATTTTGATCACAGAAGCCCTCCATGAAGAAGAGGGTGAAGGAGAATTAGGTTTATGCTATATTGAGCTTCATTCCCATTTTAAGTTGTCCTTCAAACAAGTTTTTCTAACCTCCTACATAAAACCTCATAGTTTTAGTCTCTCCCTCCCACAGACTTTGTTCGGGGTGCAGATTTGGAGTTTCCTGTTGGACAGCATGTTCTTGAAGTTCTTTCATTATTCATCCTTGGAGCTTTTCCACCGTCTTTCACAATCCTAGTTCTGCAGTGTATGAACTGCACAGGAAAATACATTTACAGCCCACATGTTGAGAGTTCTCAATGCCCAGGAGTCCTTAAGACCTCTCTTTCATTCTGCCTCCGGTTTCAGCAGGATGTATACACTTACAAGAGCATCACAGGATCCCACACGTGTTCTGTTAACACCCCGTGTCCTCAAATCCATCTCTGTTGAATATCCCTGTGGCCACAATGTCTCTGACACTTGCCAGCTGTCCATACTAAACCTGAAAGCCCTGCTGAATGATAGGCTCTTGGATTGAACCTCATCCCATTTTTTAGCTCTTGTATTTTACCTATTTTCAGCAGAGTTTGAGCACTGAAAGACTACTTTCTGATTCCCCACAGTTCTATGTCTTGCACTACATCTCTTCTGTAAAAGAAGACAGAGAGGCCAACTCTTAAAAGAGCTTGGTGGGAAAATGTATAGTCGTGTTTTCAGCTGTATGGTCATATGCCACACAGCATGTAGAAACTGTCATGCATGAAGTAAGGTATAAAATACGTGGGAATAGCTCATAGAACTCAGACTTTTAAGAAGCAACCACAAAATCTGTGCAGGTAACAAAGTGGAGATGTCTGTCTGGAAAGGTCAGCTGTCAGCCTTAGGTATGTTTGATGCCTGCAAGACACTATACAGATTTTCTTAGACAAACAGGCTCAGTATGCCTTTTCTAATATATCTCCCTGCCAGGTGTCAGCTCTACAAAACCAGAAGACAGTAAGTCATGTCAACATCATTGTCTGGAGCCATTGGTCCCTGCAATAGATACCTTCTCCATTATTTGCAAGAAATGCCTATAGCTCTTAGGATGCCATATACTGCTGGGTTAAGGCAAACTGTTTATTCTGCCTTCTCTTTGCTCTGCAGCTGATTACTGTTGACTGACAACAGTTTCAGGACTACAGGCATTTTAGTTTTCTGCTTTTGACAAAAAATGAGAGTTTACCACTTCTGTAAGAATGGGCAGGCATCTTAAGAAGATTAGAAGGATCTCATTAGGTCATGACGAGAGAAAATTAGAAAGGCAAAAGCACAGACAGAACTCAATCTTGCCTCTGTTGTAAGAGATAACAAAAAAAATGTTTTTACAAATATATTAACAACAAAAAGAGAATTCAAGAGAACCTCCATACTTTATTGAATACAGAGGGGAACATCGCCACCAAGGATGAAGAAAAGGCTGAGGTACTCATGCTTTCTTTGTCTCAGTGTTTAATAGTCAGACCAATTATCCCCAGAGTATTCAGCGCTTCTGAACTGGAAGACAGGACTGGAAAGCAGGATAACCCTCATTAATCCATGAGGAAGCAGTTAACAAGCTGCTATGCCACCTGGAAACTTGCAAGTCTATGGGGCCAGATGGGTTCCACCCAAGAGCACTGAGGGAGCTGTCAAAGGAACTTGCCAAGCCATTCTCCATCATTTACCAGCAGTCCTGGTTAACAAGGGTGATCCTTGCCCAAGTACAAGAATGGCTGGAAGGAGGATCTAGGCAACTACAGGCCTGTCAGCTTGACCTTACAACCAGGGATGATTATAGAATGATTCATCTTGAGTGCACTCACAAGGCGTGTGCAGGACAACCAGGGAATCAGGCACAGTCAGCATGAGTTCATGAAAGGCAGGTCCTGCTTGACCAACCTGACCTCCTCCTGTGACCAGGTGACCTGCCTAGTGGATGAGAGAAAGGCTGTGGATGTTATTTACATTGTCATGAGTAAAGCCTTTCACACTGTGTCTCATAATGTTCTCCTATAGACTCTGGTGGCTCATGGCTTAGAGAGGTGTACTCTTCACATGGTAAAAAACTGTCTGGATGGCCAAGCCCAGAGAGTTGTGGTGAATGGAGTTAAATCCAGTTGGTGGCTGATCACAAGTGGTGTTCCCCAGGGGTCAGTGTTGGGGCCATTTGGGGGTGAGCTGGTTGACAGCAGACTGAACATGAGCCAGCAGTGTGCACAGCTGGCCAAGAAGGCCAGTGGCATCTTGTCTAATACAAGAAATGGTGTGGTCAGCAGGAGTAGGGAAGTGATCATGCTCCTGTACTCAGCGCTGTGTTCAGTTGTGGGTCCCTCAGTACAAGGAAGGTCATTAAGCTGCTGGAGCATGTCCAGACAAGGGCAAAATATCTGGTGAAGGGTCTGGGAGCAAAATTCTTAGGAGGGAACTGGGATTGTTTATTCTGGAGTAGAGAAGGTTGAGAGAAGATCTTATTGCTTTCTACAACTACCTGCAAGGAGATTGTATTGAGGTGGGTGTTTGTCTCTTCTCCTAAGTAACTAGTAACAGGATGGGAAGAATTAACGTCAGGTTGTGCCAAGGGAGGGTTAGATTGGCTATTAGGAAAAATTTCTTTACTGAAAGACTGGTGAAGCACTGGAATAGGCTGCTCAGGGGAGTGATGGAGTCACCATCCCTGGGGGTGCTCAAAATACATGTATATGTGGCACTTCTGGACATGGTTTAGTACACATGGTGATGTTGGGCTCACCATTGGACTTGATGATCCTAGAGTTCTTTTCCAACCTTAATGATTCTATGATTCTATGAAAATACTACTCAATAACAACCTGTGCTTTTGTGCCTGCTGTTCTACAATACATCATTGTTGGATATTCTCATTTCGCATCTTGCAAAAGATGCTTTCCTGTTTTAACACAATTTTCTGTGAGCCCAGTGGCTCAAAATAGTGATCAATAGCGGTGACAATGTCTATAGCTCTGCTTTCTGCAAACTATTCAAATACAATGAGTTTCAAACTTTACCTAAAAAAGAAATTATGAAGCAGATGAAAATGAAAGAAATTATGAAGCAGATGCACAGCAGATAATTCAATTAAATCTGAAATGCACAACCATATTGAATGTATAGTTCAAGATTAAATCTAATGAACTCTAATAAAACTCACTGAAAGAGGATCTTGAGCTGTGAGCAAGAACAATATCCTACGCAAAGCACTCTGCAGTCAGGAAATAAAACTTTATTTGCAAAACATGAAAAAACAGAAGTGCATCAGTTATCTGAGCCCATTATCAATCTCTCCTCCAGATATCAACCCACTGGATTCTGAATTTTGGTTAACCCACTAGGTTAAAAAAGCAACAGAAGGGAGAAATTGTACAGGTTATTTTTGGAGTTTCAAGTGATAAAGTGATCTTAAGTCCCCTTAAACTGAACGGAAAAATGGAACTGGAAAGAACATCATAAGGTGGCTCAAACACTACCATCATTCTGTGCTATTCCTGGGGGGACAGCAGAATTTCTTTCTGCTCATAGATTTTGCAACATATAATTTTACAGAGTAAAGATATATAAGTAATGGGACCACATAAACCACAGAAATTTTAAAAAGGGCTTTTCTGAACAGAAACTCTTTTGCGCAATGTGACATCTGGGAGCACATTAGAGCCCTAAACATTTAAAGTTTTCTGAGCAATGCAGCCTTGCTCTTGTGGAGAAGACCACAATTTGTGAAAATTACTTTAAACCTAGCTTTCAACCACTTTTTTCGTCCTCCTGCCTCTCATTATTATTTTACACTGGTTTTGTGAAGACCTCTATTGCCCCTAGTTCTGAGGTTTCAGCACTGGAGACTTGAGTGGGTCCCAACAGTCCAGCTACAGGCTTCAGTCATGCCTTGAGCTCATACCAGAGAGACATTCCAGTACATGAAAAGGACAACCCCCACATCTCCCACCCCTTGTTTTCTATGGAAAACAAACCTCACTTTGTGGGCTAAAGTGATACTCTTCTTTTATTCATGTCCGCAATATGAATGCCTAGAAATCCAGAACTAAAGAGAGTGACGCAGCATGTGCTTCCTTTGAGACTACAGAGAGGCTAAAAATATTAGCTAGTTAAGAGGTCAGCTAGTTGGCCAAATTGTGGTTATTACACTCTGGAAAGTTGTGCACAGTCTTACCCTTACCGTGGATAACCTGATGGGGACCTAGAACCAGGATATAAAGTTTTAATTGCTTGTGAATTTAAACTCATATCAGCAGTATAACGGGATTCTGAACATTTAAATAATTCAGCTGCAAGGTTATACTACAATGACAACTTAAACATAGCAATGTGTCTATAGTGAAAGAAAAAAAACCTCAGAGTAAATCTGAGGTAAGAAAAGGTGAACTATGTGAACTCATGCAGCCCTGCAGCTCTGGGCTACCCAGTGCACAACTTGGGGTTTAAAATAGGTTTCCGTAACATCTGTGGGTCAGCCTGTCCCACATCTATGAAAGATCATGGGTCCCTACCATCTTTTGCTTACTAGGGTGCTTCTAATTTTAATAGAAATAAGAATCTACTCATGTCTTGTTTGGTTTTGACTGTGCAGATTTACAAAATCTTGTTAACAGCTTCCACGTGTATGTTCTTAGCAAAGGACTTGGTCAGCAGCTTTCATTACATGGAGGTGACAATTTTACCCCAGCAGATATTGGGGATATATCTGGTATAATTCCTGATGTTTGTGAATTTTTCAGGTATTCATATCTCACTATGGTAGAATATCTTTAGTCTGCCTTTCCCCATTCACAAGTCACATGCTTTCATTTAAGCCAGTTAGCTGTATATGCCTGTTATGATGCTTTATGTGATGAGAAATCACTGGAGAATACAAATTCAATTGTACCTTTACATTTACAGCCTGCAGATTTAATTCCGTATCTAGGATGCAGAGAACTCCACTGTCTGCCAACAGCTCTGGTTTAGCTCCTAACCAGAAGTCAAAGGGCATCATAAAAGATTAGAAATACTCACAAAAACATCAAATATTTGACTAATGTTACCTAAAGCAAAGATCATTTTATCACAACCAAAACAGGACCTGAGCCTCATTATTTTCTTTCTTGTGTGACAGATCTAAGTTCTAGAGAAGAATACAGAGCCATGGCTGGTACTTTAAAAAAAGGTAATAAGCAAGTCCATGACAAAAGCCTTTTCATTTTGTTAGAGATTAAAGTGCACTGTGCACAAACTCGTGCTATCCAGACACTGAAGCATGCATGCAGCACAATGTCTCACTTCTGTGCTAAAAATTATTGCTATGTTTTGGAAAAAGGCAAAGCAAAAGAGAAAGCACTGTCCAGATGATAATCCCTTTAATATGCTGCATCTTTCATTACTTGTATCCTTTAGGAAGTCTAAACAGGAAACAGCCATGTCTCTAAGGAACCCCAGAAGACAACAGAATAGAAAATTCTGTCTCGCTATAATAACCAGGAAGCAGCACATTACATTGTTTTAACCTCATTCTCATTTTTGTCCACTGAATATATAAGCAAGAGTCTATTTTAGGCACAGACTTATAGCACTAGTATTTAATGTATATTTGAATCCTTTTCATATCTTCTCTCCACTGCGCTGCCCACTTTACTTTATGTTTATATGCACAGATAAAACATTGGCTGATCTCATGCTGATTTTGTGTGTTTCTGGTGAAGATAGTACTCAAGTTTTCGAGCAGTGACTGATGAAATCACAGACCTGTGTTTGTTATGTATAGTAGCTTATGGCTTAACAACATAGAAGCATTTTAAAATTGTCACTTACTAGAGACAACGTGGCAGAAAAACAGACATATAAGGCCAAAATTAGGGTCCATACAGCCCCTGGGACAATTTCTTGTCTCTGACTATGGCCAGCCACAAGTATTTGGGAAATATTAACTGAACAAACCTAATGAGAGTTTGCCTGTATTTGTTATACTTTGTTATTTTCCAGGAATAGGATTTCAGGCATCCCATCAGCAAAAGGTCATGCCTATGTTCAGTAGTTACTAATCAACTTTCCCTTGATAGTTCTGTGTAGTCCTTTTTTAAACTTCTTATCTTTCTTGCCTCCATGACATCCCATGGAAATGACTTGCACATTAATCATTAAACACTAACCACACACTGTGATTAAGAAGGGGCACTCTGTTGCTTATCATTAATCTGCCACTCAGTAATTTAGGTAGGCACTCTTCTTTCTGATTGTGTGAGAAAGAATGAACACATCTTTTCCTGCTCATTTTCTCCATTACCGTTTGTGACTCAGATGATTCCTCCTTTTTGCTGTACTTCATTGGTGATGGGAAGACAATAAGTATATCTTCTTTCCAAGACACTGTGTACTTGCTTTGATCAGCTAACAAACATTATTCAATTTACCTAACTCTATGTGGAATCTTGACCTTTATAATGTCATTCTCCATTCTTTTCCTAAAAGTACCAGATAGCCCATCTTACAGACTGCTACTCATCACTGAGCTGATCCTGTCGGAGAATCAGTCAAGTAAAACCAATGTGCCTTTCCTAAATACAGAGAGCTGATGAAGAGCCAGCTCTTGATATGCATAATATTGTTTTCACTCTGATGCAAAAAGGCTTTGTATTTTTCTACATTAAATTGAAATCTCTCATTTTATCAGATAGCTTTGTGAGAAGATTTAATAAGACCGTTTCATAGCTCTTCTAGCAAGTTTTAATGTGTTTGACAATCCTAAATAATTCTGTAACACATACAAAATCTGTCCCCTGGCCTTCTTGAGATCAGCAAGCTCAAAGTTGCAGATCTTGGCAAAGACATCAGTTGGATCCTCCTGAGAGCATTCTTGGCAGGTTAGATGCCCCAGTGACCTGAAACTGTGTAAGTCAGACAGTGCAATATACCATCATTTTTTACTTAACAGCCCTCAAATAAATTGCTAAGTAACTCTATCTATAGTGGGAAGGAAAGAGGATGCCAGTTTCTTCTTTCCCTTATAAGAGTCCGGTGCTAGCTCTCAAGAAGAAAAGTGTCTCCAAGCTAGAAGGGATAGGACTTTGCAGCTTGCTTCAGCTTCAGATGGAGATCAACTCCCTGTTACTCTACAGATGATGGGGGAAATTCTTGCTAGGCAGAAATAAAAAGAGGGTAACATGCAATATCAGGAACATCACAGAAATAACGTTTCCATGGCATTACTGGAGCTCAGTAATCAACATGATAATTAAAGCATTCTGGTGTGAATTACATCCATCCTGCCTGCAGCTGATTCATCTAAAAGTGCCAAGTTTGGTGTTGCAAGAAGGATCAGTGTTTCATGCTGTGACACACTGAAGCCACTCCTGGTCTGTCAGCAGTGTTCCAGATATTTCAATATACGAACGAATTGTCAGGCTGAAGAGGCCAAGTGAATTGTGAAAACATTGTTATTTCTTATTACCTTATCAGTACAGACTGAGGGGAAATCCATAAAGATCTGTGGCAATAATTTCTTGAACTTGGACATGAACTGGAAGCGCAAAAATTTACTGAGGGCTGATCTGCTCCTTCCAGTATGAATTATCAGGACCTTAAATGAGCCACAACAAAACTAAATCTCCAGTTTGCAGTAAACAAGCCCATACTAGAGCAGGTAGGGTCTACCTGGAGCAGTAACTACCTGTTCCTAAGGAAGAAATATTTCATTCTCTTGCTTAGCTACAACTACTCAACAGTTAGATATTTCAGGGGCTGATAAGGAAAAGCAGGAAACTGTCAAACCCACATTTATGGGAGTATATGTCAAGCGAAAGATAGCTTTTCTGCAATGTTATCGTCACAGATCCCGTTCACACTTCTAATCTGCTGACAGGACCATTCTCATTGTGCATATGCATGCAGGGTAAGAGCTTGAAGTAACTGGGAGCTTTGGTCTTGCTTTGAGTGGGAGTAGGATTGTACTTCTTAGTACACCTCAAGTATTATTAATCCCTGAAAACCGTTTGCTTTATTCAGGTTCAATGTGGCATCTGCACACATGTCATACCAGTGACTGGCAGCAAAATTTGTTTTCCTGTGACTGACTGCATGTACTAATTATTAAGGCAAACCTTTAGACCCCTCCTATGCAAGAACTGCTTCAGCAAGTTGTTCTCCAGCGCAAGTCCTATTTGTTCTGAACCTTTTGTGTAAGAGTTTAGGGCAAGTAAATTTGCTGGGGAAAGCATTTGCTTATAATTCCTTATAATTCTCAGGAACAGTTGTTTGAAGGAAGATCTGTCACATGTCACAATCAAATACTCTCAAGGAAAACTTCCCCCCCAAAAAATTTCACTTGCTTTTTCCTTCACATTTGAAAGGCAGGCTCATTGCACACCTCCTCTTCAGAGTTTCTATTTTGTTCCATATTCTGTGAAGTACTAAAGCTAGACCTGATCCCACTTGGGTTACTAACATCATAGAAATAAGTAACTGCAAGACTGCTCAAGTGCAATTACTTCAGCACATAGATTTTGTGCAAACTGCAGCCCACAATAACAATCTACAATTGCTCTTGTGAATCTCAGGCTCCGCTGGAAACATGGCACAGTTTCTGCTGAAGATATTTCCACTGGTTTGGGGGAGCAAAAGTTCTCAGCCTGCATTCACTGCATATGAATTCCTGACCTGGCCTTTATAAATCCCTTTCATTTCTGGATTTGAGTTATCCTCTGCTCATATATCCATCGAGTCCTTAATCTGAAATGGTGTGGCATTGAAGCTAGGACAGAACTAAGGAAAAAACCCTAGATGGCTATTTGAAAGTTTATAGTTATCCATACTCGGATGATGATGCTGCCAAACTGTCTTCCTTTCCTTCAGGCTTTGCCTCCCTCCAGAATCACATCTCTGGGCATGTTTCTAAACTTTTGTTTCATTGTACACTAAGTCCTGGTTTGCTTTTGGGAAGCATGGGTTTTCTTGTGCCTGGACACATCTAGCACAGTTTGAACAGTACCATCTCACAAGTATTTAATTAGGAGCTACTACCAAAGCTGTCACAGTGGCATACCCCTGTCTCAGAGCCTTCAAAAGTAACACAGCTTCTGTAAAAAATAAAAAAAAGCAGCCCAAGAGGCTCTGAGCTATGTCTAGACAAGGTAGAGCAGTGCTTGAATGACAAGCACATTTTGGTCAACAGCAATCAGCAGACTAGGGATGAACTGGAAGGGCAGCTGTGTGCACTTAGGAGTAGAAGCAAACTGTCAGAAATGAAGAAAGCTTCTCATCTCAGTGTGTTTTAGGTTTGAGCCAATTAGTCACAGTCCAAATTCCCACTGAACACTGTGGCTTCAGCCAAATTACTACTGAATAATCTTTCTGCATGATAGCTTATGTTACAGTTCTAGTTTTGTAAGAGAAAACTTGATGAAAACTCTGGGATCTTCCCCAGAACACTCCACTGCCGTCTGCATCACGAAGTGAAAAGTTGCTCTGTGCTCTCGCATCTTGTTCTTTCCACCCCTGCTGGCAGAGACAGCAAAGCATCACACTCAACAGCTAATCACTGGAAACTTCACCCAGCCTTTGACTAAATGTTTGAGGCATTTCAACCCCATGTAAAGCGACCTGGCTGGGTGCCAAGCCATGTACTTTCAGCTGGTACATTTATGGTAAGCCCAGTAAGGATGAGTGGGGGAAGTCTGTGCATACAGGAGGAGGTTTTGCTCTTCCTGGAGGCTTCGTCTTCTGTTTTTTCTGTTACAGGGCTTTTCCAGAACACTTCTTTCAGCCCTTCAGTCTGCTGTGCCAGCTGTAGGCACAACATTTCTCTACTCATGCAAGATCTCATGGTTTATACCATCTCCAGGTTTATAACCACAGCCCAACATCTATCACCTCACCCTGAGTGGAAGGGTAGTGGGGACAAGGGAGGAAAAGTTCTTCATCCTTATCACATTTGTGTTTAATTCCTAGAATGTAACTTCAGTTTCCTCCAGATGATTTTTAGCTTTAGTATGCAGAAGTCCCATAAGGCAATGAAACATTGACTTGTGGAATAACAACACCCAACTCAGAGTTGGATGCAGGAATGTGGCCATGCACAGGGTGCAAGGGAGATTTTTCCTCCAAGCTTGCACATCAGGCATCCAAGCCAGCACATTTTTATTGAGCTATATTATTCATTTGTATTAGGCTAGTATACATAGTCCTGACTTTTTCAAGCAGTGGGTTGGGTTGGTAAGATTAATTCCAAGAATTCATGAACATATATAGAATCGTAGAACAACCAGGTTGGAAGAGACCCACTGGATCATCGAGTCCAACTGTTCCTATAAAACACTAAACCACTAAACCATGCCCCTCAGCACCTCGTCCACCCGTGCCTTAAACACCTCCAGGGAAGTTGAATCAACCACCTCCCTGGGCAGCCTGTTCCAATGCCTAATGACCCTTTCTGTGAAAAACTTTTTCCTAATGTCTATATGTCTTCCTCCTTGCGCATGCATTCCTCCTAGTGGTAGTGGTCAATGAGAGTCTTTGGGGATGAAGGTATGTTGTCTTCATGACACTGAACTTTTCGACTTTCCTTCTTGCACATGCTCTTAGACTTTTGGGCATCTCATCAAGGTTGCATCTAGTCCTAGCTGGTTCTTCTCACTCTTATCATTGCACCAGTCTTTGTTATCTGGCTTAATTAGATATAGTCACATTCTTTCCCATTCATTCTAACTGCAGCTTTGTTAAAATTCCTTATGTAAGCATAAGTATCCAGGCGCAGGCTAGCTAGACATTATTGTTCAAGCTAATTCTATATTTTAGTTTTAAAATCACAGAAACTATACATAATATTCAAACTTATAATATGTTAGTAACTCATAACAAACGGTATCTTCTTTCAACATGATACAAAATAATTTTATTAAAGGAATTTATTTTGCAATTAGATTTATTAGGAAAAGTTCCTTTAATCATCTGATCAACAATACATTCCTTATGGTGACATGACCATTAGAAAGCTGCGCGCCAGTTGTGACCTTGTAGTTTTGAATTATGAATTTCAGATCTATTTTTTGGAAACCATTTTTAATTGCTTATTCTTTCTAATTTCTTCAAAATAATGTCAGGGGATTTACAGTACCTGTAACTGAACATGCAAATGTGCTTATTTGGGAATGTTTACAAAGTTACCAGATAGCAATCAGAACCCAAATTCTAGAGAAAATCCTTGAGTAACTTTTGCAGGCTGCATGACCGATACAAGTGTCAATGTCAAAAACATAACCTGTTTGTTAACTAGCTGTTAATGCCCACATTTCTGTGGTCAAAAAAAAATTGTGTAAATCCCCAAAAGAAACCTCCACAAAAAAACAGAGTGAGAGAAGGAAAATAGTAGTCCCTCTGTTAAAGCAAATAACACAGGGTCAAAGCTTATATAATTAAAAAAAATAAAAGGGCAAAAGGAAGTGCTAACTAAAATTTCTTTTCAAAATGCAAAATTACAATGTTAATTGTATAGCCATATTGTTATTTAATCTGTGAATCTGAACTAAAATTGCATTGTATGTTTATATAAAATGTGTATTTGTGTCTACAGACTTAGAAAGGTAGCACATGGAAGACGTGCTAAGGTGAATTCTACAGAAGTGCTACTTGTCAATGTCACTGAAGGTTTCCAAAGAACACATCTCAGATTTTATGCCACATTGAGTTCAAACATTCAACAATGAAACACAGTCAGAGAGTACCAAAAGTACACATGGTATTTCTGTGAAGAGGTTAAGCCATTTATATGTCCCTAACCAGAATGGACAGAAAAATTTGGGCTGATGGAAGGTACTTAGCTCTCCCTCCCTTGCGGTTTGAGCCTTACTTGATTTTTTCTTTTTAAGGAATGTTTCCAGCATGCTCCAGGGCAAGCTTCGATGGATTAATGGGATAAAAAAGAATCAAAATTCTCTCCACTGCACACAGACAAAAGGTTAACTATGAAATAATCTACAAAAAAACCTCTGATAAAGCTGTTGGAACTGCAGACAGAAGCCTGTTAAAGAAGGAGCAAACATGTTAAACTGGTATATGGGTACAGAGCTGTCTGCGGGAAGAGGGAATGTATCCACAGGCACTTGCACAGAACCCTGGAAGCAAAAGCTGGGATGTAGCTTGAAGGGCTTTACACTATCATCTAATCTGTGCTTTTTAAGTATGAGTGGTAGATTTGCAGCATCCTGGTGGATATTTAACACAGAAATTTCACAGTCTTCCCACATTCATTGTCTATTTCTATATTTAATCTAGAAAAACTTGCTTCAGCTGGAGATTTTCCCTAATGTACAACTAGGTTTCCCTAATATAATGCATAAATGTTTATTTTCCAATGAAAAACTAAAGAGATTACTGTAACCCTAATCTAGTAAACATGGAAAACAACAGTTGGCTATTTTTTCACCATTTTGGAAGTCTGTTATCATGTTATCAGTATTCCCTTAGTCTTCTCTTAAGCAACGAATTCAGTTGCTTAAGTTTGTTCCCAACAAATCATATTTCCAAAACTTTTCTTTCTAGATCTCTATTCTGGATTGTCTTCAATTTGTGTGTATTTTCTTCAAAGCAGCAGTTCAAAACTCAATACAGTTTGAATACCAGATAAAGTCTTCTCAAGGACATGTCAGTACATGTCAATATAAATTGTGTTTGTTGGAACTGTTTTGCATTATTGACTTACTCAGTTTCTGGTTGACTTATTTTCCATATGTCTTGCAGAGCTGCTATTGCCTAATCAGCTCCCCAAATATGATTTTTCTCCCTCATATTTTCTTTCTTGAATTTATCCTCCCCAATTTTTTACCATTACCACAACATACCAGTCTCACTTTGACCTTTGCTGTTTGCGTTCTAAGTGCTTCCGCCCTTTCGTACTGTAAGTTGAAATATAAATTCATGAAACCATTCGCTAGTCCATCGCCAACATTGTTAACCTAAATGATTAGATTAGAGTCAAACCATTTCCAGGAATTAAATTTGCAACATCGCCTTGAAATATCCCGTTTCACAGAAATCCATCATTGACTGCACCACGAGTACAGATTTCCAGCTAGCTGAGCATCAATCTTATGCTCCCATCATCTTCACCACATTTCCCTAGCTTACTTATGGCACTTCTAAAACCTTTGATAAATCTGAGATGTACCAGAACTACCACTCCCTGTTTAACACTAAGCCAGTTATCCTGGAAAAGAGGAAACAGAACTGGTAATGCTTGTTCTATTCTTGGCAAACCCATTTTGTTTTCAATTAGCTTTTTGTCTCTTATATGTGTTCTTGTTCCTTAGATACTCCTTGGAATTTCTTCCAAAGACATTCTCCTAGCTGTCTGCCTCACACCAGTTTGGAGCTTCCTTCCTTTATTTGGAACACTATTGTTTCATAGACTCCTGTAACTCACATACCATCTGGCCTCTGGCTGAATTGAATTTTAAACACATTTAATTAATGTCCCTTATCTATTAACTTCATCTGCCTCCACAATAACAGGTTGCAACTAATACATTCCTAGAACTTACTGTGTCCTACCTCTGTCTCTTTCCCAACAGATATTTTAATACTTTAGATCTCCACTGCTGGCAAATCCTTAACTCTGTCTTGACTGTGAGACTGAATCTCTTCTTTTCTCATTTTATTTTTACCTAAAAATATTGGACAAGCTTGCCTTCAATCTCTTTCTGGACTTCAGAAGAATCATGTACTGTTTGATTCTGCAGCTGAAAAACTCTCATGTTTATCTTGTGCTCTCTTCTACCTCTGTATACAAGCATCCTAGTACAATCTAGTTATGTTAATAACTGGCCAGATTGCAATAAAATACCTCACTGTATACTGAGAAAAAGAGATGTGTAGAATAAAGTAAAAAAGAATATGGGATAAAAATTCAGAGATAAATCATATCTTATATAAATATATATGTAACACTAGCATTTCTATAGTGTGTATAATTATAAAAAATGGAAGAATTCCAGAGGCAATTTCTTTTATTCTAAATAATGGAACATTAAATTTTAGTTTAAAATCAGATATTAGCTACTAAATTTTTTTTAATGTTTATTTTGGAAGACTTTTCTCATGTGGAAGGTATTTAGCTCTCTGACACAATCTGTGAGCAGGAAATTGACTAACACAAAGTATATTTCTTCAATTTTCTCTAATTATTTTGTTATGCATCAAGAATAGCCTGAGTAAATCAGTACCACAACTTCCAGGAGACTAGGAGAATCTTTGATCCAAAGAAGTCCAATCAGCCTAATATCAGTTTGGAAAAAACAAATCTAAGACTTCCCTATGGAAAAAAAAGAAAGGAGGTTGGAAGAGTTACCAGAACTCTCAAAATCATCAGAAAATCTCAGCGGAAAGGAAGTTTTTAAGGTAAGGAAGCACCAACAAGGTGGTACAAAAAATAAGAACTAGGTTCAATAGCCATGGCTGTAATAGTCTCAATTCCAGCACTCCGGGAAGAGGTAAAAGCAAGCCTAGGGAAGTGGGAGCCGGATGATCTCCTGGGAAGTAACAGAGCTGGGGAGCAATTCTCCCTGCGCCCTAGGATTACCTGTTCATCACAAAACCATGACAGTCACAGGACCAGACACTTGGACCCCCCTGCCTTTCCCCCTAACTGTTTCAGCATTTGCACACATGTAGTCTGGCAGGATGTGGCACATATTTTGTTGTGGAGTTTCAGTTCTCTCACTAAAAACCAGCTTTGATTTGGTCTTTCCCCTTCCCAGGGCATGTATTGTGCAAAGGCAGGAGCCATCAACACCTATGGCTACGTCAAAGTGCAGCTTTTCAGGCTGCTGTTTGGTGACAAATGTTTCTTTGCAGAAATCTGAATATGAGCACAGTTCTAATAGCACACAGCTCTACACCACGTACTTCTGTGCACATCTCAGCATCCAGCTATAGGCACTTAGGAAATTTTCAGGCCATGTAGCATTAGACCTGAAGGGTTAGAAAATTCTAGAAATTAGGAGTTGTTGTCTTGGATTTACAGACCATGGTGCAGGATTTCTTTTCAGAACTTCGACATGCTGCAAGTTCAGGGAGACAAAGTTCAACTTTTAAGAAAAAGATGACATTGCAGTCTGTAGGTCTGGTTGGCCTAGTGCAAGTCTCAGTGGAGAACGACAGATGACCTCTGTCTTGAGATGTGGATGAGTGGATGCATTTCAAAGCCAAACACTACCTCTCCTCTTTGTATGTGCAGAGACATACTGTATAGGTGATGTAGAAGGATGCAAATTAAGAATACTTTTTGGAAAAAAAAAGCAGCTTGAGAATCCAATGGCTTTCAGCATCAGTTTACACCTTTCCTAGAAACAGTGTAGGTTTGTTTCCAGACAAGGAAGGGAAAGTACCTCTTTACTGGGAACCAAGGGCTGTTTTCCAATTTAAACAGTCATAAGTGGGAACATGTTTGTGGGAAAGGTTTTCTTCTCAATAGAAACCAAGAAAGCAGTACAGTGATACTGACTGAAAACACATGCCATGATTTTGTATGTTGTCTCCTTATAGCCAAACTGCAAGAGACAACTGGCCCAAAAACAGGAAGGAGAGATGTGAAAAATGTCAGGGTGGAGACTGAGACTGGGTGCAGTCAGAAGTGGACTGAGACATGGAGTCATAAACAGTAGCAGATGGGTCAGGAACAGTGGAAGTCACGCAAGAGACAAAGAGTAGAAAAAAACACCAGAATTCCTTGTTTTGAATGGCATTATTTTTCTGTGTCCACCCACAATAAATGTGTTATAGATAGCAGTACTATTTCCATAACTGACATCCTCCATCCCTTTGACTCCATCCAAGCCTGGATTGACTGATATTCAGCTTACCATTGTTATTTTTAATAAACAAAAAGCTCCTTTGGGAAACATACATGCACAAGAAGGGTTTAAAGAACTTCAATAAAATTGTAAAATTAAGCCTTCTGAAACAAGGCTGAGGATTCAGACACATACATTCTTCAAGTAATTGAAGAGCCATTTCCACAAGGAAGCCCATAGAGCAAACATAGCTTTGAAAAACAGCATTTGAGACCCTACCTTTAAACTCTGGAGAGCCACAAGGTTCAGGAAGTGGCTTCAAGAGATCCAAGCATCTGTAATGTTCTGAAATGCTCTCCAGGGACTGAGAGCACAACAAATCACTCAAGTTCTTTAGGGCTTTTTTGAAAGGATGTGTTAAGCTATCAAATAGTAAGTTGCAAAAGTCTAAAATACTTCAGAGGGGAACTTAGGTCCCTCGGGCTAATGGCATGACAGACTAAAATGCCTGAACTGTAGTGTTGGCTTTAATCTAATTCTGCTACGTCCATGAATATAAATGTAAGCAAAGTCAACAATTTTTTAATGCAATGAGGTCAAAAGATGAGCAAACAATTTAGATGTGTCAAACTATGCTAACTTTAAAATTGCCCCTTTCTTCAACTCCACGTTAACTATTTGCCCTAAATGGGCAAGTTCAGACCAAGTGAAAAAGCACTGCAACTATGTTAGATAACATACTTAATAATATACTGTGTTTTATTAGGAGTCTGGCACTCATCTCACAATCTAAATTTAGTTCTGGATTCATCACTCTTACAGTGTTTAAATGACATGAGAAATGTAGAATTTTGACAATATAATACTATCAAAATCTGCATTAAAAACAATCCCTTAAAAATGCCTCAGCTCATAATAAAATATATAAATATTTTATATTAAAAAATCATTGTCTTTCACAGATAGTGTATGGTCTCTGAGTCCATGCATTAATGTTTTGCTCAGGTCACATGGAAAGGCTGAATGACAGCATGTGACCACAAGCATCTGTGACATATTTTGGTTGGTGTTGAAAAAATGAACTACGTGCCCAGTTTCTTATAGTTATGTATAGTGAGGAGTCAACAGGTCCCACCTTGTGAACCAATCATCTGAACTGTCTCAGCCCTGAAAAAAAACATCCCTCTATTAGAAACTGAAGTCAAAGTAACTGCATTCAAACACACACACTTAAGGAGAGGAACAACCAGGGACTGTTCCTGGGACTTAGGCTGACCAGAGAAAATAGCGTGTAATTAAGAGAGCACTGTGACATGGAGGCAGATGTGCCACTGGTGTAACAGGTCTTTCTTCTGTCTCACAGAAGGCAGTACAAGTGATGGGGTCTGGAGGTCAGACAGTGTGTTCTGGCCACTCGGAGTAGTAGGGTGTAACAGAACGGGAGTGGGGAAATTGTGCTTCTCTCAGAATATAAGCCTATTTATTTCATGATACAGTGACACTATGGTCCACTATGCCTACATTAGCAAGGCAATTTTTTTTTAAATAATTTTTTTCCCTCTCTGGTGTTTCTTTCAATGATTGAGCAAAACACTTTCTTTTGAAAGGTAAAATTGAATGCCCAGAAACCCAGGGGTTACAGAGAGCTGAAGAGAGAGCCTGTAAGCTGCCAGGTCTTGGGTTATGAGATCCTGTTCTGTGCCACACCAAAACATCAAGACCTCACATCTCCACTCAGGTCTCCACTTGTTCACCATGCAGATTGCTCTCTTTGTTTTTCTCTAATGTAGGAAGTTGGGTCCCACTGTGTGCTCCTTCCCATTCTACTCTGCCCTGACAAACCAGAAGAAAGGAAGAAGTGTAATAAGAAGCAGTGGAGTTTTTTTTCCTCCCTTTTCCTAAGCAAGATGTCTCGGGATGAGAGAAAGCAGAGGATTACTGCTCACAGGTGAGCTCTACTGGGACTGGTCTATTTGCTCTCCTCCCCCATCTCCATAGTGAAACAGCCTCCACACAGGAGGGAAGTGAAGAATCTGGATTTTCTGAATGCTTGCTCTGATGGATTTTCTGGATGCTTGCTCTTCAGTGGAAGATGGATAAATAGGGATAGCATCCATTCAGACAGGATTCCTACCCCTTCTGAGTTCATCTGCAAGAGTCCTGTACAGAGTCCATTAATTGAGAGCCATACCAGCTCTGGGAGAGGCTTCATGACCTCCATGGAAAGCTGTGTGGGTTTGAAACACTGGCAAAGGTACACAGCTGAAGAAAATGAATCCATCTCACCACCCTGAGCAGGCTCATTGTATTGCTGGTCCCCTTGGATCCACTCTGCCGAAATGTATGTTACAAGCATGATAAATGAAAGGAATATGGGAAAAGAAAAGAAAATGCTGAAACTAGACCAACTGAGAGATACAAGACCAAGGATAATCTCTATAAATTATGTTTTGCCTGTGCAAACAAGCCATGACATGCTCAGAGCTCCTCCAACCACTGCATCATAATAATTCTTTTTAAGAATAACTAAAGTCTCATGACGCACTTTTAAAAATCATTATAAAAGTAGGATTTAGTTATTTTTCTTAATCAAAAGGAAATAGAATTAATGCTAATGTTAAATATTACAAACACATAGTCTGAACTACAAAGTTGGTAGCTGGTATATACACAGCCTCAGCCTGTATCTGCATAACCAGTGTGTCCCGTACTGGCTAGTCAGTTGATAAAAAACTTAAGTCACCAGTTAAGGTGGGGAGACGCCAGTGAGAGAATTTGATTTGGGTAAATAAATATTCTGCTTTCGTAGTTAAAGCTAAAATACCCAACAACCAGCCACAGGCAATAATCCTGAAATGGGATTCCATAAGTTATAAAATATTTCTGTCAAGCCTCTAGCGGTTGTGTTTCAGCAGATGGTTTCTATGGCCTAAAGCACTCCTCCAAAACTGGGAACTGGATGCTACTGTCACTTACCATTACTACACTCTTTGCTCCTTGTCTCCAGAGACCAGACATTCCCTACAGAGACTTCACTCCTGCTTCTGGCTCACAACCTGAGAGATCCTGCTAGCCTGAGACAGGAAGATCCTAGGATCCTCACTCGGGCAATGTTTCTCCATAACGATTCCCAGTGCATGGCCAAGAGTGAGCACCATAGGAGCAGCCATTAAACAGCATAATATTCACACAGAAAGTAACATTAATGAGACTGAGTGAAAAAGGACAGAGCAGCATTTAAGGTCCCCCTCCTCTGCATAACACAAGCACTTGGGTCACATGAAGAGCTAACTCATCTCTTACAACACAGTTTTATTTCAGCACTGGATTACTCCCTCGAGTAGGAAAGCCAAGTCTTATTAAGGTCTGTTTACCAGAGGCAACTGACATGTCTCAGTGGACCTTAAAGCAAATTAGTACCTTGGACATGTCTACAAAAACATATCCAGTAATTGTGTTCAGTGTTTAATTCTTTTGATCTTCCCACCCTTGTAAGCTTGAAAGGGCTGTAAATATGGGCACTGGAGACTTAACTTAGGAAATAATAACAACACATAATTAAACTTAGATGGCATTTTTCATCTTCAGCTGTCCAATCCTTTTGTCAATGGAAATAAGGAACACAAAGACAGAGGATGTGCTGTAGCCTTACAGGAAGGCCCCTGCTGTCACACACACCAAATCCCTTTCACGGCTGTACCCAGCTCCAGGTTAAAAGCGATTTCTTTTGCTAGCCATTACTCCTGCTGAGAAGCTCTTTCAGGACTTCACTGTTGCAGTGATTAGCAGCCAACTTAATTTTGGTTATGCATTTTCCATTACAGTCTCCTTCATTAGTGAAAATAATTGCACACTCTTGCCTTTTTACTCTCCCACTGGGTGTGCTTATTGGCTATTACCATGCCCCATCTTTGCCTTTTCAGGCAGAAAATAAGCACATGTTGCATACTATCACAAGTTCTCCATTCCCCAAGTGTCCTTGCAGCACCTCACAGCTCTCCCAGTTTGAAGACACCCTATTCCACTCATCCTTATGTTCTCCCATTCAATCCAAATGTCCTAAATAGCCCCACATCTATGAGGTAATAATAATTTTTTTAAAAAAGATTATACATTCCTTCCTAGCAAGGAATACAGCTGTGTCACTCTCAGGCAGTGATATGAAGCACTGATTTTTGTGTATTGTGCATCCTCCAGCATTTTTGCTACCTGAGACTCAGCAAGTAAACTGCCCCTCAGCTGTGATCAAAGGCAGGGCATCTGTTTCTCCCCTGAGCTGATAGCTCTTCTCTAATCAAAAGAAGGAGTCCTCAGTCTCCAGCATCCACAGCCTGACCAGGATATGATGATGGGAGCTGAGAATCCACTGTGGTTTTCTTGCTGTCTTCTCTGAAAAGCTCTCAAAATGTGACGTCCCAGTGAAAAGGAAGAGCGGTAGCAATGTATTGAGGGTACATGTAACAATACTCTTTAATTATTTAGTTCAGCTGTGTCTCCAGCTTGAAAGCCACAAGTCACTTGAGAGTATTTTCTTTTGTAAGTAAACAAACATGGTATCAATTATTTCCAGTCACTGTCTGACCTTCCTGTCACTCATGACGAAGCACATTTGGGTGCCAAAGCAAGCAAACAGAATGATTCATTTCTCCCACAGCTTAGCAGATGGATGAATCCTTTATAACTAAGGCAAAACAGGACCTCTAAAGCTTTAAACAAAAAAAAGTACTGTTAAAACTTGTGAGACAGAAACACCAGCAATGCCTCACTGTATACAAAGAAATACATTTCTATGAAATTTAAGTACATGGAAGTGAAGTTCCTGTGGCAGTACTTAACAGATAACAAACCAGTAAAAACAGTGAGAAAGAGAGGAGCCTCACTTCTTGTCAGGACTGAGAGATCAACGTTTTTAACACGTTACAAAGGACTTTTTGCTTTTTACACCTGAAGCTGTTATCAGGTTCTCTGACAGTTTAGATTAGTGTAAAACCCTAAAATTGGTAGGAGGTACACACAGCTATGAGGCCAAACTACACTTTGCCATTACAAATTCAGTAGTGGATAAATTTCCTAAGTTCTAACAAGAGAACTTGGTTCTATGTGAGTTTTTACAAGTTTTCCTGATATTACTAGGTGCCTGGTTCTCCTTGGAGGAACTTCAGGAAGATAAAAATATGTCCTCCTCAAAAACTGATTTATGCTGCCTTTCATCTGCTTTATTGAGCACTATACATCATGAATACTAGATAAAGAATAGGCTGCTATAGACTATAATTTCCAGGGCAATGAACTAAAGAGTTTAATTTTTCTGTGTATTTTCCTGATTGACAGCTTGTGCTTGTCCACTGGCAGCAGGTTAGTCTTATGATAGACCATTTATACATAGCAATATTTTGACCGGTCTGCACTGCTGTTGCTCAGCAGTGTCTTCTGGAAACCAGCAGGTATTGGCTGCAGTGGCAGCTGAGCTGGCTGAGTGCTGTTGCAGGGCTGGCAGCCCTACTGCCCCATGCTTGCACCGAGAGCCCCCAGCTTGCCTGCAGTGACACAGCAAACTTCCTCCTGGTTCCATGGAGGCTTTGTGTACTTCAGTCATGCACACACACAGAAGCTCTTTCTTTTCTTCCTTTAATAGCCGTGGCATTTCATGACCATATGGTCTATGAGCCACAAACATTTTTCCAAGGCATCAACCAGATATTTTCAGGTTGTCTCTTATGTTAGAGGCCCTAATACATACATTTATGCCTGCTTCCCAGCCTCTTACCATATTTTCAATTAGCATGAGCCTGTATCCTTGATCTGCGCAGGAAGCTACCAGCATTAAAGTAATGTTCCAGGAAGCCCAGCAGTCTCAGCTGTGTGAAAGAGTGTCTCCAGGCTTAAATTTGTTTCTTTCTATAACCTCTCTGAAATCCAGTCGTCCCTAACCATTCATTTCATAGAATCATAGAACAACCAGGTTGGAAGAGACCCATCGGATCATCGAGTCCAACCATTCCTATCAAACACTAAAGCATGTCCCTCAGGACCTCATCTACCCGTGCCTTAAACACCTCCAGGGAAGGTGACTCAACCACCTCCCTGGGCAGCCTATTCCAATGCCCAATGACCCTTTGTGTGAAAACCTTCCTCCTAATCTCCAGCCTAAATCTTCCCTGGTGGAGCTTGAGGCCATTCCCTCTTGTCCTGTCCCCTGTCACTTGGGAGAAGATGCCAGCTCCCTCCTCTCTACAACCTCCTTTCAGGTAGTTGTAGAGAGTAATGAGGTCTCCTCTCAGCCTCCTCTTCTCCAGGCTAAACAATCCCAGATCTCTCAGACGCTCCTCATAGGGCCTGTTTTCCAGCCCCTTCACTAGCTTTGTTGCTCTTCTCTGGACTCACTCCAGAGCCTCAACATCCTTCTTGTGGTGAGGGGCCCAGAACTGAACACAGGATTCAAAGAGCGGTCTCACCAGTGCTGAGTACAGAGGGAGAATCACCTCCCTGGACCTGCTGGTCACAACATTTCTGATACAAGCCAGGATACCATTGGCCTTCTTGGCACCATTTCTGTAATGCAGGGTGGATTTTTCTCACTTTGCCTTAAACTGGTGGAAAAAGACAGGCACCTCCAGAGGCTAATTAATAGAATGTACTTTAAGTACCAAAGATAACTCCTTCTCCACTGAGTGGAGAGGAAACATCAATGGTTGTCTTGGACTAGCCGTATTCCTTTTGTCTGGTCAAAGGCTGGAAGACTGGCACTCCACCCTAGGCTGTCTTTAGCAGCTTCAAGGTTATGAATGGACAAGGAGTTCTCAGCTCAAAAAAAATAAGATCTATTCCTTACTTTGTTTTACTGTCCTGGGTTTCTTGCTTTGCAGACTCAAGTCAGAATAATCATCAAATACTTAAATCAGCTATTCTCATATTTGAAGCATTATTCCTGGCAATGGCATCTCACATATGTTCATATCCTCCTGTACTCATGCCTTCCCTCCCTAGTTAATAGAATAAAAAAAAAACAATAAATAACCTTTGTATCCTGATCTGCCAAGATCAGTTCTGTGCAAAAATCCAAATCTTATTTCTTCTTGTGTCAACATTTCTTCAAGGGTTTTGCTTGAGAACATGCAGACCTAGTTATTTGGTGCTCTCCAAGAGACAAGTTTATTTTGTCTTAAGTGCTACTCTGGTCAAATATTAGTTATGCTAAAAATGGATAGCTAACATGAAGATCACATATGCTGAGTGAAACAAGAAAGTGATTATTAACTAAACTGTTTCTTCATAAAAAGTATTTCCACAGGAGTACCTGCTGACCTGGATGCTAAATCATGCCAAGACTGTGGGAAACCAGTTTCTTCCCCTTTGTAGATGTTCCTTTGAATTTCTTGCAGATAGATTAGCTCTCTGGCAAATGCTATCAACCCACACAGTCCCAGGAACAAGATGACCTTGTCCTCTTTACATTATTGATTTTTCTGAAGTGAAACATTTCAGCTGAAAAAAAGGAGACCAAAAAATTGCCTTTGGGAAGGTGCATGAGACAGATCTTCCTGCCTGGGGAGCACATACTAAATTCACACCTGCACAGTAACTGTTTTAACCTACATTTCTGGAAATGCCCTCCACAGAAGTCAGTGGAGGGACCTAGTACCTCAACAGTTGGTAGCCAGAGAGAAAAAGATCACCTAATATCACATGCCCAGAGTGGGTCCAAACATTCAGTGGACTGCAGAGCAAGGACAGCCATGAATGTGGTGGCACAAAGGAGAGGAGCTTGGCCTGTCAGGGTTTGGTCTCCCTCAAGTGTGACAAGTCACAGATACAGGATGGGAGTAGAAGTGACTGAAAGACAAAATTTATCCCACAGCCCTGCAGAGTAGGGGTCACTGCACTCCTAGGGGACCAGTCCCTCTGCAGCAGAGCATTGGAAAAGTCACACCTCTCCATGTAAGAACTGCCACCCCCAAAGAGCCATCTCACATCTTCCTTCCCACCCAACTCACACACTAGCACTTCGTCTGAGTTTTTTACTTTTTTTTTCCCATTTTTCACATAACATTTGCAAAAACAATATAGACCATGTTTATAAAATTGCAAATCAATGCAAAACATTTACATTTTGTAGGTCACTTGAAAAGTTCTACCTGTAAAACATTTACACTATGTAGTTCACTTGAACAAGTCTATCATGAAGGCCTTCAGAGCACTAATATGCTAGTAATCAGAGAAACAAGCATCACTTCATAAAAGGTAAAACTTTGCCTCTTTACGTTCCTCCTGGTAATGCCTAATTTTTATTTCACATTTCTTTCTCCTTCTCTAGTTTGGAGGAGGATCTGAGGTATTTATCTTCCTTTTGCCCCAATACTCCATATACCAAAAGTTCTACTTCTTTCCCACTGCTTAGTGAAATCCAACCCTGTTCCCACAGTCAGATGTGTAATCACACTACTTCTGGACAATACAGTTGGATGGGAAGTGCAAATCACATTTTGAAAGGTTACACCTACTGGTAAACCTGATTTCTTCTCTGGTTACAGACAAGCAACTGCTTGATAAAGTTGAGCATTCCTGAGGTATTTAAAACTTTTCTCATGTTTCTCCCAGCAATGGTCAATTTATCTGTAGTTTCCTTCCTTCAAAGAACAGGCATTCAAGTGGACTGACTTTTCTTCATGCCTTTAGCCACCTTTTCCCCATCAACTGATAAAATATATGTATTCTTTACCATCATCTTTAACACTCCACACTTGAGAACTCCAAGTCTGGTGGCCTTCTTTGGTTGCCATTGACTCAAACTGTGTCAGAAATCTAATCTCTGTGCCTGTATCTTCACAGAAAACACTTAGAATATTTAAAGGGAGACTTTGGCTTCAATCTCATAAGAAGTGAAGATACTTGCTAATAGATTGAAGGGCTTCTTAATTTAAGTCACATCCTAGTCTTTGAAATCCTTCCAGGTATTGATTGTGCTAACCTCATAATGAACTATAAGTGATGATGGAAATTAGATCATATTCTCTCCCAGATAGACATGATTCATCCATTTCTCTAGTTTGTGGGACCACATTCACTTCTCACATTCTTAATGTTCAATTTATTCTTTGGAGTCAACATTTTTCCTGGTTTATTTTTTCCTACAGAGTTCGAAAAAACTTTGGGCTGACTTAGCCAAACAAAAAGCTTTATCTTCAGTGTCAGTGAGGAGTGTCAGTTATGCATCTGTAACAATCTAGACCTTAAGGTTGAATTTCTTCTCTTCCTATACAGATGAAGATAAAAAACATTATATGTGATGGAACTATTTCTTGGTCATCACAAGTTTTATGTCTTGGGAAAGGAAGTGACCAAGTCATTCTACTCATTCTGATCCTTAAAGTACAACACAGTCACTGATTCATTATTGCTCCCTTCTGGTTTATGTCAAGACTGGAATCCAGTTAGATTAACCTAATGGTGATCATTTTGTGTCATGAGTAAGCAATATACCTACTTCACTTTAAAGGACACAAGGTTCCTGAAGCTGCACCAGCTTTAGACTGCTGCAGACTCATTGTTTATGGGAAACTATGCCAGACTTTTATACTGATATTAGAGAGAAGAATCGGGTTGGTCATGAAAGAGTTAGAGGCACAGAAAGACAACACCATACGTTATTATTACTGGCAATCTGCCAAATAACTTTTAGGAATAAAACTTTGATTAGTTGAATGATTCTCAAAACACTAAAACATCCCTCCAAATTCTGTTTTTGGCAATGATAACAACATATGACAACTGCCTGTGAGATATTAGTAGTGAAAAAGAATTTAATTCCCCAGTGTACAATAATCTGTTTCACTGATGTTTTTATATCTGGGAGAGGGATATTATGAGATCATCCATTTAAGCCAAGAGTAATACAAATGGTGAAAAAATTTAGATTTTCTGTGGAAAAGTTCATAGAGATACAGTTGCTATGACAGTTGTATTTGGCTCTAGAAAAGGAAAAATCTGGCTGTTTTCAGACTGAAGTAAAATAAAATTAATTTGGATGCTTGAGAAAACTGTATTTTCACTCTGCTGTGGAACAGTCCTTCTGTAGCAAGCTTTCTTAGCTTGTGTTTTGTGGTTTTAGGGTTCTTCTTTTCCTTTTTTTTTTCCAACAATGAGACTGTTAGAATTACATAGGGTGAGAGTGCCTCCCTTTTCCTACCCTTCCAGTATCCACGGCACATTCTTGTTATTGTATGTTCCAATATGCTAAAGATTGCACACTAGCTGCAAAATAGATGCAGGTTTCCTGAATCTGTGCAGCATAAAAATACAAACTTACATTTATGATTCAATCAGATTGTAGAAGACTTGGAGAAGGGGAAAGTAGCTGTTATACCAGTCCACTGGGAAAACAGTTTGGTCTGAATTAACGAGGTTGATTTTTTGGTGGTCAAAGAATAAAGCAGCTTTTAAACCTTTGCTATTACATATATCCTTTATCAGCTCTCTTCATCCAGCACTTATGTATGCATATTCCCCCCAAGATCACGCAGGCCAACGCGACAGGAATCATTGCAATGTACCAGGACAATTCAGCAGCTGGAAAAGTAAAGAAAATAAATATTTTTAAAAAACCCTCCCAGGAACATAGTTCTCTAAGACGGAAGAGAAGAAATCACAATAAAAAGGATGTCTGCAAGTTAACCTTCCAGCAAGGTTGATCACTTGTGAAAGGAAGAGACCTATTGATTGAGCACTCTGGGAAATGGGTTTATGGAGAAGGGAGGAAGAATTAGAAGACTAAAGTTCAGTCCTTTTGCACGCACATTATTATTCCCCATCTTAGATGCTTTCTATCTTATTTTGGTGGGAGCAGAGACACTTCAAGCAGGAAATAAAAGCACCATGCAGAGAAGGAGTCCAGCCTCAAGCTATGTGAAGAATTTTCTCATACAGAACAGTTTATAAATTACTATTGATTAAGCTAAGGCTGTGAGCTTTTTCCTAGAATCAGTTAATTTCAGTGACCACCACCCATCCAAACCATTTGGATTATTCAAGCCTATTTGGGTTCATGGATTGCCTCCTCTGTTATAATACTTGTGAAGCTAATGGAAGACAAGGACAGCACACCATCTAGCTGAGTAAAAATCCCTCATCGTAGAAAGCTGGAGTGAGTCATGATTTATAACTCATAATGAAGACTGTAAACGTTCATGTGCTTTTCTAAGACAGTGTGAGCAAGCTTTGGTGATTCATCTGCATCATGCAAAGACACAATTAGCATTGCTTCATATTGTTTTTACAATTGGTTCTTGGCCAACGGTCTATTACACTGCAACATTAATTGCACTGAGAACAGGGTTTCTTTTCCCATCACTAGGAGCCAAACTAACAACACCCATCATAATTTACACTTCTTGTTATTTTGGCAGCAGTCTGTGTAGGAGGAGAAGGAACACTCTGCTCTTTATTATGCTATTGTCTTTTTTCTTTCTATTTGATGAAGAACCGGAGGAGATGTGGCCCTACAGCACCCAATGGGAGTTTGCCAGTAGTCTCTATGGAGCCATCATTTCACCAAGTGTATCTGAATTTGAGCCTTATTCAGTGAACAAATTTACCAACATAGATCCTTATCCTTGCAGAAAACGTCAATGAACAGCCCACAAAAAGTGTATTTTGTGAACATGCTGTTCCAAATTCTACAGGTGAAAGAGGCAACCAGTTTTTCCTCAATCATTAATTCATCCTGATACTATCTCTGATGGAATAAAGGTTTGGATGATAATTTAGCTTTGGAACAACCATCCCAAATAAGTAAACTATTTACCTTTCTGCTTGACCCTTGTTGGCAGTACTTGGTAGCCATATGTGTTCTGTGCCAGACATGTAAAATCTGTGTAAAAATCCACTTCTTCAACAGAATCAAAAATCAGTGGCACTTCAATGAAGTTCTCACCATTTTCTACAATTTCTCTGGAAGAAAAAGAAAACGTTCGTGTTAAATCTTTTCATAAGCTGACTATTCTCCATTTGATGTGTTCATTCTAACAGCACACTGCAAGAAAATGCATTGGATATTTGCTCATTTCTGAACTAGCCCCTTGGCACTAGAGGATGCCTGTGTCTTCCAGACAAGTTGTGCCAACTATTTGATTCTCGGCAGTCAGTACCTACCCTGCACTTGTTGAATCTTCCAGGAAAAAAATGAAGATCTGGATTACTTTGGAAAAAGTAAAGAAAAGGTGGGGAAGAAAAGCAAGCAGAATTCTGTGTATGTTTGAATTATCTACACAGCATCGTGGAAGGACCTAATTCCATCTCTCTGATCATCTATTAATTTCTGAGATTAATTATTACTGTCAGCTGGAGAAGGAAATATGGACAATGTAGCCCTGAGAATGCTCACTCAGGAAACTAATCCACCATTGCTGTCTATTACACGCCCAAAGCAAAAAACTCAGTACAAGAAACTGTCTAGGAAGTTTCCAGTTTATTTCTACCTGATTGCTACATCAGTCCAACTATTTAGAAATGCTTTTCTAGCTGCAGTTATATATTGTCCATTGATATGTTTTAGTGACTGCTGGAGAAGTTCAGCTACTTTTTAATGATCTGATCATGAGTCTGCTATGCACTGTGGCAGTAGTTCCCTGCACTCTTATCCCAGGACTGTGCCACAGGAAGGCAGCAAGACAGCAGTGCATGCTTTGCAAGAGATTTCTGCAGGAATTTTTTTTTCCCAGTGGCATTTGACCTGTTTTGACTTGCTTGCATTCTGAGGACTTCCAGTAGAACAGATGTTTCACACACTAAAGGCTCCACATCACCCCTTCTAGGCATGGTCCCGGTCCTCATTCAATTATACAATATAATATATAAAAGTAAAAATTGCCATAATAGTAATAATAAAAATATTTTTTAAAGTCCAAGTAAGAAAGTATATGTGCTGCTCTACTCTAAAACTTGCAGAAACTTGCTGTTCAATAGTATATTTTATGGCTCTTGACCACCCTTCCAATGCATTGTCACCTATCTGTGTAAACAATGTTAGAAATTATTGGTCTTATTGGTCTCTGTTATGGTGTGGCGGATGGTGAAACACATAAGTGCTTGAGCATATAGCTGAGTTACCTCTGGCTGCAGGTGGGCAATAAACTAAACATGGCCTGGTTATTATCTAGCACTGATGGCCATAAATGGCCAAAATCAACTTATATCCATAACTGTTAAACACTTTTGTCCCTCAAACTCTGTTTGGAACGTCCTTTGCCCCATGCTAAAACCTAATTGATAGACAGGAGGTCTTTGGGAAGGTGCCAATTAGTGAGCAATCAGTTTAACCATTAACAGCAGAAACAATGGCATCCCAGAGTCCATGAGACTACCCAGCTCCATCCCCCAGTAAAGACCCAGCAACCATGACACAGATGAGGGTGATGATCATAGAATCATAGAAAGGTTTGGGTTGGAAGGGACCTTTAAAGGTCGGCCACTCCCACTGCTGAATGATCTTTATAGACAATCTCAGCTTCAGCAAATGAAAGTTAAACACGTCAACCTGGACTGCAAGGAAGAGATTTCAAAGCACTAGAAGCATGCCTGCATGCAGAAAATTAATGCTGCTCAGGTGACATGTCACAGGTACAGAAAGCAGATATTTTCCCCCCTTTCCTAGTAGGAAAACCCTTGAGGCATGCAGGTATGAGGCTCCACAAGGTGGGAAGAGACAATGGTATAGGAAAAGGGATGTGGGACATGCTGTTTCTCCTTTCTCCCCCCACTAGCATCCCCCTCCAGTGCTTCCCTGGTGCCAGCTCTAGCACTCACTGGGTGTCTCAGTGAGCCAGTTTAACTCACTAATGTGGAAAAAAAACAAGCCTAAGGGGAAAAGCAATGATATTTAGGAGAAAAAAAATACAAAGCACTGTTTTCTGTTGTCTTAGTGTGTTCAGAGAATCTCATGATTGTCAGAGAGAACATCTTTCTGCTTTGATGGCACAGGGAAAGGAGAGAAGTAAGAGAAGCGCTGGAAAGATCAAGTCCCACTGCTTTCCACTGCAGTCGGCTCAGCTGCCCATAAAAGCTTTCTTCATGCTTAAGCCTTAAAGTTGGCTAATTTGCAGTATACCATGAATAAAAAGCAGAGGCAAAGAACTGATATAATGCAGTCTGGATTTGGGTTAGGGTTTTGGGTTTTGCTTGCTTGCAATGTTCTTTCTTAGCTCTTAGTTTCAGATCTGTCCATATCAAATTTCATTACCTGGCATTCAGCTGCATTAAGAGTCCCTGTAACACTGTGGGTTAAAAGAACAAGCACAGCAAAACACTTTCAGCCTGACTTACTGTCGTTCTCCCTCTGTAACTCTGCTTTGCTTGTAAACCACGTTGACAGCAGTGTCATTTGCTAGCCATTCCACATCAGTATGGTCGTGGCTGCTCAGTCCAACAAACACTTTGCAGGGGAGAGTCATCTTGGAGCCTGTTGGTAAAATAAAGATTAAAAAAACGTTCAGATACATATGGAAAGCTACGCTTTCTCTTGGTGAAAAACAACATCTCCAGTGGGAGATCAAGTTCCTACATACGTCAGGCACCACTGAACTTCAAAGCTGAAGTTAAGCCCCAGATTGTTTTTGATCTCCTACTCCTTGGCAGCAAGATCCTTTAGTTTGGCAGTCCTTCCTACTGCTAACCAGATTTCCAGTTGCAACAATTAGCAACTCTTGCACTAGGCACATTCCTCAAGAGCTAAGCTGTGTTCCTGTGGCCTTGCTCCTTCTGACGTACTACAGCTCAGAAGGCATGGTGTGGTTTATTGCTCTGGAGCAACTACATTAACCAGCAGGGTAGCTTTACTCAGAGGTGCTGTGGGCAAGAACATTCAGCTCAAGATGGAACCTCTAGAGATAGTACGATTGTGCAAAACTTCAGAAATTTTCCTATAATTGTTGTAACTCAGAGTTAAAGACAATGGCTCTTCAAATTAGTCTGTATTATATGGAAAACACAGGGCTTGGTAATGCATACAATTTTATTATTATATATGTGCAGATGGTGATTAAAAGGCTAAAAAACACCCCATGGAGATAGACAGGGAAAGAAAATTACTTGGTAGTCCTACTTTGATTGAAAGAAAAGTGGCAGTAAAAACCAAGACATCATAGGACACAGCTGTATGTCTCGTACCCAAGTTCAAAAGATTAGTGTAAAATGTACTTTCTGAGAAAAGGAAATACACCAGAAATTTATTGTCACAATATAATTGCTGAAGAAAAATTGATATCCTATCAAGGTACTTCCTAACTAACAATGACTGTCTAGTTCAAACAGTAATAAGCAATGAGAAATGTCTCCTCCCAAAACCACTAGACATCTTATTCAAAGCCAGCAGATAACCTAGACAATTCTGAGGAAATATTGAAAAAGGAGAGTTCTTAGTGAAGGGGCAACTCCAGATAACTGATTTAATCACGCAAACATGCTTTCATTGCTTTGGTAGTGGCTGATACATGCTGCAGTTCTGCAGCTTCTCCTACATGGCAGACAGCATCTGGTTGTAAACAATAAGAAGCAAATACTACTCCAACACATATCCTCAGCTGATCTAATTGAGATCAAAAGAACTACAACAATTTATGCCAACAAATTACACCATAGAATCTGAGAATCATTAAGGTTGGAGAAGACCTCTAAGATCATCCAGTCCAACCATCAGCCCCATATCACACTGCTTTAATTTTTCTTGATTAGATGATTCCAAAAATAATGTCAGGCCTTACCAAGAGCAGCCGATGTTGTCTTTTGTGTTGGATACACAATTATTGGGGTGATTCTCTTTTCTTGTTCTGGGGAGAGAAAACAAAACAGAGTTTGTGCTGGTGCAACAGAAAATCCGGGCATCACCCCAGAACCATAAATAGAAACATGCCACTTTGTTCACTTTCTTTCATCTCCCACTAAAGCATTTGATTATCACACCCGCTGGCAAAGGGAGAAATTCCAATTTCGAGCCCGGAGACGCGTGCTTGTGGACACAGACGGGATGGAGCGCACGTCTCCATCATCAAAACTGCCCTGGGAGCACTGAGCGGCCGGCGGAGGGTGCCCCCTGGTGGCCGCATGGTGCATAGCGCCCCTCCGGGCCCTCCCTGAGCCCGCCGCCTCCTCTTGCCAAACAGCGGCTTTCTCATCCTTTTTCATAGAATCACAGAGACACCAGGTTGGAAAAGAACCACTGGATCATCGAGTCCAACCATTCCTATCAATCACTAAATCATGCCCCTCAGGACCTCGTCCACCCGTGCCTTAAACACCTCCAAGAATGGTGACTTAACCACCTCCCTGGGCAGCCTCTGTCGGTGTCCGATGACCCTTTCCATGAAAAACTTTTTGCTAATGTCCAGCCTAAACCTCCCCTGGTGCAGCTTGAAGCTATTTCCTCCTTGTCTTGCCCTTACCTCTGTCACCTGGGAGAAGAAGCCAGTTCCCTCCTCTCTACAACCTCCTTTCAGGGAGTTGTAGAGAGTAATGAGGTCTCCCCTCAGCCTCCTCTTCCCCAGGCTAAACAACCCCAGCTCTCTCAGCTGTTACTCGTAAGGCCTATTCTCCAGCCCCTTCACCAGCTTCGTTGCTCTTCTCTGGACTCACTCCAGTGCCTCCATATCCTTCTTGTGCTGAGGGGCCCAGAACTGAACACAGGATTCAAGGAGCGGTCTCACCAGTGCCGAGTACAGAGGGAGAATCATCAACCTGGACCTGCTGGTCACGCTGTTTCTGACACAAGCCAGGATGCCATTGGCCTTCTTGGCCACCTCGGCACACTGCTGGATCATGTTGAGTCACTGTCAACCAACACCCCCAGGTCCTTCTCCTCCAGGCAGCTTTCTAGACAGACTTCTCCCAGTCTGTAGCTCTGCATAGGGTTGTTGTGCCCCAAGTGCAGGACCTGGCATTTGACCGTGTTAAACCTCATGCCACTGGACTCAGCCCAGCAGTCCAGCCTGTTTAGGTCCCTTTGCAGAGCCTCCCTACCCTCCAGCAGATCAACACTTTCACCTAGCTTAGTGTCATCTGCAAACTTGCTAAGGGTACCCTCAATGCCCTCATCCAGGTCATTGATGAAGACATTGAACAGGGCTGGACCCAGCACTGAGCCCTGGGAAACCCCACTTGTCACTGGCCTCCAGCTGGACTTAACACCATTTCCCACCACTCTCTGGGCCCGGCCATCCAACCAATTTTTCACCCAGGAGAGTGTGCGCCTGTCCAGGCCAGAGGCTGACAGTTTCCGTAGCAGAATGCTGTGAGAAACTGTGTCAAAGGCTTTACTTAAGTCCAGGAAGACCACATCCACAGTCTTTCCCTCATCCAGCTGCCAAGTCACTTTGTCATAGAAGGCAATCAGGTTAGTTTGGCAAGACCTTGCCTTTCATGAACCTGTGTTGACTGGGCCTGATCCCCTGAAGTCATCTGCAACGATGGCCCTCCTCCCCTTTCCTCCCCTCCATAATGAATTATTAGGTTTAACTATCACTGGCTTTTGCAACATCAAGTTCCTGCCTCTTCCAAGTGGCCCCAGCCCTGTTGGGATGCTGTGGGAAACTCATCGGTGCCAAAGCAAGCATGCCAACAAATTACACCATAGAATCTAAGAATCGTTAAGGTTGGAGTAGACCTCTAGGATCATCCAGTCCAACCATCAGCCCTGACAGCACCCCTGCTGCCTCAGCAGTGCTGAGAGGCCAAGTATGAACCCCCCTCCAGAGTTTTAGTGACAAAGAAGTGATTTACTTAGTAACATTGTAAGGTGTTAGCATTTACCAACAGTCTCTAGACGAATTGTCCTGGTGATTTCATATGTTACGTCTTCGTATGGCAATGAGAACTTGCAGGTGTAGTAGCCAGAGTCTGTTGGCAGCACAGAAGTCATGATCAGAGAATTCGAACCTTTTAGAATAACGTATTTTTCATTATTGTCTTCCAATGGCAGAGCATCCTGGAAAAAAGACAGTAGCTGGTGTTATGGTTCAAGTAGATATGGTTACACTATATGTGTCTTCCAGACAAAATTACTTATCCTTGCCCCTCTGTTAATAAAAGTCCGCTTTTCACCAGGAAAGTTGAGCAGTTCCACTTTCCCACCAAAGGGCTGGTTCTTCAAACATGTATCCATCTATAAACTGCCCTGAGGCACTATATGAATTGTGGAGAAATGCCATTTTAATCTAGTTGTAATGTGTGTGCATAACTTTTCAATACAGGGTACCTTTAAAGATGGAAAAGATATAAAAGGCTCTTTCCTGAAACCTCTTGATAATAATAGTTTAAGACATTCTTCTAAGACAAAACCATTTTAGTAATCATGAAGGTTTTCACAACACTATTATTTTCCATACATGATCTAAAAAGAATAGTTTTGTAAGGTATTCTTTGAAGACAAATACTAGTAATACCGCAGATATTCACAGAACTATTATTTTCCATGCATGATCTCATAAACTGATTGGTTTCCCGCTCCGTATCACTAACACTTTATTCACACATGAGTTGGAGCCCTGCTAAAAGCAGTGATGCTCCTTCTCCCTGAAGTTTGCATAATTCTTTCTAACAGTGATAGCAAGAACTGTATAGAGGAAAGAGGGCAACATTTTGCTTAGATAAGGGGATTATAGCCTGCTTTTAAAAGGAAATCTGAGCAGAAGCATTTTTCTAGTATGGTACCAAACACAACATAGGCACTGCTGCATGGAGCCAGCTTAGATATTGCATCATATGGTAAGAATGATAGCTGCATAAGGCAGAGTATACAATCACAGTGGGAGTGTAAATAAAAGCTAAACCAAGGTATTATGAAAACATAAGAAGAATCTTGAGCTGTCCAGTGAAAGATTATATGTCTGAGGATGATCAATGAAGGATATTTGATATTAGAGGCAAAACCTATCTTGCCTACCTGAAAAGCCACGGACAGGCATATTATGCAAGAGAAAGCTATCTAGTATTTCCAAACATCGTATTCCACTTGACTAACAAAAGCATCTGTACAGCTCACATGGGGGAAGCATCTTACTTTATGGGATTCACTAGAGAGGTCAAGAAAAGCAGCACAGCACCAAAGAGAAGAGGTTAATCTGCAGCGGCAACCCTGGAGTCAGGGATGCAATCTATCCTTAAAAACAGTTACATTTCCCATGAAATCACATAATATGTGGAACACCTTCACCCTTTGCTGAGTCAACCCCAGAGAATCCTTCTTAAAATATATGCACCTGCCCCAAAATTCTCATATGCTATGATGTGCTCATTACTTTAACAACAGGGTGTTCAGGAAAAGTGGAAATGTATGTGCCTTCACAAAGAGCATGGGATTAGAATTTGCACAATGAGGAGGTAAAAATTCTACCTTGTACCACTTGAGCTCGAGGTTTGTCCTGTTTGGTGTAAAATCCCACAGTTCAGGGCAGACAATCTTTCCAGAGGTGTAAGTGAACAGGACCTGGAAATAGGCAATCTCCTTAGCAGCTGTTTTCTCCACGATTGTGAGATGGATAGAGACCTCAGCACAGTAAGATGAGTTCCTACAGACAGAGTAGGGAGACTTGAGCACCCACCACTGACTCGAGTCAACATCTTTGCTTTTTTCCTGGCTTTACTTCCTTCTTAGCTTCTAAGAGGCCAAGCCAGAGATCATACCAGGAGGGATCCTGGAAAATCACTGGTAGTATTTTTTTGGCAAAATCTAAACACATTGCTGACACATGTCTGCCTTGGAGCTTCAGTCATTCCTTTTCTTTTTTGTACACCAAGTTTGCTGTGCACCCTTAAGCTATAATATGTTTTTAATTTTGCAAGAAGGGGAACATGTTTTCCTAAACAGTAGCAGGTACATCATGAACTCTTCGCTATTTTCTTGAAAGAGGTCTTGACTCTGAAACCCCTAATGATTAGGACCTAAGGATGAAATAAAAAACTTAAAGCATGTATTAAAAGACATTTGCAGTTACTATTGCAGAACCAGTAGACTTTTCACAGAATCACACAGAATCACAGAATCACTAGGTTGGAAAAGACCTCCAGGATCATTGAATCCAACCATTCCTATCAACCACTAAACCATGTCCCTGAGAACCTTGTCCACCTGTCTTTTAAATACCGCCAGCAATCACCAGTGATAAGGAAGAAGGAAGAAGAAAACCACTTCCAGAGCCTTGGTACATGCTTTGTAAGACAATCTGAAGTACAAACAAGGCTATTTGCTTTTCTGGAGCTGTAACACAATGGTTGTGTTCTGCAGCATGTTCCTGTTGTCCACAGCCCTGACTAGCTCATAAATAAACTAGAACAAATTCTCATATACGCTATTTCCTTGTGAGATCATAGCTAATACTGTATCACAATATATCCAGATATCAGCATATATAACTATAGGACACACAAAATGCATTTAAGAGTTCTGATTTTCCATGTTTTTTCACCAATAAAGTCATTGAAGAAATCATGTTATCCAGGCATGCTCTGAACACAAATGTAGTTTAGAATCAAGGTAATGTATTTTAGACATACTCATCTTGTTAGTGCACTAGATTTTAGTATAAATACCCACCTTCTGGTACAGATATATACTCCTGAGTCTTCTAGCATTGCTGGTAAAAACCAGAGAGCATCCCCTGCTGCCCAGATTCTTGAATCTTCATCTCTTCCTGATATCATGGCTTTTGAACCATTTTTATACCATGTGATATTAGGAGTCAAGGCAGAAATATCCAAATGTTTGTGTCTGGGGGAAGGGCATTTCAGAACCACAGGTTCTCCGTGCAGTTCATAGTAGTGTTTGAAAAACACAGTGTGATCTGGGCAGTTTTCTATATAAATCAGAGATATGTTTACATTACTGTCAGCCAGGCACATCAAAAAGAAGAGACAGGGAGGCAAGAAAAGAAAAATATATGCCTTTACCTGTGCTTTTGACTTGCTGGAGTCTGAAAGCAGAGGCACCTGCTGTGGACATCACCAGGACAAAGAGGCTATACATTTCCCCAGTGGAAATTAGAATTAGAAGATCAAGGGAAAGCGTCTTGAAATCTAGAGGAAAGTTTATCACAAGAGGGAAGATACAATGAAAATACTCAATGTTAGTGTAAAAGTTAACTGTTTATTTCCCCACTCCAGACCTGGTGAGATTTGGGTCACAATTAGTAAGCAGAAAGTCTTCTTTCTCTCTAGTTTATGGGGGCTGACTTGTGAAACAATAGCATCAGGGTTGGCACAAACAGATCACTTCTATCCCTTTCCTTTCATTCAAGGAGATGCAAAAAACACACTGAAGTCCCCAGGGCTTGTCGGTGCAAGAGCTACAGGTGGAAAAATCTAGTTTCTGCTTATTTTACAATAAGATGTGACCAAGACATGGATCAGCTGTTTTGAATCATCTGTAGTGCAGCAAACTTGGGGAAACACAGGAGCAAAGATGCAGTAGAATCTAATTCAGTTACTTAAGCTGTCATTTCTGGTGTTTCCCAAGGTTGTGTGAACTTAATTAGATTCACTTTATCTTCCCCACAGAAGCTACCAAAGAAGTCCAACTGGCATGAATAAGTCTGCAGGTGAACTTCCTGCTGTAAGAGCCAAGCTTTTAAAATCCCCTACAAATATTTCTCTTGAGGCAAAAATCTTTGACTCCTGTGGCATGCACCCCTAATTTGTTGGTCCCCAAGTGAGTGTTCTGCATGGACACTATTACCATCTGTGCTAAAAAAAGATGAGGAAAACCCAGAACAACTTCCCTAAAAATTAGCCACAGTGATATCAAGGGAAAAAAGAACTATCAGCTGCCAGTCAGTCATTAATGGTCATGTGTTGACTTGGCACAGGCAAGGCAGTATGTACATCACTGAATACTTTCTGGTCTGCCATGAAGTTTCAGCTGCTGCTACAGAGTTGATTGATTATCTGTTGTCTCAGTGTATTGCGGGTAAAAAAGACATAAAACATGACATATATAGGCATCAGTTTATGCTCTATGTATGTAAGGTATTTATGTGCAATGCGGTATACTGCATTGCACATAAATACCTTACATACATAGAGCATAAACTGCATATGATGCATACTATTTCCATTTTATACACAGAAATATAAATTACATGCATTTAACAATAGCCCATCTGTGATTGTGCCAAAAGCAAAATATATTTCTACCAATATAGCACAGTCATATTCATAGGTACTCACCTTCAGGTATCTTCTGTTTATGCCATCATGCTCATATTTATAATGTGGTTTTTCATCCTAATTCCCCCCTGTTCTAGTAACTATACTTATCTGACATCAGGTAGTTTGACTATAGTAAACTATTTCCAGCTTATTGTCATGTCCACACCACCACAAATCCAGCCTCTTGCTTGATAATAACTTTTCACAACCATGGGTCATCTCCTCTAGTACTAGATCTGCAAGTTTCCAGGGCATTGGTGTGAAGCTGTAGCCCCTCTTGATTACACATGGACTTGGTTCTAAGGGTTCTGTGTCATTAAAAAGCCCCATGATTCGCATGTAATACCCAGTAACAGGGGACTTCAGATATTTTGCCTGATGTGAAAATACTTGGTTATTTTTTTTGGAACATTCTAGACTCTCTGGTATAGTATCTAGCAACCTCCACAAACTCTACACAATCTGAGAGTTTAGGGGAGGTTTTCATTCCCAAATTTCCATCAGATTCACTTACCTATTGTTCTGTAGTCTTTCAACCATGAGCTACTCATGAAATGATATAAGACAGAAAACCACTAGTGAGGACCTTATAAAGGGTTTAGCTCAACACAGCGGAAATTTGCCTCTTGTTACCCAATCAGATCTGTGTCAGAATCAAACGACACTTTAGACCCAGCTTTCTTTCCTTCCGTAGAGGAGGAAGAGAGAAACAGAGACACACAGAGAGAAGAGAAAAAAAAAAAATTGGACATCCCAAAAAAATAAAAGGGGAACTGACTGCTAAACATATGACTAAATTTCCCTTTTTCTGACGAGCAATATTCTGTATACACTCATGTCTTCACATGACTATTCCACTATCTACCTCAAATCAAAAATTCTCATGGGTAACAAAAGGTGTCCTGCAGCATAGTCAGCAGCTAAATAATTGCAGTCTTCACGTAATGTGGTTTAGAAAATTCTTCACGGACAACATAAATCTTTTGTGACTTCACAAATCACTTGTGAATCACAAACGAGTTGATTCCCCTTTCTTTCCATAACAGCTATCTTAGTGTCACAGCTTACATTAAGATCCTTTTTGCAGAGGAGTATAAAGAAATAGCAAGATATGAGCACAGTATGACATCCAGGCTCATGAGCAGAAGGGGTAAGAGGTGGTTTATGGATTGTGGTAATATTCACAGAATCATAAAATCATAGAATAGTTTGTATTGGAAGGGTCATCTAGGCCAACCCTCCCTGCAATGATCAAGGACATCTTCAATTCCATCAAGTTATCCAAAGACTTGTCCAATCTGACCTTGAATGCTCCGAGGAATGGGGCATCTACCACCTTTCTGAACAACCTGTTCCACTCCATTACCACCTTCACTGCATTTCTATCTAGTCTAAATCTACTGTCTTTTAATTTAAAACCATTACCCCTTGTCCTGTTTAAACAGGCCCTGCTAAAATGTTTGTCCCCATCTTTCTTGTAGGCTTCCTTTAAGTATTAAAGTCTGCAATAAGGTCTTCCTAGCACCTTCTTTTCTCCAGTCTGAAGAGCCCCAACTCTCTCAACCTTTCCTCAAGAGAGGTGTTCCATCCTCCTGATTGTTTTTGTGGCCCTTCTCTGGCCCTTCTCCAACAAGTCCATATCTTTCCTGTGTGGAGGACTTCCAAGCTGGATGCAGTACTCCAGGTGGTGTTTCACCAGAGTGGAGTAGAGGGTCAGAATCAACTCCCTCAACCTGCTAGTCATGCTTCTTTTGATGCAGCCCAGGATACAGTTGGCCTTCTGGGCTGCAAGCACACATTGTCAGCTCATGTCCAGCTTTTCATCCACTGGTACTCCCAAGTCCATCTCAGCAGGGCTGCTCTCATGTTGGCCTCCACCTATTTAGAAGAGGGCAGTCTAGCAGAGGACTTCATTCTGATGGTGAAGCACAAGTCTATTTTTCCTTTGCCTGGTCCTGAGACATGATGCCTCCTGCAGGCAACTCTGCATTTCTGACAGTTTCTAGATCCCTCAAGGAACCGTTGCCATGTACTGCCTTTTTGCTAGTCCAGGAAGGCAACTTGTGACATCCAGCTGACCTGCCCAAACTGGAGTCTGCACACAGGTCCCTGCTAGCAGATCTCAGTAAAATACCCTACCCTCCCCAGACTTTAAAAAATTCAGCTAAGTAGCACTGGCCGAGTGCACTGGAGTCCTAGCCTAAGGGTAAGGTCTTGCGGTGTTCTCACTAATCAAATAATGACTGAGTAATAAAAAACACATAGTTGTTTATCATAGTAAGCATGTAAGAATTCTTTGTTATTTAACCTTAACATGATTCATGAACTCTTGTTTCAACCAATATCAGCCTCATTATGTGTGAGACCTCAGAACACTATTTAAGAGATTAAAAAGTACCAGTGTTTGAGACTGTGCTGCCATCTGCTAAAGAGAGAAGGAACGTATAGATCATGACATCTATTAACATACTGTAATCTTTGGAGATGTATCATATGACATATTGTTTTGTGCAGGCAATATACACCACATTACAGCAACTTCAGTAAATAAACAAAATGAAAAAAATCGCAAAGCCTTACATTTCAGTCTGCAATGGTCTTCATGGTTTCTATATCCTGACCAACACCATCATTGCAAGAGTTTCTATAGCTGTCAGCTCCACACTACTGCCCAGTTTTCCTTAAGCAGTCCTGTTATCCAGGAACCTGAAAGGTTGATAACACAACTAAACATCATTACTGCCTTGTGGTCCCAGATCTTCTCAGTGAAAAGAAAGAATTCATCTTCACTGATGTCGAACTCCTATATATGAACTCCAAAAGCACTGGTCTGGCTCTCTGAAGCCCCTGCACTTCATTCTGAGAACTTGATCTCATGAGTTATAAAAATATTTCAGCCCTTCTTTTTGTAGTTCACTGTATGGCAGCTAGAGAGATGACAGTCAGATTGGGTGACCTACATCATACTAAGTCTCAGTTCAGGCTATTATTATACAAGTGACATAGGTAATGGAGGTGGGAGTTTTAAATGGTAACTAGTGTCATGGGGGCCTGGCAAGTTCCTAGCAAATAAAACCAGGCATTTACCAGACTCAAAAAGAACAAAACTGCAGGAAGTTAGGTTTGATGTCTGAAAAAGTTGTACCTACCAACTGCTGCAAATGCATTCATTACATTCTCTGAGTAAAGTCACCCAACAGTAGGCTGCTCAGCAAGCAACAGGACTAATATAACTTGCTTTTCTGGAGAATTGTGCCTCTTGCCCTTACACACAGATACACACAAACACAGACACCTATCCACTGCAACCTCTTCAACTCTGCCCTCATGGTCTTTCTCTACCACATTCCAGCCCTTTCCTTCCCACTGCTCCACGTCATCTGCTTCCACCTCACTCGTGACTGGTTTGTCTAGGTCAGGCGCAGCACATCCTCATGCTTGCTCACAACTACATCAATACTAACTGGTTGACTTGTCGTTGTCCATCACCACATATAAGATCTGGGCTCTGACTGACTGCTCTCCATGAGGCAATGTTTTGGAATTCTCATCTGTGCACATCAACAGTGATCAATTTTTATCAAACTTCTACAAATCCAGACTCTTTGAAAACAAAGCATCTTGGAAAGTACAAAAGAAGCAGGCTAAAGGATTCAAACTGAGTTATAATGCAATAACCTATACTGTCCTGCCTTAGAAAACTAAACTAAATCCAAATATCTACAGAGTAGCAATGCAGTTTCCAGACAGAAAAATGTCCTCAGATACATCTAACAATGATCAACACTTTTAATAAACTTTCTTCAGAAGAGATGCCCCCTGACTGTCTTTTATTCAGAAAATATCCTGATCACATGCAGCAATCCCAGGACTTTAAGTTAAAATAGTGTATATGGAGTTGCAGAAGTTTGGTTTAAAATAACTCAGGAATCAATGGAAGACATAACAAGTATTTTTTAGGAGCTGTTTGCTGAGAAGACCATGTCACTTTGCGGTCAGTTATTACTGAGTATTTATAACCAGAAATATGCAAGCCTAGCAGCTATATATACAGAGAGATTCTCTTAGGGAAGTTGGTGTCATTCTGTGGTTTCACTGTGCCGATGATTCATTCATACAACTCAAGTTGCTGGAGCATATCTGTGAAATTCCTGGCTTGAAGACAAGGCTATTCCCCTTACACCTCACTCATTGCTCATCACGTCAGATCACTATTTCCCAAACCAGGGCTACATGCAGCTGCCTTGCCACAGTTCTTCTGGGATGTCCCAATAAAATAACCAAAATCTCAAGTAATATTTAATGATCTGGTAATTTCTTGCAACAGAGGATTTCAAGGTATGAGCAAGGTATGTCTGTTCAGTATACCTAGTCCATGGAAGGGGAAATGGAAACTTAGGGATTACTGAGCAGAGATAATACCATTTCTATGAGGAACAGTTAAGATGCCAGCTTTTTCTGGTGACTCCCAGGTTCTACTGTCTGTCCCGGAGGAACTTATCCACGTGCATCTTTGTCTGATGATATTTGGCATCCAGGAACTACACTCACATGGACTTTGTTATTTATTTTGCTCTTCACTTTGGCTGAACCAGCTTCATACAATTAAAAGTAAAATATAAAAAAAAAAAATCTCTGGTTAACATAATAAAGTGGTGAGGCATTAAGAAAAACTGAATGTTGAAAGCTAACTGGCAAACAGAGGCAATGTAAACCACAACTATTGCACCAACATATGTTCTTGGGCTTATTGATATGGGTAAACCTGTTTTTAATAATTTATATTTTTTATGCACAGTTTCCAGATGGGCTCTTGAGGAGCACAGAGATGGAGAAGAAATTAAAAAAGCTATCCAACTCTGAGAAACACGGAATTAATGGGACAGAAAGAGAAAGACTAAACAGAGGAATTAGCCCAATGCACCACAGACGCCAATAATATAGCAATTTTCATGCTTATCCAGAGGAATAAGTGTTGTCACACAACAGATGTATGTGGTGGACTGGGAAAAACCTGAGGAGATGGACCAAGGGACTTATACACTCTGTCATGAGGGACTACTCATTTGGCCAGAGAAGCAACAGCTTTCTTACAGATTGCCTCCCCACTATCCCTTGGGCTCCTGGGTTATCCACAGACCCTTTCACTTCAAAAGAATAGGCAGGCTATGATTATAATTATACTGTTCAAGAACTGGAAAGGGTGGGGAGGTGCAGACCTTTGCTGTAGAAGTCAACAAGCTGCAAGGGACAAAGCAATGTCTAGAAAAGCCCAGAGTCAGCAGCAATGAGGCCAGAAGTATTTCAAGCAAGAAGTGCCTCTCTTGCTCTCACAATGAATGGAGTTTGGGTTGACCAAGGAGGCTCTCCCTGCATGTAAATATCTCATCTGCAATGTAAATATCACACCTATATTGGCAATACCTGTCTGGGACACTGGAAGATCTTTATCTTGCCCTCTAGCGTTGCACACAGACTATCAGCAGCAGATTAAATTGTCTGTGCACAAACATGTAGCCACAGATTTGTGAAATAAAGAATTTACTTTTTAAAAACGGGCAGACTGGTTGGCTGTTTATTTGAGGAATAAAACCATCATTGGCCAAAATCTACATGACATACAAGGCAATGTGAATGAGCAGTGAAGGAGAATTGTTGTAAAGCCAAGTTTGTTGCAAGTTTCAGAGGTGAAGTCCTTTCTCTGTCCCTATACACTTAACTGGAGAGCTGACTGTAAACTGCTGGACAGTGGTAGCCTCCTCATCACCACTTCCAAATTCCTCTCCGAAACTACAATAAAAGTAGGGGGGGAGATCTCTTACTGCCCTTCCTTCTGCCATCAATAGAATTATAGGTAGGCTGAATGGCATATATTGTGTGTCAAACAGCAGCTTTACTAGTACAAAGCCTCAGATGCTGATAATTGAATTCTTCAAGTGAAATCCATAGTATCACTGTTGAAATGTAAGCATAAATGCATATGTGCTTCTTTGCAGACCTACAGATGATGACTGACTAATCAAGTGGACAACAAGGCAGCTTCTTAGTCAGATTAAGTAAACCTACAACATAGACTATCTGCTATGACTCAACGCAGGGTTTTAAGCAAAGCTGCAGCACTGACACTGTCACTATGCCGAGGCTGACCACTGGGAGCTAAGGGTTCCAAGGAGAACAGCAAGTAGACATTTCCCACGGCCATGGCATCTTCTCATGTCAGACAGTGAGTCAGTAGGGGCACGAGGGGCATATTTTGAAAGCTGGAAAAAAGCAAACCTGAGATTCCCAAGTAGACTTTTTTCCCCTTCACTTCCAAAATCACAGTGTTTGCTTGCAGCCATGATCAGTGGTTTTATAGATGAAGCAATTTAATGTGCTTTATGGGCTTGCATGTGGAAAGTGTAGAGGGATTTAAAAAATGATCACACAAAGCCTGCAGTAACAGCAGACGGGGAAGAAAATGTGCCTAGTTGAAGAACATCAAGTCATATAGAGTTAGATGAGCCAGAACAAAAGGGACAACATAAAATTTCTAAATAAATTATGGGGTTTGGTTTAAGCAGCCAACCCAGCAAACAAGAAATTCCAGAAGCAAAGAGAAAAGCAGATGATAAATATTTTTATTAATTATTGTATTTTTGCTAGCTGAACTTAAATTTCATTAGTAAAACTTTGCTTCATAGCTATGAAAACCACTGACAAATATGTCCTATGATTAGGGGAAAACTGAGCTGTATGGATCATAGATTGTTGTAGGTGTGCTAGAAGGGTAATATTAGGCATTCAGTTCATTATTACATGTTACTGAATGAAATCTTTATCTCACCAAGCAGATGAAGTCATTTGTTTAATGCAGACTGCAAATCTTCTCATTTATCTTAGTTTTAATGTCCTTCTGACACACAAGTATATTTCACACATTTTAAAAAGTAGGAGTATTAAACACAGTTAGTGGATACTATTACCCAAAGTACATCTTTTCTACTCCATTACCAAGATGTGTAATTCAGCTATCACAGAACTTGTGGGGAGCTGAAGATGTGTGAGGGGTGGGGTGTCACAGGGCAAAAACATATGGAAGTGCATATGGAAGTTTCAGTTGTACTTGGCATTCTTCCTTAATACTTGTCCTGTGTTTAGTGTCACGATGGTCAGCAATTCTAACTGGAATTGGGAGTTGTTTGAAAGAACATGTGACAAGATGGACTTGTTCTGGACCAGTGGTATAACAGAAGAGGGAGTTACAAATAAAGGGATGACAAATAAATAGATGCAACAGGTATTACTTCTCAAGGGTGGGGAAAGGCTCAACATATTTGAAAACAGGAATTAGGAGAAATCAATTCAGTTCAGAAGAAAAAGGCTCAATCCCAACTTTACCATTATCCTGCTAAAGAGGAAATGCAAAAGCAACCTGAAGTGATATTGCAAGACTGTATTTCCTTGCAATGAAGTTAGGGTAAGATTAGTCTTTCTTTTTACCTTCTATTTGTCTGTTGTGCTGGTTCATGTACATATTGAAGCACTAAATAAAGATTTTGAAGCATTCATTCATGTTAATGAACTCTTTTGTTTTAATAAAAACAGTTACCATCAGCTGAGCTTAGAGGATTCTGTTAGATACATAATGGCTAACCACAGAACAGAAGTAGAAATACATATGAGGCAGCAAAATGAAGCTTAGGAGTATTTCAGACTTCAAACTCATTAAACTAAGCCCTTCTGCACATGATGTTTTGTACCAGTTGAGAAGGGAACTCATTATTTCAATAACTGGTTTCTAAAAACTTTCTAAGGATTTTAAGCATGATGGGGAGTCAAGACAATATTTAACATCATTTGTTTAAATCATTGTTATCGATATCAATAATTTGAAAAGAAAAAAGGGCTTTTAACTGCAATATAGCTTTAGTATGAAAAATTTCTTTAATCACAAGATGGAATAGCATTCATTTCAATTCAGTTAATTTGAATTAGGGAGACTCCAACGTCAGGATTTACCACTTACTGGAAAATTCGGCTAATTTTAATGAAAGATTGCAAGAAAGTGGTGAGTTTTCTCCTTCAAAACATTTCTGGATTGAGAGCTTCCTTCCCAACAAAACTGAAATTCCTGTTGGTCATTCTGTCTGTAGCTTCCAGGATCTGTTAGCTCAGAAGCATTTGTTTTACCAGAACCCAGAAGAGCCCTTCACTTTCTTTAAGGACAGTTCATCAAGCCTGATCTTCTTATAAGGACAGCTCATCAAATCTGATCTTCTCATAAGTGCTGAGCCATTCCCCTTGTCTTCACACAAAGCTGAAGGATCTCAGGACCTTTACAAGTTACTTTTTTTACTAATATACAAGTTCTTGTGAGAAGGCCTCCTAGGGAGAATGGTTTTGGTAGGATGTATGAATAACTGATAATGGCTTTTGACTTGATACCATAGTTATGGGAACAAAATAAAATGAAAAAAAAAAAAAAAGGTGGGGGGAACTGAATTTAACCATGTAATAATGATATGACAGGACTGTTTGGAAACTTTGGTCATTTTTTGTTCCCTTGAAGGTTCAATTGGTCAACTCTGCACAGCGAGCACATGACATTCAGGAATACCATATCTGGCTGCTCCTTAGTATTTCAGAGCTGATGCTGAGATGAGAGGATCGCAGTTGCATGTCCCATGCAGAAGTCACAGGATCATTTGCTGGATTTTAAGATATCCAGGAGAAATCCTGGAGATAAGAAACAAGTAAGAAAGCACATATTCCTTAGCACTCCAGTGGTATTTTTTAGACTCGTTAGAAACTCTCGCTATCTTTCAGTACAGAGAAGGATAGAAAGAGAGAGAGAAAGAGAGATATTTAGAGAAATATACATATCCATCCATATGTGGAGAAATACAGAGGCTGCCACCTGCTGAACAGATAAAGTTGTATTTTAATTGCAAGGTCCCCAAAAGAATCGAGGAAATAAAAGCCCTGCAGGGTTTCCATTCTTCCTATGCTGTCTTTTTATCATTGCGCCATGCAAATGGAAACTTCTGCAAGATGCTTGCTGTGCTCATCAGGGAACACCAGAGTGATCTGACCAAAATTGTTTAGTGTAAGCCAGAAGAAGGTTGTGGAAACTCAGAACTACTTTACAGCAAAATACCAACCAGAAAAATTTACTTATTAAAAGCACAGTTAATGCATTTTAGTTAAGTCTACATAGATAGTGAGAACCTGAGTACTAGGTTAAAAAATATTTGGTTTATATAGTTCTACAACATTAAAAAATCCAGTAGAAGCAGCGTTGTGGGTTTTTAGGTCAAACTCCAATAGCAAGTTTGCTGGTCATACCATGCATGCTAGAGGTTAACAACCTCTTGCAGGACCTTGGCATCTGAGCGTTCTACAGAGACTATGATGCTGTGCTCAAGAACTTGCCCTGACCGCTTGCCTCTTTGTCTTAGGACAAATATTTTTCTTTGCTTTCCATATTCGCTACTAAAATAGAAGATCAGGATTTTCTAGTATATCCTCAAATTATCAAAGTATTGTTTTTGAAAGCGTGGTGGAACAGAGGAAAGGTCTGAAATTTTCTGGCATTGTAGTTTGCCAAAGAGACACAATGCAATGCAAGCAGACACTGGTTTTAACACTCTACTTGAATGAGTCTTTCAAAACTATATAATGTTGCAATAAAGAAAAGTGTCTTGCAGAATTGTTTCTTGGGGCTGTGCTTTCTGAGAAGATGAAGAAACAGCACCTCGAGGAAAAGATTCTGTTAGTATACTGAGTTTGATGGTTTTGTGAGAGAAGTTTTCATCAGGAGATAATGTACAGAAGGGCTAAAGAGTCTGCACTTTCAACAAGACTTATGCCTGACTTGGGATCTGTCATGAGTTAATTCAAGTTGCTTTGGGATCAGCTGTCTCATGCCCAACAAATCAAATGCAACATTTGCAAACTCTACAGTATTATATGCATGTCCTCAAGCCCCTTTCTGAAACCAATTCTTCTAGTGGGAACAGGTTTACTTCCAGTAAAGCTGATTCATCTGCACCCTCAGCCAAGTTCTGCTATGCCACTGATGTATATTCTTGTCCATCTCTTAACCTGTTCTCCTCCATAACCCTTAACTCTCTGCAGACTTCTGTCCTCCCAGTGCCCTTTATTGGTCTTACCTGAGCTGCTACAACCAGATCACATATTGAGATGGGGTCTTTATTATCTTTTGCTATTAAAAGAAGCTTTATTGTGTACAGAGGTAAGTTATGTACTGGTACAGCCACAGTAAAAGATAGGTCACAAGCAGAAATAGGATCAGGACACAGAAGACAAACAGAGTGGTACTGACAAATCCAGGAGAGAATGTTATTACCATAAGGAATTCAACTGCCTCATTTTCCACTCTTGAACCCCTGTAGAGAGGTCTCTTAGCCATGTGTCTTGTTCATCCACAAAGGCTGCCCACTCACAGCCACCAGCTACCATGATAGGAAGATCTTTCTCAGCAATGTTCAGTAACTGCACATTTCATTGTGTTCATATGTGTACTTACGTGCACACTGTAAGTTACTCAGGAAAGAGGTCTTTTTCATGAGAAAAAGTAACACATGCATAAGTGTGTGTGTATATATATATATTTATATATATGTGTGTGTGTGTGATAAAGATTCTTCATAAATAAACTACTGGAAAACACCCCCAGATCCAAAGGTATGAATGACCTGTGATCTTTCACGGGTCATTCAGCAGTCAGGGATTGGGGGTTGTAGCATTGCAGAGAAATATCCATGATAATTGGGGAATTTGAAACCATAAGAATGTCAAATCAATCACAGTAGGCCAGACTAGAAGGTCCTGTAGCCCCTGCTATTGACAGTAGCCTGCAGCTGATGTTTAAGGAGACATCAGAACACAGCACATGCAGTGCAACCTTTCCTCTTTCTGTTTTCTAGCAACTAGCAATTAAGGTCTTTCAGAGCCTCCAGAAAGGGTTGATCCCGTCACTGTCTGGACTACCTTCAGCTTATACCACACACTGTGGCAGTGAGTTCTGTGGTTTAACTACATTCTTGGTGTAAAAATACTACTCCTTTTTGTATACTTTAAATGTACTGTCTGATAATTTAATGGATTGCCATCTGTAGCCAGTAGTGAGTCAGCAAACACACATTCCCTCTTCACCTTTTCCATACTACTTCTGACTTTCAACGCTGGCCATATTCTCCAAATTGTGACTCCTCTCTGTGCTATCAAATATTTAATCTTGCTGTAGAGGAAGCGGCCCCAGGTCCTCCATCATTCTTACTGCCCAAGTGTGTACATTTTGTAATTTTACATCTCTCTTGAGCTAGGATGGACAGAATTACACATATGCATAATATGAACTTCAAAAGCATCTGTAACAATATTTTTTGTTGTGCCCTTTATTCTCTTTCTACCAGTGAAATCCATCAGCCTTCAGTCCCAGAAGTCGAACTGTGTCTAGTCACAAACAACCTCCTCTTTGCCAATGAGCGTTATTGCTGGGCAAATGTACTTTACTGCAGTTTCCCCTGTCTTGCATCATCATCATCTACTGAGTGGGTTAGCAAACTACAGGCAGCAAATTTGCAAACAGCAAAGTCTACATGCAGTTCTCACACTGGTTTGCCTTTGCAGCAAGTTTTCCCCATAGCCCAAGGCGAGTGGTTTTTGAGCAACGAGGCTGGTGAGGGGTCTGGAGAACAGGCCTTATGAGGAATGGCTAAGAGAGCTGGGGTTGTTTAGCCTGGAGAAGAGGAGGTTGAGAGGAGACCTCATTGCTCTCTACAGCTACCTGAAAGGAGGTTGTAGAGAGGAGAGAGCTGGCCTCTTCTCCCTAGTGACAGGGGACAGGACAAGAGGGAATGGCCTCAAGCTCCGCCAGGGGAGATTTAGGCTAGAGATTAGGAGGAAGTTCTTCACAGAGGGTCATTGGGCATTGGAATAGGTTGTCCAAGGAGGTGGTTGAGTCATCTTCCCTGGAGGTGTTTAAGGCACGGGTGGGTGAGGTCTTGAGGGACTTGGTTTAGTGTTTGATAGGAATGGTTGGACTAGAAGATCCGATGGGTCCCTTCCAACCTGGTTGTTCTATGATTCTATGATTCTAAGTGGCTTCTGATGCAATTAACGTCTTTCACTGCCAGCCCATCCCTCTGACCTCCAGGACTATGCCCCTCTGCCTGCTTTTGTCTGGCCCTTTTCCAGCGGTGCCACTAGTTAGTCGCTTATAACTGTCTGGTTGCCTTCAGATTCAGCTGCTTACCAAGACCACAAAGTACATCAAAGCTTTTTCTAAGGAAGCAGAATTTTAAAAAGTTACCCATTTGCAGGAGTAGTGGAGTTGCAGAAATGATACAGGTGAGCCTAAGGTATCGTGTGTTTTCTAGGGCACTGTGCAGAACATGCACAGGTTTCCCGAAAACATCTGGCACAGTGGTGGAGCAATGCTTGATGGGACAGTTGACTGGAACTCACAGCACTTATTGGCAGTCTTTGTTCATGTGGGACGTAGTGAAATGAAACCTATGGACACCGATTGCAGAACAAATTGTACTGTACGTGCACTACTCACGCAACCATATGGAGTTCCAACACAAAGAGGCAGCTGAAAATGTAAATATGCCCCTAAGGGCAACCTTATGTTTAAAAACAATTCACCCTTTGCATATGATTTGTGCTCAATCTCATGCTTTGCACTCTGTGAGTGAGTGTGAGTTGTAGATCTCACATTTTCTAGATGAGCAAGGTAGCAGTAACCTACCCAGAGCTCACTGTACAAAAAGCATCCTATAACTACTCAAGTAATAAGAGGACATGCTTGTGAAATAAGACCCTGTGACTGTGTTTACTTAGGCAACATCTCCTTTGCAAGTATTCATTGATCTGTTGTCCTCAGGGGCCATCCCAGATTGCGTATTGCCTACTCTGTTCCGGAAGAATTGCCCCACACTGTAAGGCTTCAAGTTGCTTCCTCTTTACAAGTTTGATTTTGACAAGTTTGCAGCTCACTTGACATCAAAAAACTCATCCTGGCTGAACTGGTCCAGTTTTCAGCCAGAGCAAGTTAGCAATGCTGGGGAATGAGATGAGAGGGAAACATCTGAGATCAATTAGAATTTTCTTCTGGAAATATATCCTGGAAGGTACCATGTAAACAGACCTTTTAATCACTCATGTCTTAAAGTTTAATGTGGCATGGTTTTGTACATTCATTTTTTTCTCCAGTCCCTGTGATCCAGGAGTTTGGGAATCGTGGCTTAAGTTACCAATTATGACACAACATAATCATAGAATCATAGAATCACCAGGTTGGAAAAGACCCATTGGATCATTGAGTCCAATGATTCCTATCAACACTAAAGCATGTCCCTCAGGACCTCATCTACCTGTGCCTTAAACACCTCCAGGGAAGGTGAATCAACCACCTCCCTGGGCAGCCTATTCCAATGACCAGCGACTCTTTCCATGAAAAACTTCCTCCTAATGTCTAGCCTAAATCTCCCCTGGTGGAGCTTGAGGCCATTCCCTCTTGTCCTGTCCCCTGTCACTTGGGAGAAGAGGCCAGCTCCCTCCTCTCCATAACCTCCTTTCAGGTAGTTGTAGAGAGCAATGAGGTCTCCTCTCAGCCTCCTCTTCTCCAGGTTAAACAACCCCAGCTCTCTCAGCTGTTCCTCATAGGACCTGTTCTCCAGCCCCTTCACCAGCTTTGTTGCTCTTCGCTGTACTCACTCCAGAGCCTCAACATCCTTCTTGTGGTGAGGGGCCCAGAACTGCACACGGTATTCAAGAAGCAGCCTCACCAGTGCCGAGTACAGAGGGAGAATAACCTCCCTGGACCTGCTGGTCACACCATTTCTGACACAAGCCAGGATGCCATTGGCCTTCTTGGCCACCTGGGCACACTGCTGGCTCATGTTCAGTTGGCTGTCAACTAGCACCCACAGGTCCCTCTCCTCCTGGCAGCTTTCTAGACAGACTTCTCCCAGTCTGTAGCTCTGCATAGGGTTGTTATGCCCCAAGCTCTGCTAGGGTTGTTGTGCCCCAACATAATACAAAATAATAGTGTTAAATTGGAAGAGGGAAGATTCAGATTAGGTATTAGGAAGAAATTCTTCACAATGATGATGGTGAGGCACTGGAACAGGTTGCCCAGGAAAGCTGTGGCTGCTCCATCCCTGGAAGTGTTCAAGGCCAGGCTGGATGGAGCCTTGAGCAGCCTGATCTGGTAGGAGGTGTCCCTGCCTATTGCCATTGCAAGGGGGGTGGAACTGAATGACCTTTAACATCCTTTCCAAACCAAACCATTGTATTATTCTGTGATCTATTAGACTAATATTACCTGCATGGTTTTCTTCCTAACAAGAATGTTAGGCATTTGTTGCACATTGTGGGATGCTTCCAAGCTACATTTCTCCAGTTGTGTTGGATGTGGGAGGTGCTTCCTTTTGATTGCCTCATTCATCACTGAGTTGCTCACAAAAGTACTGAGTGCCACAACACGGTTGTTATTGTAAATGTTAGGCACATCCGTATTACCCTAAATAGGACCCAGAGCTTTTGTTAGCTAGACTGGGTGGTAGCATGATGTGTTGAATATAACAAGGTATCAATGTTGTTTTCTTTACAAAAATTATAACCAAGTTTCCTACCCAACATTTCCCTCCAGCAGCTGGAGTTGAAGGTATATACTATTCCATAATGATTCCTGATGGTATGATTATGAATATTGAATCAGTGCTGTGCATCCATCCACACATAACTCTGTTATAAACACCAGTACAACAGGAAAAGCAGCTACAGAAATGGACACACTGTGTGATTGGTCAAGTCAGTATTTCACTACTTCTTTCAGCCCTGGCCTTACGCTCTTCTCTTTGTTGTTGGGTTTTGTTTTTCTTAATGGACTCTCCTCTCCACTTTTTCAAATCTGAATGCCTGATACAAAATTAACATTTTTCCAGTGGATTGTCTTGCACTTTTTTTGTTTGCTGTCGTATTTTTTTTTTCTGAAAGATTTAATCGACATTTCAACAAGAAGAAACCATGTATAATTTTTGCCAAAAAATAATTGCTCCCTTCTCCATCTGTGACACACCATGAGTACTTGTTTTCTCATGTATCCAGCACTTCTTTTCAGCAGCACTAGAGACTAAAACAAGTTGAAATATTTTACTATTTGAATATTAAAGAGAAACATACTCTTTACATCAAATATGGTCCTATTTGTTTCAGAAACCAAACAAGCAAAAATCTGATTTCCATGAACTTTTTTAAAGCTCTTTTCCATTCTACAGGGTTATCAGTGCTCAGCTGAAGTACACTCTCCTTCCCCAGTTCATACATTGGATCTTACTATCTACTAAAAAGACAGCTGGTGCCCATCTGTCTGTGCACAATGCCACTTACTCTGCTAACTTAAATAGCCTGGGTTTTAGCTGCTTGTTCCCTCCTCTCTTTTCTCATATCACACACTGTTCATGCCAAGGATGCCATACTTTCTTTAAATATGTCTCAAATACATCACTTTTAAAAAAGAATTCCCAATAGCGATCATATAAGTAAGTTTCAGTTCATCAGTTTAAACAGCACAGACTACAGTGGAAGAATAAGTCTATTCATGTATTTCCATCCTCACACGTCTTTGTGTAAAAAAAGTTAAAAAGAGATAACACAAACTGAGGCACTTTGCCTAAACAACCTCTAACCTTGGTACTGACAAAATCTGTTCCTCACTCTGTCTCAGGACTACTTGTCTCATCACTGGCAACAGCCAAATTGGCAAACCTCAGTCAACCATGGCCAAATGGTTTTGTTCCTTAACTCTAGCTGTTGTTGTGCAGACTAAACAATTAAAAGGTATTCCCTCAATGACGAAAAGTCTATGTTTCTAGACGGGGTTTATTTAGCCATCATTTTAATTTTCTACATTTTTTTCATATCAAAATAAAGCTTAGTATCAATTGTCTTGCAATAAAAAAGCAATATAAAACTATAAGATGATGGCAATTTAAAAAGTGCAAAGTATCTGTGTGAAATGCCACTGAACACTTTCACTTCTGTGGTTCTGAGTCTAACTTGTGGAATTATACTCTTGTGTTTTATAGAACTTGAGAAAAAAAGAGACATGGTAGTTTCTACATCAGAGATTCAGCAGAGAACAAAATACAAGACTATCGCAGTTTAAGGAGAACCTTCTGGTAAATGATAGCTAAATGGCCTACAAGCCACCTATTCTCAGTCATCCAGCTTCCAATACGTTCTGCCCAAAGCTAGAAAGGGTTAGTAAATGTTTGAGTGCTATAGGATACTGTGAACAGGACATTGAGTCAATTCATCAAGAAGCTCACCTCCTGTCCTCAGCAAAATTAGACAGTATGTCTTTCCAAACTGGATGGATCTGACACTCAAATCATACTCAGTTGAAGTAGGCTGAATATTTCAAGTGTAATGATGTGAGAATTTTAATCTCTTAACAGATGAAGACACAAAAATGAGTTCCCAACATTCCTAACATAGCACTTCAAAAAAAAAAAATCTGGTTTTTTTGGTGGGTTTGCTTGGATTTTTTGAAAGGACAAAAAGAAGACTCTAAAGCAGAAATTAAAAAGATCTCAGATAAATATGAAGGGAAATATAGCAAGGAGCCACAGGTGAGTTTGCATGGTTAACAACTTGCTCCCCTCAGCCTCCTTTCTCCAAACTAAGTAACACTAATTCCCCCAGATGCTCCTTACAATATTTATGCTCTAGATCTTTCACCGGCTTCTTTGCTTCTCTTTGGACTCTCTTCAGCACCTCAACGTTTTCACCAGCTTCTTTGCCTCTCTTTGGACTCTCTTCAGCACCTCAACGTTTTCACCAGCTTCTTTGCCTCTCTTTGGACTCTCTTCAGCACCTCAATGTCTTTCTTGTAGTGAGCAATCCAAAAGATACTGCAAGAGGCAGAATTTGCACCTCACGATTAGAAGTATTTAGATGTACAACATCAATGCTGTTCACCTGGACAAAGACATAATTTAGTTCTTTATCTCTGACACAACATGACCTGCAAAAATACTGTCACTACCTCTGCAAACTTCAGATTTTTGAGCATCTCCCAATCTATTGTCATTGCAGAAAACTCTGTGAAATACCAATCCTGTATGCCGGCAAGCACTCATCATCCATACTGAGAGATAATAGCTCAGCCTGGATCTTACTGGAAGGAAACGGGGTGCACTTTCTGATGGTCATCTTTTCATGAGAATAGTGGTTCCTGGAGTGAGATTAAAAGTTGCAAAATGGCTTTGCTTAATATCACCATATTTCAAATCCAAAGGAACTTCTGGGTCTTTGCATTTGATGTTTGAGAAATGTCAGCACAGACAACACTTTCCAGAGTAAGAAGTAAGGGAGGTGATTACAAAACTTCATTAGTCAAGCCTCAGAGTTACCACAGTTAACTTGAAACCAAGTCACGTACATGAAATTATAACATTTGCTGATATATATTTTGGAAACAGCTGGCAATTTAGAACCAAGATTTGGGCTGTTTGAAACCTCTTCTACAGCTTCATCCCTCATGCAAATCTAGTATTTTTTGCACCTATTTCCATATTAGCCCAAAGCTGTTGGTTTAAAAGCTGGAGTGTCTGCCCGTCTTGGGACGGTTTGCTCTGGGAAATGTGTGCAGTTACACGCTGCAGTGCAGAAGTGTAATCCTAGTATCACACAGTCATATCCTTGCTAGAGGGAGCACTAACTGCATCCACTGACAGAATCTCCAGAGCACTGCTTCGAGCCATTACATTGCAAGACAAACAATGCTTCAGGCAGAAACAGAAGTAAGTTAGCTACTTAAGAAAAGAAGGAAGGACAAACACAACAGGAAAAGAAGAAGGAGGGAAATGGACCAATAATATTTTTCAAATAAGGTTGAATTTACAGCTGCTGCAAAAATGCAAGCCCCTAGAATCCTGAGAAGCTAGTATGTCCTGCAAGCTCTAAAGGCATGACTGACAGAGAGGATGAAGCCACTTCTCCTGCAGCAGGTGTAGCCAGGTTTGAGATGATCCTAGAGACTTGGTCTTACCAAGCAGTGTGATCTGCCCACACAGAGGTTCCCCGAGTTGGTGGTACCCAGCTTGGCAAGCCCAAGGTGCATGACCAGCTGTAAAGCCTCCACAGACTCTGCATATTCTTCCAGCTCCAGGCCTGCTGGCTTGCCATCCCTGGAATCCATCCTTACATCCCTAAGGGTGTTGAGAGGAACTTGAGCTCTTGAATACTTTGCCATACCATGAAAGCATCTTCCAGCCACTGGAAAATCATGCCTTCCTCTACCCAGTACTGTTATAGCAAAGGAATGGGAAGATGATCTAGGAATTATTTTAGTCACTTCAGCAGTGAGAATGAAAACACAGTGCTCTACATTACTAGAAATAAAACTGAAACCAAAAACATTTATTCTATTTATAGAAGTGGGGTAAAAAGAGATCAACTTAAATTTGTTCACTTTTGTGACCTCTTGCTCTTCTTCTTTCTCTCCATGGCAATGCTGCTGGGGGGAACAGCCACAGCACGGCTGGCTACAGCCAGCCCTCAGAGTCCCTGAGTCACCAAGTGCCAGAAGCAGATTCCTCACCCCAGATTTGGTCACCCACTGTGATTGTCCCATGTAAAGAGAAAACTGAAACACACTGCTCTAAGAGCACTTTAACACGAAGAGGGCCGGCAATGACCCAGGAAGGCTTGCTGGTGTTACTCTGTGATCAGAGCTGGCCATCCCCCAGTCAACAGTGGCTGCAAAACGTCTGGCAAAGAAAATTTGCCTGCGCTGCAAGAGCAGAAGTCAGGAGGTCCCAGGCACAGAGATGTCTGTTGGAGCCATCAGCTTGTTTCATAGAATCATAGAATCACAGAACAACCAGGTTGGAAGGGACCCATAGGATCTTCTAGTCCAACTATTTCTATCAAACACTAAACCAAGTCCCTCAAGACCTCATCCACCCGTGCCTTAAACACCTCCAGGGAAGGTGACTCAACCACCTCCCTGGGCAGCCTATTCCAATGCCCAATGACCCTCTGCATGAAAAACTTCCTCCTAATGTCTAGCCTAAACCTCCCCTGGTGGAGCTTGAGGCCATTCCCTCTTGTCCTGTCCCCTGTCACTTGGGAGAAGAGGCCAGCTCCCTCCTCTCTACAACCTCCTTTCAGGTAGTTGTAGAGAGTAATGAGGTCTCCTCTCAGCCTCCTCTTCTCCAGGCTAAACAACCCCAGCTCTCTTGTTTGATGCATACAGGAGCTCACAGACCAGTTTGCAAGTAACTGCAGTGTAATCCCTGGCTGTACCATGGTCATTGGGTGCATAAAAATCGAAGAGCAGAAAATGGATCTCACCACCTGCTACCAGTAGAAGGCAGCCCTCCATGCCCATTTCAACACATTCGTTTTACAGAATCACAGATTCACTAGGTTGGAAAAGACCCACTGGATCATTGAGTCCAACCATTCCTGTCACTAAACTATGCCCCTCAGCACCTCATCCACCTGTATTTTAAACACTTCCAGGAAAGGTGACTCAACCACCTCCCTGGGCAGCCTGTTCCAGTGCCCAATGACCCTTTCTGTCAAAAATTTTTTCCTGATGTCAAACCTGAACCTCCCCTGGAGGAGCTTGAGGCCATTCCCTCATTCTAATTACCTTTCATTGACCTGATGTACCTGAAATGTGCTTCATTTTAGAGAGAACCAGAGATTTCCACATTTTTTCTGTTTCAGACTTCATCCAAGTTTCTGCAGAATCCATATTCATATGAATCCATATTAACTCCCAGACAATATTTCTGACTGTTAACGAAGCTTGTTTCCTCAGTCTTATGTTTCCCAAGGCAGAGTTTCAGACACTAAATACTTCAGGCTAATTTAGTGATGGTACACCATCAGGTTACAGCTTGAGGTGGGTGCCTCCAAAGAAAGACACAAACAAATAAATCCCTGGGCAATTATACCCTTAACAACATAAGTTTCACCTACCATGTTCTCTTCGTGCCCTATCCACACAACAGTTGGTCCAGTGGTGTTTTAGGAGCTGGTGTCTTCTTGTTCTTTATTAGGTTCCCTCCTTGCCTCTAGGTAGGCCATCTCTTTTCTTATCTTTAAGGTCTGCAACTGAATGTAGGTCCCTTTTCTTCTGGCTTGAACTGGCTCTGGATCCTTCTTCTGTGTAACTCAGTAGAAGTTCAGCCTAAGTTCACTTTATCTAGGTGAATGTTCACAGCCTGCAGACTAAGCAAGTTCCAATGCCAGGCAAGTTCTGCTGTGTGATGCTGCAGTTTCAGGAGGCTTTAACTGTACTTCATTTTTATGGCCTAATTCTAAGTAACTAACTCCAGAAGGTTGGATGGGTTATATTTCAGATTAAAATAATTAATATTATTTAACAAAACCCATAAGGAAATGTTTTAACTGTTAGTCACTCTTTAGACCCTCCATTCTGATTGGTCTTTTAGGAACAAATATTCCACTGCAATAAATCTCTGCTGCAAACTCATCCTTGGGGATCAGTATATTGGACCAATCTCAGTTAAGAAACATGATAGTGAGATACTCTCCGTGAAAGTGTGAACAATAGTTGCTGCTGAGGGGAACAGCCACAGCACGGCTGGCTGCAGCCAGCCCTCAGTGTCCCTGAGTCACCAAGTGCCAGAAGCAGATCCCTCACCCCAGACTTGGTCACCTGCTGTGATTGTCCCATGTAAAGAGAACACTGAAACACACTGCTCTAAGAGCACTTTAACATGAAGAGGGCCAGCAATGGCCCAGGAAGGCTTGCTGGTGTTGCTCTGTGACCAGAACTGGCCATCCCCCAGTCAATAGTGGCTGCAAAGCGTCTGGCAAAGAAAATTTGCCTGTGCTGCAAGAGCAACAAAAGCAACAAAAGTTGATTGACGTACCTGTAGAAGCTCTTCTTGTTAGTGTTTACTTCCCTTGCCAAGTTTGGCTCCAGCTGCACTTTGGTCATCCTGACCTTATCCCCACACAACTGGGCAGCATCCCCATACACACCTTAAGTTACCCATCCCTGCTCGCACTGCCTGTGCATTTTTCTCTTCTTTAGTTTAACCAGCAGATCTCAACTCAGTCACACCAGTCTCTTCTGCTTCCTGACTGATTTCCTACATATGGGGACTGAGTACTGCTATGCTTTATGGAAAGCATCCTTGAATATTTTCCAGCTCTCTTCTGCTCCCTTGTCTTGGAGGACCGTGTACCAGGGAATCCTACTGAGTAACTCCTTGAAGAGATGGAAGTCTGCTTTCCTGAAATTTAGTGTTCCAACTATAGTTACCTGTCCCATATCCCTCTGGGCCTTGAACTCCACCAGTGCATGATCACTGCAGCCCAGGATGCCTCTGACCCTAACGTCACTGATGAGTGCGCTTGTATTGGTGACCATAAGGTCCAGTATTGCATCTCCTTGGGTGGGAGTCTATCAGTTGGACCAAGGAGCTATCCTCAATGCACTCCAGGAGTCTCCTGGATTGCCTACAGCTTGCTTAGCTACTTTTCCAGCATATGTCAGAACAGTTGAAGTCACTGAGTAGGATGAGAGCTTGCAAGCATGAAGTCTCCTGTAGCTGGAGGAAGAAGGCTTCATCTGTTGGTTCTCCTTGATCGGGTGGTCTGCAGTATACACCAACCACAAAGTTCCCATTGCTTTTTCTGTCCTTAATTTTGACCCACAGTTCTCAACCTGTTTGTGGCTACTCTTCAATGACAGCTCTTCACATTCTATCCCTTTCCTGAGATAGACAGCAAACCTTGACCCCTCTTTCCCTGTCTGTCCCTTCTGAACAGCCTGTAGCCATCGATAACCAACACTCCAGTCACAGGATTCATCCCACCACGTTTCTGTGATGGCAAATAGATCATTGCGTTCTAGTAGAATGGTAGCTTCCATCTCCTCCTGCTTGTTACCCAAGCTTCATACATTAGTGTAAAGGCAGTTCAGTTGGGCTGTTGGTTTCATCACCTTCCCAGGGGATCCTTTATTACCTATAAGGTGTTTTAGAGAAGAATCTTCCCTAAGATCTGACCCTTGACAGTTTGTTACAGGCTAGCTTGATGTTGTCCCCCTCTCCCTTCATATCTAGTTTAAGGCCTATCTACAAGCCCTGCCAGCTCCTAGGCAAACACCCTCCTCATCCTCTGAGAAAGGTGGCTCCCATCTGAACCCTGTAGTTCTGGTGCCATGTAGGTCATCCCATTATTTAAAAACCCAAAGTTATTGCAATCTCATGTCAGTTTGATGAAGATGGATTTTTTTTCAATAAATAACCTCTAAAGTACATAATTGATGCCATAAAATTTATAAAGCATTTATTTATCAGCACCTTCTCTCACCCAGTATGTGTTTTTTTTTTTTTTTACAAGTATCCCCAACCCCTCAAACATGGAAATGTAACCTGATGTAACAATTTTCCTTTGGAGACAAACTTTGTGACCTGGACTATGACAGAAGTTGTCCATTCAAAAAGTGCAGCATATAGGGATGATGGATGTGGGGAGCAATACGAAAACGCCTTAAAGTTCAAATTATAGTTAACATCATGACTTCCTGGCAAAATGTTACAGTTATTACAAGTGAAGAAATTAGTTTTAACCAAATACTGCAATGCTTCACTTTAACTTTTCTAAAACAAAAACCTTTTAAAATTCTCTTCCATAAAAAAATCCAATCTTTTGTTCTTTATTTAAAAGTCAGGATAACAGAAAAAAGAATTAAAATGCTTCTAATTATAAACCTCCCCCACTTTACAGAATGTAGAGGAGTTCATTGGTATTTGTGAACCATATTAAGTTGATATAATTTATGAGAAAAGAGCACTTTGGATGACACCAAGTAAGAGATGCATAAGGCTCCAAACTAATTAATGACGATGAAGAGAGTTTTTGAGCACTTATGCCTCCAATGACAACCATCTGTTGTAAAGTGATTACAGCACCTCAAGGAAAGGCTACAAGTTTAATTAAATCCTGAACAGTAGTAAAAGTTGTTGGAGTTAAATTTAGTTAGGTACATTAAACCCTAGTATTTTCCAATTTCTCAGCACTTTTGTTTTTAAATCCTTTTCCTAACAGTTTGTATTACAGCATCAACTGTTTAAGTTACGCAAGGCAGTACACAAACACACGCAACAAGTGACAAGCACCACACTGAGGAGTTTGGCATCATGACACACGTGTTGAAATCTCTGACAGGATTTAGGGTTTCCTAAAGCAAAAGGTTTCCTTCCAGATGTCCAAGGTATCTGAGAGAGCCCCAGGCACCCTGGGAACCTCAGCACTCCCTTCTGCAGCATCCAGGTTTTAGAGTCCCTGAGTAATCCCTCTGTAAATACCCCTTGGTGTATTTGCAAATACCTTGGGTCATCTGTAGAGAGACAATACAAGAAGCAAACATCAAACTAATTTCCTTGCTCCTTTGTGTGTTACCATGCTTTGCCTTGTGAACTTTGTCTTGCTCACAATTACAGCCCTGCATTACCAGTTTACCAAACCACTTAATTTTAACCGTGGAAACTCTGTTAAACCTGATCGCTGACTTCCTTGACTAGTAGTGGGCATGGGTTTATGTGCTTCACTGAGCCTGAGTTTAAATGGTGCCTCTGAACAGATGCGTGACATGAAATAAATCACTTCATAAAAATCCCTGGTATTTTCACTAGTGTAAAACCGAGATCTGTCACACTGGCACATTTTTGAAAAGCACTGGAAAAATGTTTTTTTTCTGAATGGCAGATGACAGACAAATTAACATTTAACTTGTGTTATTCCATTTTAGAAAAAATTAGTTAAAAACCCTATCATAGCAGCACAGTAACAATAATTGCAGCTTAATTACCAGTAATTGATTCTTTATGCCCTGAGATAATTTATTCTCCTTTTATACTTGTCTCTGATATCCATTAGAGCCATTACAACTGTAAGGCTATAATTACATACTTTGCATTTTAACATTCTATGCTAGTTTGTGCGCTCTTCTTATCTTTCAGTTAATTTCACTGCTGAAACATCGAGAAAATTTCCACGTGAATTTTCTAGAAATTATTGTGGTTAGATTTGGGTAGGTTTAAGACCTAGAGCAGCCCAGTGAGCCAGTTCTTAGGACAGAGCTCACGTACGGGCACACAAGTGTGCCTTTGCCAGTTGTTCTCTGTAGTCTGCACCACGGGAGAATCCTCTGTCAGGAGGTTTGCCTTCAGGTTTGGCACTACATTTAAGCATCACATGGAGGTTAGGACATAAATAAGTGCTTGGGAAAGCAAAGAGTAGATTATGTCCATGACACATTTGACGTTAAATAGATGCTTAAATCTGCTGTGGGGTTGATGTCTAAAGCTGTGTGAATGCTATAGACAAATCTAACCATTTTAAGCATTAAAATAGAGGAACTATATGAAGCTTAGTTATTTATTTGTTTAAACACAGAAGGCATACTGCAAGCTACAGTAAAATAAACACAATTTAAACAACACAATTCACGGTGGCTATTCAGTACTGGAACCTCATGGTTCTTTCTGAACCAGGGGCTTCAGAAGGACTGAAAGGTGATGGAAGTCTGCCTGTATTACAAATTTTGATGCAGAGACTGTCCCAAGACCTCTCTCTGCCCCTTCTCCCCTGGTTTTTCCTCCCCTGCAGACAGCGCTCAGCTCCCTTCCCAGCTACTCATGCCAGGCACCCTGCTCTCCCACACTACACTTGCTCAGAGTATCCTGAGTCCCAGCACAAAGTATTAGTTACCTCATGACTTGCATCACCAACCTCCTCTTGACGAGGGTCTTGGAGGACCTAGATCCCCTTTCTGCCTTGTGGCACCACCAGTAGGAGACACAGGGTTGCCAAAAGTCAGGACTCCAACTTGATGCAAGTAAGCATGCTCTGTGTTAGCTACACGCAGGTGTGTTTTTAGCATTGGTTAAAAAGTTCGTAGAAACAATGCAACAAAACAGAAGAGGGAAATGTGAATTTCCTCTGTGCTTTCTTTCCCAAGGCCTAACTTTGCTAATAGCTTTCTGCCTGAATTGCCAGTGATGAGCAAGTATGAATATCTGACCTAGGAAAGAAACCCATGTGAGTTACGCTCTATTGTCTTCATCAAACACCAAGGAAGACACCGGTACTCCAAGAGGTGAAGATGGTCTAATAGTTGATGTCAAGGATCTCAAACTAAAACCTTTATTTTCCTAGTGTATCGGTGACTCGATGAAAGCTCCCAAACACATCATTTACTCTTTTCCATCTTTCAGCTTTTCCTGTTTGTAAGACTAAGTCTTGCTTATTATACAAACAGGACTCTACCACCAATTGTCACTCATTTCCCTGTGACAAGAGCCAAGGCAAAGAGTATTTTGTAATCCCTTCACTCTCACAGTTATTTCACACCCAGAAAAACATTTTTTTTTTCACAGCTAACATGGCATGGGCAAAATTGCTTAGAAGATGCAAATAATAAAACAAAATGGAAATGTGGCAATGCCTTTTAATGGACAGATTATGCTGAATGACAAATACAAGGTTGTGCAATAAAAAATTTCACACAGAGGGCAAGTAAAATTTGAGCTGTGCACAGAAGTTGGAACAAATTAATCTGACTTTCCCATGCTGCATATTTACCCCATTGAACCACAAGAACTAAAGAATGAAATATTAATTTCCTGTTATAATTTAACAAAGGAAAAAAACACTGTCACTTCCTCAAATGGCATAGACATGTTTCTATTCAGTCAGGGATATATTTTCTTAAACAAAACATTTTCCTCCCTCCCTCTCTTTCTCCCTACTTTATTACTGTTTAGAACAAGAGTGTGATAAATCAGAAAGAGAAGAAGGTATTTCTACAGCAGTTTTTACACTTTATGAGAGCATATGCTGTGTGGACACACATGATCACACAGTGAAAATTAAGTGACTGCAATGACCTGAAAATGTCCTTTAATTTTGTCAACCAGTAACCACCACAGTAGACCACATGGCAATACCAGTGTCTGACTCTGTATGCCCACACCTCAACACCAGAATGACAATTTTTAAAGAGTTGGTTAAGTGAAAAGAAGGCCATTGTTACCGGACTTCTTGGCTTTAATTGGTTGGAAATAGGCCAACAGCTGGGTGCTGGAACTCAGTCGTGAATTTGCACATATTGGAAGAGCTGCAGCCAACATTTTTACAGTTACTGTGTGCATACAGCTCTTTAAACATGCAATCCCTACATGCATCGAAACAGCCCACAGGCAAGGCACACCCCTTGCATGGATCTGAAATCCTGGCCATAAGGTACATTCCTCATACAGCAAAATAAGCCTTCTTACAGTTAACCCCCCAGGGCTGCTTCCCTCCTAGACCACCTGCAATTTTAAGGCAAAGTAAAAGTCAGTAGCAAGCACAAACCACCTATGGCATGTGCTTGTAGAATACGGCACAAGATTATTTTTTTTTTCAGTGATGCTGGAAGAAGGGAGAAACAGCTCTAAGCTGAGATGCTGGAGCCCACAGGTGGGTAACAGGGCATTGGCCACCGAGGTGGAAATGCATTCAAAATTTGTTGCTTTGGGCATCTTGATACAGCATAGTCCTTTGCTGAATACATGGTGCCAAGCCCCTTAATCCACCAGAGGCTCTTTTTTTACATTTGGTCATTTCTCATACAACTTCTGCCTGTGTCTTCTTAGCAACATTACACTCTTCACCCTGGACCACAATACAGATACAAGCCAAAGAATTAACAAGCTCTCTGCACAAGGGAAGGCAGCCCACAAGACTAGATTTTATCCCTTCATGCACAATTCTAATTGTCCTACACACTCCTAATTCTCTAGCGTGTGTCTTCCAGCAAGTGCTGGGAGAGTTTCCTGAAAAGTGCTACCTCTTGCATCTTTTCTAATTTGAAGGTTTTTAAATTTGATCTCATGGTTAAATGATCTTTACTTTTTATTACTAACATTTAACTTGCACTTTTAAAAGCTTAGAAAAAAAAATTAAAAGCACTTCTTTTGATGTTAGATTATTTGTCTGGTTTGAGTCCTGCCACTGTTAATTTTAAAGGTAGTTATGTTCTTTTGCTGTGAAGTTTTGTTCTTTTCCATTCTGTGTATAATCCCCTCCCCCCTCATGAGGTACAAATTTGGACCTCTCTCATCACTACTACCTACAGCAGTCCCATAGAGTAATAAAATGTATTGCTCTGTTTACAATAGATTTTTTTTTCCTTCTTTCAATAAATGACTGCAATTGTGTCTTTCCAAAGGAGCATGAAGGTTTTGCATGTTCTTTATTGCTTCTGCCAGCACCCATTATGAAGGTCACTCCTGGAGTGACTGCTCTGTTACTTAATGCATACTGTAATGACCCTCTTAGGTTTCTTCATGACTAGCTAATGCGCTTGACTATGCCAAGTACGCTTAAGTTACAGAAGTCTTCAACAGGTAAATGACTGAAGAATGACTGAATTAAACCAGCAACTCCCAAGCAGTAACTGGAGTGGAGCCACCAGGAGCCTAACCAGCTGGTTGTGGTAGTTCTTTTAAGCTCAGTCAGTCACTTGCAGAAGCAGAAAAGCTGTGGGTCTTGTGGATTTCAGATACCTTTGTCCATAGGAAGCAAGTGAAACCCTGGAATATTTTTCAACTTACACCACATCCCTTGCTTTCTGCAGAGGAAAGTGCGAGGAAAAGGCAGGACTCCGGGAACACAGGCTTTCTTCTCTTCTCGCAGAGACCAGCCCCGTCGGAAGGAAACGTCTACCGCTTATCTCCACTTCAGAAAACAGACACAACCCATGGTGGAAAAACATGGGCAAAGGCCAAAAAAAGGCTGACAAGAACCCCAGCAGCTTTGCATCAAACCCGCTCAATACTCACAGTTTATGTCTTGGAAAGCCTGAATTTTTTGGAGCTGTGCATTTGTGTCGTGCAAAAATCTGGCTCAGGACACCACATTCTCTCAGTAATAAGTAATGTCAGTTTTCAAATCACATGCCTGAAAGCACTGTCATGGGAGACCACACTCATAACATACCCAGGCTCTTCCTTGTGCACCTTCTTTTCAAACCACCAGCTGGTGGTTCAATCACCAACGTTTCGAACCTTTTCACTTTTTCTCTTTAAAAGGAAAACTCTAATTCTCAAAAGAGCAACTGCACCAGGAGATAGGGCTTTAAGGGGAAAAAAAAAAAAAGAAAAAAAGAACAACAAAAAAGCCCTCAAAAGCCCATATATACTGTCAAAGTCTCTGAAACTATGAGATTTGACAATAAGGCTTTTGTTCTTATGAGACATGCAACTAGGCAACATGCAGTTTGATTTCTGCAGCCAGAAGATATTCAAAATACTTTCCACATACAATAGGTGTCAATTTGACTTTATTTAAGGAAAAACGGGGAAAAAACAGTAATTTCCATAATACACAGAAGACAAGTTAGATAGCACTGCAAAAAAAAAGGCTGAGTGTTTTACTTGTCACCAGTCTGCTTTGCAGCTCTACGATTAGTAATTTTAAATGCAGTTTGTCATTTTGTATTACCGTTTAGCATCTTTATAATCAGCAGAGTTTGGGGTTATAAATCACAAAAAGTGTACTACTACTACTATGAAAAACTAAAAAACCCACAAAAATCACTTTCAAATAAACCATAAATATGTGATGCACATTAGTGTAACAAAACCATTTTTGTAAACATTTTCTCCAACATAACATGTGCATAAGATAAAAATAAAAACACTGCAGTCATACAAGTTAGGGTTACTTTGACTTAAAGATACAGAAAATTATTACTTATTAAAGCTTAAAACTAAACCTAGGAGCTTTTCTTTTCTTCTTTGCTTGCAAAAGCACTGTTTGAAGAGTTTGATGTTGGTATACATAGTGGTTTTGTAATACTGTTTTTACCTTGCCATATTGGCACTTTGTGGAGGCTGAAGCTGCCAGGCAGGCAGCCTCACTGAAGGAAGGAGATTCCCCTCCTACAAAGCCTCAGAACTTCAACAGCACATATCCATGACCTGGGCATCCCTACAGTACTGGAGCACCTTTCTCCAGGTGAATAGCATAAGTTTTCAAGGATTAGATTAATTTTTGACCACATAGCGCTGGAAGATTTAAATCACGCAGACCGACATTCGACTGAATCAGCTTCGGCAAACTACACTACAGGGCAGCTGTGTGATTACACCCACGTCTACCATCACATTGCATTTCCAAGTCCCCTCTAGTTCATTATAGTACAAAAGGTTGATCGTTCTTCTGGCTGACCACACCGGGCCTGAAAAGAACACATCCTTCACCTTCAACGCTATCCAAAAGTCATACAATTAAAAAAAAAAATAGTTCTAGGTATTCCTCCGCCAGCAAATGTAAGGCTTTCTTGAGTTTTGATTCTTTTTTGGGGGGTGCGGGGTGTGTGTGCATGTGCATGTGCTGGCGGTACATGTTTACCATTCGCTTTTCAACCATCTATGATGTTCAAAGGAGAGTCTGCAGCAGTAATGCTGATTTGGGTTTGAAGGATTTACAGCAGTCAGATTTGACAGTAACAGAAGGGTCTGTCAAGTTTGAGCTTTGTACACCCAGTGCTCTTGGCTCTTAATTGATTGTGTGAGCAGTCGCTTGAGCCATCAGCTTGACTGAGCTGAAGAATACGTGTTTAAAAAGCCCTACCTGTCACGCCATGAAGGAAAGTTAACCGCAGCAGAAGACAAAGCCCAGGAAACACTGAGAGCCTGTTCACTGAATGAACAGCTTAAGGCAGCTGTCAACAAAGTACCCCACCAAAGGAATTAAAAGAATAAGTAGTGAAAACAAAAAGGAAAATGGCTGAATTGTGACACTGTGCATTATTACATCACCAACAGATTATTATACACTCAAAGTTTCTCAAGTAATGAACATGTAGCCATTAAACAAATTATTACTCTCAAGACATTTATTACAAATGTCAGAACTTATTCATAAAATAAAACTGAGTTAAAAAAAAAAAGAAAGAAAAAAGCCAGAGCTGGGATCTTACATCTAAACACAGGTATACGCTGTTTTTTTATGAATAAGCAGTATTAACTACATTCTTAAGAGTTTTAGTGCATTGCATTCTTAAAGAAAAACATCACCGCCCCAAAATGTTTCCTACAACATTTAACAGTTTATAGAACTAGCCTAGTTATTTTTACCTGCCTGTTACTAAGCCCACATGTTAGGAGAGTGAAACCTCTGGTTTTAGGCTAAATTCAGACTTCTATTAAGGATGGAACCGGTTTATAAAAACGTTCGCTTCACTAAATTTTGTAAGCAAATTACCTTAATCAGTGTATCACTGCCATATCGCTACCACTATTGCCCCAACAGAACACTCTCTCCTCCTGCTGAAACTTGCTATGCAATAACAGTCAGAAACCTTTCAATCTGGTAGTTTTGGTATTAAGATTAAATTAGACATTAATGGTTTTCATCTAAAAATGTATAAACTAAACCACCTCTTTTATTTTATGCATTAAAAACAATGAGGTAGGCACAAAAAATAAACATATGTAGTTTGGATTTTATTTATCTTTTTTTTGTTGTTTTAAGTTCTGCAAGTGCAGACTGTGGTGAAACTGTTGTTGCACTTCTAGGTTTAAACAAAAATTAAACCTTTAACTGAGGCAGTGCTAATACTGTGACATAACCAAGTTCTGGCCTAACACAGAATCATAGAAAATGAATTTTTTTTTATTGTTTTTTCCTCTTTTTTTTAATCATCTGCACATGTTTCAGGCAATACCTGGTACACAGAAAACGACTAAAGTTATTGGCCAGGCCAAAAAAAACTGCAGAAACAACAACAAAAAAAATAATTCCACCCCAAGTCCCCTCCCACCCTCCCCGTCCCCAAGAAGAAGTTATCCTAGTCACTGTGTCTTTCACATTTTATAAATATTAACTTCTTAAAACCTCCACCTTCCTCTTTGTCCACATATTGTCACATTACAAAAAAGAAATGTCAATTAAATACACTGTTAACATTACTAGACTAGATCTGCCCTCTGTTTCAGCCAGCCTGACTCTCTACACCACTTCTCACCTTCTCTTGCCTGCCTCCTGTCCTCTCAACAGCATGTTCATGTTAAGTCTGGGGACTTTTCCCCTTTTTTCTCTCCTCTCTGTTTTAACACTAACAGAGTCCTTCAAAGTCTAGGAATTCTGGAGCTGAAGGGAAAAGAAGACCTGTAGCTTTCTAGCATGATCCCAAATCTCAAAGACATTGTAGCACCTGATGGTAATATCTTTACAGCACCAGCTGCGTCACAGCCCCAGTTGAAAAACAAAAAGAAACCTAACACCAGTGATGCCTGCACACACATTTACACAGAGTGCTGCATTAGTGCAGGTCTGTACTCCAGCTGAAAATAATTCCGAGTAACGAAGATCTCAGACTCTGGATGTCATCAATTCCTTGCCAAATCCCACTGCTTCTACCAGCTCAGAAGAGAAGTCCTGCCAAGGGTCATGAAATAGACTTGACTGCTTCCACCTGACCGTACGGAGGCAAAGAAAACCTGCAAAGAAAAAAAGATTGGTAAATTCAATAGGTAGGACAGCAGAGGCTTTAATTTGCCTTCACTGCTGCTGATATTTACAGGGCAACTACAGTGCTGTCCTGCATCTGGTGGGAATGGAGTTGACTTTCTTCACAGGAGCCTGTATGGTGCTGGGCTTTGTATTTGTGGCTAAACAGTGTCGTTAACACACCAGTGTTTTGGCTACCACTGAAGGATGTTCACACAGCATCAAGGATTTTTCTCCGGCCCCTCAACTTCCAAAGGCCAGTGGGCTAAGGATGGGTAAGAGGCTGAGAGGGGACAATGTTGGGAAAGTGAATCCAAACTGACCAAAGTGATCTCCAATAACAAATAATGATACGCTCATGTGGAGGGATGGGGGGAAATCATGGTGCTGACATATGTCTTTCCAAGACAGCACTGTGTATGCTGAAGCCCTGCTTCCTCGGAAGTGGTTGGACACCTGCCTGCCAATGGGAGGTTCTTAATGAATTCCTTACTTTGCCTGGCTTGTATGTGCAGCTTTTGCTGTCCTTACTGAATTGCCTTTATCTTGATCCATGAGTCTTTTTGCCTTCCTTCTATTTCATCCCCATCCCACAGAAGAAAGAAGTGAGAGAGAAGCTAGGTGGATGCTTGGCTGCTGGTTGGGCTCAAGTGCCCAGATAATGTACACATTTACCATCCTGGCAAGAAATCATGGTGGGAGCAATTATACCTTGTCATTGCGTTCACATAAGAACTTGAGTCTTTGTGCCCTTTTGTGCATAAACACACCATCCAAGTGTCCAGTTTCCACTGATCGTATTTCGATAGCTTTTTCTCCCCAGCCCATAATCTGGTTGGATCGGATGTATGCTTTGGAAAGAAAACACAGCACACAGCCCATTAGTACAGATAGAGGGTAACATGGAAGAAGTGAAAAAGCAGATGAATATACTGATGTGCTCTAGTTAAAAATTATTTGCATGTACTCATAATAAATATGCACATGTTCAGAGTGGTACTTCTGTCTTCAGCATCTTAATGATGCCTAAAAATACCTTTTTTTAGAAAAAAAAAAATCCTCACAGGCTCTCTGCATTAGTAATATATGCCTTGCTTGAGCATTCATGACACCACAATAGGAACCTTCCAGCCTTCAGTTAAATTGAAGAAATATCAAGCTTTTTACACAGGTTCTCTCTCCTGTGGTGAAGGGACAAGCTCATCAGGTGTTGACAAAGAGAGAGCAGAACCTGAGGTTTAAATAAGACTAAACTTATTCACTCCAGTATGTCCTCAGCACATCCTCAGCACCAGCTGTGTGTCCCATGGTGTTATTTCCTTGACGGAGTTTGTCAGCAAAAACAGAGAAAGAGGAGAGGGAAAGAGAAAATTAGAAAAAAACCCCAAAACACCAGCACTAGAGTCCTTTAATAGGGGTTATACTTCAAAAAACTGATATCCTTGAGAAAGTTAGTTGATCTGTGTATCTCAAAAGAGATTCATATTAAGCTCTCCAAGTGGAAATACTATTATTTGTCATACTGCTTTCCTTTGTGCACAAATAAATCAAAAAAATCAATCATTTTTCCTTAAGTGTGTCATGGGGAGAAACAGATCAGTAGTAGCATGAGGAAAAAAATCTGTTCTTCATGGCAGTAAAAAAATCATATGATGGAGAAAGTCATCCACATTATGAAAAGGTATATTCAAAAAGCAATTTGATGGATAGTCTTAGGAACACTGCCAAAAATAACATATGGGAACTTAATGAAGAATAAACTATTGCCTCTGATTTGCACGCATATTTAACAGAAAGATAAAAAGAACATAGATCTCAGCAAGCAAAATTAAAAAAAAAAATTGGTTTGTAATACTTCTCTTTTATAGAATTTTTCTCATATTAACTTTCAGTAAAATTAAATCAGATTATCTACTAGAGTATAACATGTCAATAGTGGTAGCTGAGCCAAATAGCTTCCAAAAATTGTCAGATGAGATGTTCAGATGGTGTCGTCTACCTCAGTGCCATTTACTTCACAGGCACTCCAGTCCCCGAAGGCTCTACAATTTGCCAGCTGATAAATTGTGCTTGCTTTTAGATCTATTCAAGAGTTAGTCATCACAGGAGTGAACATGCTGTGCACAGAACTTCTTTAAATTTCCTCCTCCGTTATCATTTGTGTTGCTTGAACAGCTATCAGTAGTTCTTTCCCAATACACACGTCCATTCCTAAGCATGTAAAACTCAATGTAAAGCATGACCACAGCCCATGCAATACACAACACTGAAATATGGCATCGCAGGATCCTGGTGTGTGCTTGTGCCTGTAACAAATCTGCATCCATTTTACTACATTCATTGCTCCCACTCTCAAATCTACCTTACTTTGAACTAGAGACATGTAGGAAAATTACCATGCAATACATGAGCAACCTGCAGGTGAACTGAAGTAAACACATCAAATCATATATATAGACTGTTATCTATATAGAACTACACATCTTACCTATTTGACACCTTACATATCTTTATACTGAAATGTTTCCATGTCTTTGTGGCTGCCTAGCAAAAATTCTGCAGCACAGCACAGAAGCTCTGGTGCGTTTTTCACTCCTGAATTCCACAACTTGCTTGTTTGGAATTTGTTCTCAAAAACTCCGCAGAAAATAGATTCACATGACTAGAGTCATGCCCAGAGAGTGGCGGTAAATGGTGTTAAATCCAGCTGGAAGCCAGTTACAAGTGGGGTTCCCCAGGGCTCAGTGCTGGGTCCAGCCCTGTTCAATGTCTTCATCATTGACCGGATGAAGGCATTCAGTGCACCTTTAGCAAGTTTGCAGACAACACTAAGCTGGGTGGAAGTGTTGATCTGTTGGAAGGTAGGGAGGCTCTGCAAAGGGATCTGAACAGGCTGGACCACTGGGCTGAGTCCAATGGTATGAGGTTTAACACGGCTAAATGCCGGGTCCTGCACTTGGGGCACAACAACCCTGTGCAGAGCTACAGACTAGGAGAAGTCTGTCTAGAAAGCTGCCTGGAGGAGAAGGACCTGGGGGTGTTGGTTGACAGCTGACTGAATATGATCCAGCAGTGTGCCCAGGTGGCCAAGAAGGCCAATGGCATCTTGGCTTGGATCAGAAATAGTGTGACCAGCAGGTCCAGGGAGGTTATTCTCCCTCTGGACTCAGCACTGGTGAGGCCGCTCCTTGAACCCTGTGTTCAGTTCTGGGCCCCTCACCACAAGAAGGATGTTGAGGCTCTGGAGCAAGTCCTGAGAAGAGCAACAAGGCTGGTGAAGGGGCTGGAGAACAGGTCCTATGAGGAGTGGCTGAGAGAGCTGGGGTTGTTTAGCCTGGAGAAGAGGAGGCTGAGGGGAGACCTCATTGCTCTCTGTAACTACCTGAAAGGAGGTTATAGAGAGGAAGGTGGTGGTCTCCCAAGTGACAGGGGACAGGACAAGAGGGAATGGCCTCAAGTTCCACCAGGGGAGCTTTAGGCTAGACATTAGGAGGAAGTTTTTCACAGAAAGGGTCACTGGGCATTGGAACATGCTGCCTAGGGAGGTGGCTGAGTCACCTTCCCTGGAGGTGTTTAAGGCACGGGTGGATGAGGTGCTGAGGGACATGGTTTAGTGTTTGATAGGAATGGTTGGACTCGATGATCCGGTGGGTCACTTCCAACCTGGTTATTCTATGATTCTTTGATTCTATGACTATTCTTAACTTTGAGCAGCAGAGATGCTGTAGTATTCCTGGAAAAGATCTGTGCAATCTGAAGTTAAACCCAATGCACATTCCTTCTGCCTGTGTGCACAGTCATGCTCCCTAAATGGCACATTGTGTACGATTCACCAAGGGCACTTACCAACTGAAGTTGGCATTTCCCCCCACTGCAGAACCACATCCTTGGTTATCCTTCCATACGTGTTGACATAAACTCCTTCATCCTCATAGCAGACCAGTAGCTCCATTCCATCCGTGTTTGGGAGAATGATGATTGCATGAGGTTGGATACTGCTCTGGATCTACAAAAACAGAAGTGAAGAGGGAAGTGTTTTTGTTTTAATGCTGCAGAGCCTGTGCTAGGAGAAAGGACTGGGTTATTTTTTATTTTGGCTGACAACATATCAGGGTTTCACTCACTTCAGAAGTGCTAGCTCTACTCCCCCCAAGCCAAATGCACTACACCATGACAACGAAGTTCTTTTTTAACCCTTGGGGCACAAACCTTCTGATCTTATGGCAGACATCTAAACCCAGGAAAGATTATCCTCTCCATAGGAGTGTTTCTTTCCATAGGCAGAAAGGGAGCCTGGGGCAAGCCACACAGATGCAGATCTCAGGTCTCTGCAGTGTAGTGAATAGTGCCTAGGGAGTGCAACACACACTGCAGGCCCATCTGACACCTATGTGTACAATGAACAACAGGAAATCTTGGTAGCTAAAGCCACCTGGCATTTAACAAGCCTTTTGAATCTAATCATTTGGCTGTCATAGTGTCATTTGTACTGCCATCTTCCCTGCAGCCTCTGCTGGCCATTTGCAATGCATTCAGCCATATAGCTGCTACACAGGAAACAGTCACGTTGTCCCACATCAGATCTGGATGAGCAGCTCCCAACCATGAAGACATGCTGACTATTAGGAGAGGCCAGAGAGCCAGGTACAAGCCTCACAGGTGGCTGCATCTGCTTGGACACCTCCACCCAAGTTACTGCTCTCAGCATCTGGCAGTGATCCACACAGATAGCCTGATGTGTTCATCATCTGAGGAAAATAAGGGGCCGGGGGAAGATCAGAAAAAAAGAAAAAAACCGACCCCAGAAGCAGCTCTTACATGTGTTGGTAGATAAATATCATAGACCGATCCTGAATCCACATCGACAGCATGGAAGCCAGCGCAGGAGCCATAGATGACTTTTAGTCTCTGACCCTCTTCTACAGTTAGATCCACCAGCAATGGCTTATGTACCAGTTCTCCAAATGACTGTGAGACAACCATCAGTGATATTTACTACTTAGAATCACAATGAGTTTTATAAAAACATATTCTAATACACATATTATGGGTTTATTCCTCCCATGTCCCCATGGCCTCTGTCCATCAGACTAATTAGGCTAACATGTCTCTCATGGACAAGGACAGATTACTCTGCAACCTGTTGCATTTCAATCCCATAATACTGTAAGTTATTTTCTGTGGTGTTCATTTTAGTTGGTGTCTTTATTCTTTAGTAAGAATTGTTTTCCCTCAAATTCAGACAATTTCACATTCCCAAAGTGTCTACTTCAATCTGGACTATTGACAGTAACCAATTGTCTGTATATGAGTCTTCTAATTATACCAAGCCAACTTACTTCATTCTTGCAGCATTCAAAAAAAAAATACAATGCTAAATATCACTTAATGACTTATTATGCTCATATGAAGACGTTTAGACTCAGTTCACTTCTCTCTGCCTCATGTTTTATTTATACAAAATCAGTTGTGATATTGTGACATTCCAATGGCTTCAGTTACAATTTAGAACTTTTAGTGTACAGTCTCTTAGAGCTAAAAAACCTCCTAAATTAAAATATAATACAAAGTCATGGCAGATTTACCAAAGAAATTATAATACAGCCATGATAAAATGTCAGAACATTTCTGTACAAGGGGTAACTGCAAGTGGTTATGAAAAAATCCTATGTATGGTTGAAATATTATACTGTTACCTTAAAGGCCATAAATTTATGGTATGGCTTTGGTGCCCATGCATAGACTTCCACAGAACTCTTCAATGCAATTACCAAGAACTTGATTCTTTCATATTTTACTGGAATTAAACAAAACAAAAAAGAATTCAGCAGCAATTCCAAAGTCATTCCAGTTACTTGAAGACAGCAGAAAATGACAATACTTCTCCATAATTGCATACATTTGGAGGTTTAAAGTAACTTTGCATTTTAGGATTGATAATTCTATGTGGTTAAATACTTTGACACATCTCTGCTACAAAAATCATTATTCTTAAGAGTAACTGAATGTCTCACCATTTTTCAAATTAGTCAGTCAGTCCACACTTACTTACAATTATTTTTTTCCACACTAGACAGTGTAATCAAGACAAGAAAATCAGTTTTCAGACAGGGACATCTCTAATAAAAGAAAGCTGTGACTGTGGCACAGTGTGTACTGGCAGTTCTAGTCATGGCCCTGGCAGTGGTATTATGAGTTGAGGACAAAAATCCCCAGAGGAAAGGATTTAAAAAAGGAATCAAAATAAAAAGAAACAAGTCCATTTCAGAAGCAAAAGGCAAGTCTGTTAGCAGAGCACTTTCCTTTATCCCTAAAGTCTGAGGTAACACTCATTTCAAAAAAAAGCCCATAAAATTTATCAGAAATAAAGTGTCATTACATGGCTGATCCACAAGTGCTTGAATATAACTGTTGCCACATTCAAACAGCTGGCTGAACTAGCCATCAGAAAAAGCCCTGTTCACTACTACTTTTCTCATCAAGGGACTGAAAGTCTAGAGACTCATATTCTGGAAGTGTTGCTGGGTCTGCATTTTAACTGCCGTCTGGATTTGGGAAAGAACAGATCATGCGAGTTTTCAAATATTAAGATTCGTTAACTTGTTTTCAGCAGTCTTCTTAGGGGGAGAAAAAAAATATTAACGTGGTTTAGATGACACTGAGAAACCTCTGGAGGTTTCTGGAACCTCATTATCCCAAGTTTTAGGGGAATATGATACTTTTCAAAAACAATGAGTAATTCCAGACACCTTCACCCTCTGCTACTATATCTCCCAATCAAAAGTGACTTTGAAACATGGCAGAAGTGAAAATCTCAGACTCGTAAGAATAATTCTTTAATAAATACTATTTTAATACCTTTTAGATATCTTACTGCTGTACAAGACTGCAGTTGTCTCTTGGTAGGCAGCAGGGATACAAAGCGACTACTTGCTCTCTTTTTACTCTGCAGGAAAGCAAGACTACTGAACTATAAGTGTTAAAGAACTTGATGCTTTTTCAACAGACAAAAAAAGAAGTCTCTCAACCTTCACAGCTGTACTGACTGAAAAACAGAGCTTTTGTTCAGTCTTGTCTAGCTTGGAATTTTTTTCTCTGGGAAGAGGGGAGCGTTGAACAAAACCACCTTATCTGTGAAAGGGGACCTTTGATAATCCTCATTTTTTGCTCTGGGTGCTATCTGGGAATTCACCCAAATCTTAAGTTTCAAAAGAGCAATTTATCATTTAGAGGAGCCAAAAGTTGCCCGAAGCAACCAAGATCCATAAATACCACTTCACCCTGATGTCCAAGATCTCTGTTGCATCAAAGAGACAAGGAAGCGATCAGTGCCAGCTGCCTCAGTGGCAGCCTCCAGACTGGGAGCCCAGCTATTGGCAGAGCTCATCCTTCTTGGAAGTAAGCACAGCTGTCAAAGAGGCCACTCACTACCTGAAGCAGTCTACTGTATATCTGTGGTTCAGAGGGAAGTTCAGTGCCAGGCTGCAGCCCAGGGTAACAAACCCCTCTTCATCTGGAAGAGAATGCTCTTTGTTTCAGCCACTTCCCTGCTGGAAAGTCTCCTTTCAATAGTTGTTAATGTATTGTTAACAGGCCACTTCATTATGCTGCTGATTTCCTAGGGTATGATACCAGATAAGTATATTATTAATTGTTTTAGGGGTCAAGCTCCTGGTTCAGCAGTCACTTACTGCCATGTTATTGATTACACCCCACTAGCAGGTTTTTCCAAGAGTACATGCATGACAGGAGGAGACAGAGGACAGTTTGATTTCTGCTGCACCCCATTGTCCAACACAGCTGGAAAGGAACTGAGCTGGCTCTCAGGAGAAAACTAAATCAAAGGCAACTTCCAGTGCCATTAAGACCCATCATGAAACTGAAGAAGGAGAAAGAGTTCTTAGTTTATATCCCCACCTGCAGGGCAACAGGCTCACTGCATACTCTGCTAACTGAATGCTGTGTCTTTCACTTGTTCTGGTGCAAGTTTCTACAGCCAAATTCATTTAAATTACTTAAAACTACTCAGAAGGCACTGCCTAGTGAAATGACACTTAATTCCATAACAGTACTGCAGTAGATCTGAAATGGCATTAGGAAATACTGTGATCTAAAGGCAATCAATGAATCATCTTGAAGTTAAACATATGCTTCTGTTTCCAGATGCCTCCCCAAAGCTCATGCACTAGCTGCACTTGCTTTCTCCTCCCACTCTTTTTTATCCTATTCCCATTATTTTTATTTTTTAAATTCCCAGACTTTAAAATCTACATTAAAGAGAGACTTTTTTTTTTTCCACTCCATTCCAGCATGTGATTTCATCACAGTAAAAGATCAGGAAAACTTGAAGAAAACAACTGCTGGTTGACAAGACTCTCTTTTACCTAAAGGGTTTTAGGAAGGTGGTAAAACGTTACCAGTCCTCACTGTCCATATAAGCACCCTCCTGGATGTTATATCCACTACAGGAAGGGGACGAAATGGACATATGCAACTGCTCAAGTTCATAGTCAAGCATCCCACTGCATATTCAGTTTAACACAGTAATTTGCCATCTATTCCAGTGCTTTGCCAGAAAAGCTCACACCAAGGGGGAGGGAAGACAGAAATAAAACCATGCCTTAAACCCATCAGCTACAGACAACTGCAGCTCTCTTTCTCAGATAACTTCTATCACCATGATTCGACTACTACATTTGCTACTCACCAACTTTATAGTGCACACAGCCTTCCAAGTCGCCCACTGTTGTCCAGCCCTGTTTCTTTTCTACCTCAGGGTCGTTGTGAAGTATTTTATTTCTTAACCAGGACAAATAGTAAACTCGCAACTTGTTCTTCTTACCTGAACACAAAATAAAAAAAGATTGCTTTGGCTCCATAGGAAGATAAATGCAAATAAGTCCTGCCCAAGCAAACAAAAAGCTCTGCAGAGGAAAGCAAAATAACAATGAAGAAACTGCTGCAACTACAGTGATTTCCCTCAGGTTTTGTGTCCACAACAGCTTTACTCCAGACCCCACCCAAGCACACGCTTTCCTGATAATCAATGACAGAGATTGGCAATACCACATGAACATAAAACGACAAACTCAAGGGAATGGCTCTTCAGTTGCCTGGTTCTTAGGACACAAACAATTTTGATTGGAAAAGGGTTATACTCCTACAACATAAGCAAAAGAAAGTCATGCACAGAGATTAAAAAATACATATACACACACACACACACACACACATGAGTCAGAAAGGCTTTTCTTTCTAGCATAAAACTGTAGGAGAGAAGCAGGATGGAATTTGAATCCCAGAATTATCTATACAGCTATCAGAAGAGAGTAAGACTGGTTTGAAAGGAATAAGTAAAAGTGAAGAAGAATATGGTGATAAAATGTATTTTACAAATTCTTCCCAGTTAGTGACCAGGACATTTCCATTCTTTATTATCATCCTCGGAGACACAAACTGGTCAAGTGTTATTAAGATTGTTCATTATTCCCCAGGTGGAAAAGCACACCAAAACAACAGCCCTACAAAATGTCATTACTGAACCACCTTAGACCAATTCTGTTGTAAGGAAAAAAGCACAAGATCTGAAATTGCAGTCAGACAATTTCACACAGTCCATGCAAACTTCATCTGCCTGCTAAAAGCTTAAGACTGCTTTGCCAGCAACCCTTCCCTTGCACTGCAAGCGGTGTAAAACCTACTAGACAGCTCACAGAGACTGCAGGAGGTATTTCTTGTCCATAGGTGAACCTATTGGCCCAGCTGCACTATCTTCAACTGACAATGCATCTGCCCTATCTTCAACTGACAATGCATCTGCCCTATCTTCAACTGACAATGCATCTGCCATGGTCATCAAAATACAACTCAGATTCTTAAATGTCAATACAAAAAGGCCTCTTTGAACGTAAAACAAAGATCATGATAAACTTTACCAGTGATTCTTTAACAGCCAATAGCCTACAAAGCATTTGCTGAACTGGTGAGAAGATAGCCCTAAATGTACATACTCAAAGCATTCTCCTTCCCCCAGCTGCTTTGCCACTCAAAGCTAATACAGATGCACAGACAAAGCCAGACGCAAGGAAGAGAGATCATTCCTGCTTTGATTAAGAGTCATTTAATAAGGCTCTATGGATTGCCTGTGCAAAGAAAAGGAAACAAGAGATGGTCTCAGGCACCCAACTTGTTGGATGAGTACTCCATGCTAGTGCTACTGATAAGGCAACCAGGTGACTGTGGACAGTGTTTCATGGCCCTTGGAGTTGAGAGGAAGACAGCACTGGGCTGGCCAATTGACATAGTACTGATCTGCACTGCAGAAAACCATGACCTGGAAGGTGGCCTGCCAGCCAGATCCAACTGTAGCATCACTAATGTCTTTGATTTGTCTTTTAAGTAAGTTTTCACATGATGCCTACTGATGGATCAGTTCACAGCTGGCTGCACATTTCAGGGACAGGGATGAGTGTACATCATCAGGGGACACTGGTTGCAGCAGGACGTGAAGCCTGAGCACTGAGACCATCCTGTTGTGCCCAGCCAGTTCCACTAGTTCCACCGCTAAGGTCCTGGAGCTGGCACAGAGCCCCTGCCCTGATGGCAGCGGATCATCTAACAGAGCCATTCTCTTCAGGAGAAGCAGCTGCAGGGGCTGGGGCAGCTTGGGAAGCACAGCTTGCAAGCAGACTCCAGTGCCGTTCTGTTACAAAGATGCACTGTCTAAAAGTTTTTTTTTTAATGACTATTTGGATGGCAAAGGCCAGGAGGCAACAGTTTCAATGTGAAAAATCCATTCACTAACCTTTAAATTTAAGTGGAATTGAAAACCTGATTTTAAATACAGCACCTGCTGATTTTAAATACAGCCCCTCTGCTCTGATGGCACAAAATGAATTGTGAATACTGCTATCAGTACAAATGTTACAGCAGATTTGGCAGTAAATAAGAACCCTGATTTATTGCCCAGCTTTATATTTATTAAGCCATGTTTCATAAAGGGATAAAGCTCCATCACTTCTGTAGCTTTCTCAATATTTGAAAAAGGGACTAGAGCATGAAACAATATTCCCAGAAGTTCTACATCTGACCAAGGAAAGGTCCTCCCAAGAAAATACTACAAATGATAGCCATAAGGGCCCTTTTAGAAACACTGTAAAATAGAGAAAATAGTTCAGACCAGAAGTCACTGTAGTTCTGGGCAGAGAAGAGCTAAGAGGGCTCAAGGTCAATACAATGCACCAAATGTTTCTAAAACCACCATAAGTCCCTGCCCACCAGGAAACAAATTCTCTCTCAGATATTTCCATGGCTTGTTCAGTGGCTTAGTCAAACTTGAAGACCCAGAGCAAACGGCACACACAGGAATTTCCCAGCAAGTGGCTAATTTTTTTTTTCCTTGGTTCACATGATGAGCACCAGGGTATTTTTCTTCAACAAGAAACATTTTTTGATACAACAGAGAAATATTTCAAGTGTGTTCCCATTGTGTTTTAGTGTCTAGACCACAAGGAAGGTCACAAGACAGGAAATTCCTCTGACTTTGAGCAGCCTGTCATGAAAAGAGCAAGACCAGTTATTTATATAAACATGGCTATGTGTGTATTCCAACAAGTTATGCTGCTCTTAATGTTTACATTGGGAGTGGGGGGATTATATCCATCTGCTTGTAAATCTCTACAAGTCCCAAAAATCTCGCCCTTTTTTTTTTCTTTTAATCTAAATGGTCATGAAATAAGAAAGAAAACTCTCTCACAGCCACCAAATGAACTGATCAGCCAGTGACTTTCGTGAGAACTCCTGGCTTTGATTATCCCACAGACATAATTTCAAATGCAAAGTCCCTTTTCTTATATTGAATTTTTTGTTTTACTGTCACTGTGGCTTTTAATTATTAACCAGGAAGATTCCAAACAGTTTTTCTACTCAGTCATCCTTTCCTACCTTCCTGAGTGCCACCATCAGCCAGCTGGGCTGGCAAAACCTTCAGAGAGCCACAAGCAGAGTGTGTTCTGTATGCACGTTGCTGTTCCCTCTCCAGCACTTGCATGAGCCTCAGCACTGTATTACCTGAGTAGCCAAAACTAAATTTTTGCCTCCCAACAGTATGAACTCAAGAATCCCTTAACTACTCTACTTTGACCTGCAAAGCTTTCTTGTACCAGCTACAGCAGCTCAGTATCACAGTATCAAAAGTTTTGCTGTAAGTTTTGTATTTAAGAAATACACAGGGGGGAAAAATTGATTTCAGGTTTCCAGACTCAAAAGAGTGTATGTTAAAAGCAATTTTAGGTGACAATGCCCTTGAAATCCTAACACACTGCAACTTCTAGGAACACTGTGGTGACATCTTTCAAATCTCACCACCATCAGCACACCACTGCTTGAAAAAGCTGAGGGAACACACATCTGAGAGTGCCTTAGAGAGCTGAACAACACTCCCAGCAGAGCAGTACTAGTGCTGGGACCAAACTCAGAGGCAGCCCTCTAACCATGCTGCCAAAATAGATTGATTGCAGAAACATAACCTCATTTCAGCATTCCTGGTTTACCTGGAAAGGTGGAGCAACTCACTGTTAACAATGGGAAGCTCAGCATAAGGGTAGCTTAAATTGAACAGTGCAGTGCAGAAGCCAAAAGAGCAATGTAACAGGAATTCTGGGCATAACAGCAGCACAGGTCTGCTAAGTGTGCTCCCTCAGCCCTGCCTCTCTTTCCTGTCTTGTACTCCAGCAACCTCCCATAAAACATAGGAAATGGTATAGAGATGAATGTGTAAACCAGTCAAAGATAAGTCAATTTCTCAAGGGTTAATGTTGCATGTCTCCACAGAGGAAGCAATCATTTTGAGGGAAACAAAGAAAAGGGATGTGTCAGGGTATTCAGATCATGACTGACGCAAATGTAAACAGACCTAAAAAAATTACACACAAGACTGAATCACAGACACTTGTTGTCTGTGTAGGGTATGCTTCAAAGCAACAGATTTTACACATTGGCTTACACAATATTTTTGTTTATAAGGTCTACTATAAAATAAACTATCAAATGGTACTTTTCAAACAGCTTGCATTTTTACGAACATAAAGATTTCACTGCAGAGCTGTAGCTGAGAATACAGCGAGCAACAAGCCAATAAAATTCGATTGTTCTAGATAGAAACAAAGTCTTATGTTGATGATCATAAGCATAAGCACAACTCTCTGGACCTGTAGTAGCATAAGATCGGTAATGCATTACATTGAACTAGAATGCGATGTGTAGATGTGTGTCCTTTTGCACAAACACTGGGAGAGACAGAGAGCTCCTTCAGTGGAGTCAGAGGGGCTCCAAAGGCTCAATGAAATTTTGGGCAGCTCCAAACACTGACACAGGGACCACTGTGTGAAACCTCATTTAACATGCTCTCCCTGTCACACAGGCACAGAGTGGCAAAGGTTGATTTCACAAACTAAAACAATAGCAAAGCTAAATGGTTGAATGACACCTGTGAAGAGAGATTAACAGCACACCACATCAAGCTGCTTAACAGCAGGATAACGTTATGCAATAACTATTTGGGAGCCCAGGAGTCTGGAACCTCAAGCTTCATAAATCATATTTTCATCATCATACACAAAACAAACACAAACAGCCTTTGCCACCCTTCACCTCCCATTGCTTTGCTGTCTGCAGTTGCATCCAGTAAGAGAGAGAGACAAAAGTTGCACCCATCTGCCTTCTCACATTATTAATTTCCACATTACATACACATTACATGCACATTGCTTTTATTTCCCTACTTCAGAAGGGCATTTCCCATTCTACAGATTTTAACATGCAAGACATCTTCAAAACAAAGTAGCAAATCCAGGTTTTAGTTAGAAAGAGGTCAGGTCAAAAGTTAAAATGACAGAGGGAAAGAATGCCATTTTTTACAAAGGTCACAAAACATTAACTTACAGCTCCCAGACACTGAACAAACAAAACCAGATATTTCCCTCAAACAACAGCATTTTTAAAGGCCACCCCACAGGAGGAAGGTCAGGGGGCAAGTAGGCACAGGGTATTGTGTGGGAAATGATTCACTTGCAGAAACAAACTGTAGATTCAGATAGATGAAATGATGGAAAACCCACCAATTTCAGTCAAGTCAGGACTTCCCTCTCCACAAACAGGCTGCCAAGAAAAGCATTCTGCCATGCCATGCCAAAAGTGGGAAAAATCATACTGAAAAGTTTAACTTTACCAGAAATTGTCACCAAGACATTCAGCCCTTCAAGTACATCCATTTGCTGGAATCGTCTTCGATTGATAAGCGGATAAACCTTCCCCTGACCACTTCTGTCTAGCAGCATCAGACCACTTTCAGTGCCCACTAACAAGTTCACTCCTAAAAGAAACAAAAACAGAGATTCAAGTTAGTAGGCAGACTTTCCACATATTCTGATGAACTGCTTGATATAGCAACTGTCTTGTTTCAAGCAAGTCTAACTACTGCTGGTTGAGTTTCAGCTGCATGCAGTCTAAAAGATCTCCTGATGTACAGGCTTTCTACATGACTTGCCTGCAATGACTACTGACACCAAATTGCAGTGTTCAAGAGCATGAGAGGCTAGTAAATCATGGAGAGCTTTCCAGAACACCAGTTCTCAAACAAAAAGACAACCTAATGCTGGAGGAGAGGTGAAGCTGCGGAGAGGTGAAGTGGTACCCAAGCTTATGTATGCTGAAAATGTATTAGCTGTGGTAGTGGGGGTTGGTAATAGGACACTCTTGACAAGGACATTGCAAAAAAGCAATGGCAGAGGCTTGGTCCTCGGCTTCCCAAAATCTTTTCAATCTGAATGCTAGAACAAGAGGAATTACAGTAATCTTGTTTTTCCACAGATCTTTCCTAAAGATTAAGCAAATACAGCAGAGAAAAGTCAGTAGGTCAATTTCTTTACACAAAGATCCATACATCCACTGGAACCCTTTCCATGAGTTCACAAAACCATAGTATTTAAAAAGAATTACATTTCTGTAAGTAATGAACATTATATATATAGATATACTTATGAGACTAGGATTTAAAAATTTACTAATATATTATCCCTCTTAAATTTCATGCCTATTTATTTGCAATAGTTTTTCAGTATAAGACCCCAAAATTATGCAGAGACAGGTCAGATACAGTGCAGAGAATGGAAATCCAACCAAATGCATGACTCACTATTAGACTTCTGTGTTGCAATCCTAATGTATAAACTTCTCATATATAAGCATAATAAAGTAATGAAATAAAAAAGGTGAAATTCACACTAGATGATCATAGTTATATTGCTTAATGGCTTTATATCCCAGTCAGACAATGAATTCCTGGATATAACTATACCGGTGCCAATGGTTGCATCATCTGGGCTGATCCTTAATGAACCTTTTCTAATGCAGCACATGGACCCAATGCACAGAAGTCTATCTTGGTAGCATCTATAGCAGTGATGTACCTTTTTCACAGGAGCAAACAAGGGCATTGTTCACAAGGACAAGTAATACTACCTAAACAATACGCTAGTTACCAGACATGGGAGTGGTTTGCAAAAGGGAGGTATGCAGACCCTTACTGAGGGGACACATGGTGTTTCCCAAAAGTGAGGGGGTCCTAAAGGGAGCAGAGCCACAGCCAGGAGGAGGTAATCATAGAATCACCACGTTGGAAGAGACCCTCCAGATCATTGAGTCCAACCATTCCTATCAAACACTAAAACATGCACCTCAGCACCTCGTCCACCCGTGCCTTAAACACCTCCAGGGAAGGTGAATCAACCACCTCCCTGGGCAGCCTGTTCCAAAGCCCAATGACCCTTTCTGTGAAAAAATTTTTCCTAATGTCGAGCCTAAATCTCCCCTGGTGGAACTTGAGGCCATTCCCTCTTGTCCTGTTCATTTGGGAGAAGAGGCCACCACCCTTCTCTCTACAACCTGCTTTCAGGTAGTTGTAGAGAGCAATGAGGTCTCCCCTCAGCCTCCTCTTCTCCAGGCTAAACAACCCCAGCTCTCTCAGCCACTCCTCATAGGGCCTGTTCTCCAGCCCCTTCACCAGCCTCGTTGCTCTTCTCTGGACTCGCTCCAGAGCCTCAACATCTTTCTTGTGGTGAGGGGCCCAGAACTGAACACAGCATTCAAGGTGCGGTCTCACCAGTGCTGAGTACAGAGGGAGAATAACCTCCCTGGACCTGCTGGTTTCTGACACAAGCCAGGATGCCATTGGCCTTCTTGGCCACCTGGGCACACTGCTGGATCATGTTGAGTCACTGTCAACCAATACCCCCAGGTCCTTCTCCTCCAGGCAGCTTTCTAGACAGACCTCTCCCAGTCTGTAGCTCTGCATAGGGTTGTTGTGCCCCAAGTGCAGGACCCGGCATTTGGCCGTGTTAAACCTCATGCCATTGGACTCAGCCCAGTGGTCTAGCCTGTTCAGATCCCTTTGTAGAGCCTCCCTATTCTCCAGCAGATCCACGCTTCCACCCAGCTTAGTGTCATCTGCAAACTTGCTAAGGGTGTTCTTAATGCCTTCATCCAGATCATTGATGAAGACACTGAACAGGCTGGACCCAGCACTGAGCCCTAGGGAACACCTCTTGTAACTGGTCTCCAGCTGGATTTAACACCATTTACAACCACTCTCTGGGCCTGGCTATCCAGCCAGTTTTCCACCCAGGAGAGTATGCACCTGTCCAGGCCAGAAGCTGACAGTTTCCGTAGCAGGATGCTGTGAGAAACTGTGTCAAAGGCACGATGATGGGAAAAGGCCTGAGCTGTTGGTGCTGGGGAAAACTCTGAAAAGTTCCTAGCTGGATGATAAAACAGATATGGCCCATAGAGAGATCAGAAACTATCACGCATCCCTGTTTTACTTTCTTGTCTTTTCAGTGAGGAAACTTCAGAGGTCCCAGCAGTTCCGAGAAAACATCATAGCTCTTTGCTCAGATTTGCTATCTGCTACTCCTCTGCCTTCTCCTGGCAGGAAAGCCCACAAACACCTGTCTTGGGAGAGGATCTGCAGCTCTCCTGGGTTCTCCTTCAGCTGCTGATTCTTCCTCCCATCCCCTTCTTGCCCTCCTCCTGCCTCTGCATACCCTACCTAGGTCTGTGCCCACTAGCTCCAGTCCCCACAGCCCCTGGGAGCAATTCACATAGATCTGTCTCCCATATTAGGAGGCATCCTTAGACTGGGAAGGGATGAAAGAAAGCAGGGAGAGCAAGGCATCAGGCTGCAGCAGCACCAAAACAACCAAAAAAGCACACAGGATTTGGTCTCCAGACTGCAGCTCCAGTTGACTAAAGCTGTCAGTGATCCAGCCTAAGCTACATGCAAACTGCTCCCCCACAGTCCCTTCGTGCCAGCACATAAGGGCTCAACTGCTCCCACCTGGCTCAATTGCTCCCACCTCCACCCTCATCTCTTCCTCTGCTGCCTTCGCGGAGAGCAGTTATTTCGGCTTTGAGTTCACATGTGGGCCTGCCCTCGACCCCTTTCCTTAGCTGTATGCAAGCTGAGATGAAATTAATGAGGTAGCCCACTGGTGGCAAGCAGTGCCTGTAATTTAAAATGCAGGCACTGTCTTTATTCACAGTCACCCAAGTTCTTCTACCACCAGCCTACAGTTAAGCAGTTCTGCTTTTTCAAACAAATCAAAATGCTTCCTGAAAAAGTACAAGCTCTCTGTGGAGGCTGGGTGTAAAAAAATCTATGCTACTGCATCCATGTTGTTAATGCTGACTTTCACCACTTGGTGTAAGAAGAAATAGAATCATGGTCTTAATGCAACCAGTAACCTGCCAGATATTATGGCATTTCCACTGGCAAGTGTAAAGAAAAATAAATTAAAGCCAGCTCCCCTCTTTTTGAATAAGAAACATAAACATGAAATGGCTTACCTCGCTTAAGGGTAAAGGAAACTAAACACTATCAAGAAATAAGCATATGTACCAGCTTTCATCACTACCAGTTTGGCCCTAAATGTTTATACTGCTAGCGCTTTGTTACAGTTGTAAACACTTGTAGGATTTTACACTTATATCTCAAATCACCATAACAGTCCGATACATAGATCAAAGAAATAAAAAAACATTAACACAAATTGCAACTAGACAGATCAGAGAAATTATGACTCATCTTTACTGATCCCATTTGATTTCTCTTTGCCTTCATCCTCTCACAGCCTGAAAGTTTACATTTGCACAAGACTTCATTTTATCAGGGAATTATTCATATGAATACATGTAGAAATAGCATTAGGGTAAAAATTCTTACTATCAGATAAGAAGGTAAGGTGTTAGAAAGTTATTTGATTGGCATGGCTTTGTAGGCAAGAACAGGATATCAGTGCTGTTCTGAGAAACTAGAAATGGTGGAAGTAACTGCAAAAGAGAACTTAAGCCTTGGAAAGAGCTGTGAAAATGTAAACAAGAAAAGTCTAGTGTGTAACCCATACAATCGTCATGTAACTCAGTGGAACAGCCAACTCTTCTTCATAGTTTTTAAAACTACATACATGTGCATTTACAGTCTGGTAAGTTTGGGGTGGTAGATAGATATGTACGTAAATATACACAAACATTATATACTAACATCTAGATAATGAAAAAAATCAGGTAGCCCCACAGATTCTGGCCAAGAAAGAAATGACACAGCATAAAAAAGGCTTTTTGTGTGTGTTACAGCAGTCATTCTACATTGTAGCAGAGAACAAGCACTGCTCTAAGCCTTCCACCAGTGTAGGATCCTGACTAATTGTCACTGACATACACTACCCCTTTTGATGAGAAGGCCAGACACACTTGGCCAACTGACTTCCCATATCCAGCTTCTCTCTGCACTAACCACTCAACAAAACCAAGAGACATCTCACAGTGGAAAATGCCCCTCCTACCCTGCTTTTTTCCCTTTTCTTTCCCATGTAAACTGATGACTGAGGTGGAAAATCATCTTACCACACACACCGTAATCACGCTTTGCAACAAGGCATTAGCAAGAGGTTCAAGAAGATGATTATTTTCCAAATGGAATACCCTATGTGCATCAGGTTTACAATGCAAAGATGACCACAAATCCCCAAACATTTCAACAGATGTACTAAAGGGGCCTAGAGAGAAAAGGACATCCCAATCAGCTGAAATAAGTGTGAACTGTGCTGTCAGAAGCATATATATTGCAGTGGGAAATTATATCAAAGCAGGAGTATAATAGTAATACTCAGCTCTTGCAACAAAAAGGTGCAAACAATGAATAAATGCAAAGAAGTGGCAAAGCTTTCAGAGATACATTCTCAAAGACTACAAACTCATAGTGGCATATCTGAACTACTGAAGTGCAAGAGGAAAGGGAGGAAGAGGTTTGCATTACCCCATAAGGCAGCACACAGTATCTCAGAATTGAATCTCTTCTTGTATTTGCGAATCTCTGGGGTATCACTCTGTGGCCGTGTATTTGTGGGATTCACATTGACAACTGATCCTTTCCGTGTAGGGTCTTGCCTTATTGCCTCTGTTCTCATTGCTTCACTAGAAAATCCTACTGAAAAAAGGAAAAGTAAAGTGCATATAATAAGCTTCAAGTGCTAAATTCTGGCCATATATTCTTTACACAAAACAACCGAAATTAGTAACTCAGAATATTGAGCAAGTCTTTCTTTTTGAAAGAAATGTAAATGGAAAAAGAAATAAACTATGCAATCCACAGCAAATCAAATAAAAAGCATGATGGTAACATTCATAAGTACTTTAAAGAGCCACTGAAGTCACTGAACCCTTTTTTTAATTGTCGTCTTCAGCTACTTTACTTACCCACAGAAGTCACAGTTGTCCCACTAGATGGAGAAATCTGCAGTAATCTGGGGTCTATAAAAGGTGTAAAGGAGGAGGAAGATTTGTGTTTCTGGAGTGTGTTACTAGCGGACTGAGTCTGCAATGTAAATTTCAACTTTATTAATATTAGTGACAATAAAAGCATGGATAACAACAACCAACATTTTTAAGTCACTATAGAATTGTGCTACAGAGCCTCCCCAAGCTTTTACACTTCCTTTATAGACAAACAATGCACTGCAGGCACCACACCTAAACTATATACATATGCACACTGCACATGTTACAGCAAAATGCAATTAGATAAATCATCATCCCTGTTGCCTCAGCTGCTAGCCAAGATATTTAGGCTGGTCACTACAATCAAGCACAAAGCAAGGTTATGTCTCTCTGGTTTTAGAATCTACTTAAATGTATATATTGTATCTCATCTGCAAGCTGTCCACTGCCTACAACATGAATCTATGCATTTATGAGACATCTCCTAAAGTGAGCTAATTTATTAAGTTATGAAGTTTGATCTCTTGGTTTGTGCAACAAAATTAGAACCACCTGGGATCAAGCGCTCAATTAGACCATGGATTATGCTTTAGTGTCCACTACTGTTAATTGTCCCTATTTTATTTAACCTGAGCCTCTTGCCAGAAAGCTGCAGCAGGTTCTTCCACCTTTATTTGACAAAGCAACATATTAAACCTGTATCGAACAAAGGGGCTCATTAGTGTGAAAGGTGTAGCAAACAGTGACATGAAACTATGAATATGTAGTGGATATAATCACTGGTGCTTGCTGAGTTATGTCATCTAAGCATGAAAAAAACATAAAGAAAGGAAGAAGACAAGTGAAACAATGAACTGTTAAAAGTGGAAATGGAATGACTTAAAAATCCTTGCCAGTTTAGTATTACAGTGACAACATTGCATACTGAAGCAGAATGGGACAAGTGGAAAAAAACAAAAAAGTATATCTATAAAGGGCGTGCATGTGGCTAAGTTACACCAAACAATACTAGGGTTTTGCTCAGCTTTATGGAAATGTAGTTAAAGACATTTCTTTATCGTCAACTAATCTTCAACCTCTCATCTTTCTAAACCTCTACCCTCTGCACAAAAAATAGCAAAGGGTTTTAGGAATCTACCACTCCCCTGCACAGCTCAATACCAAAAGGCTCCTTCTCCACCAGCCACTGCCACAGCCTTCACTTCCCAAGCTGAGTTAACTGACCTGTGTATTTATTGCTTAGATCAAAGTAATGAGCAAGCATATATACGGATCTGTAATCTAAAAGACTATGCTTTTAGAAAGATCAGAGACCAATGAAGCATAACTGAAAATTAAGTACTATGCTAACCAAATGTCCAGGGCACCCTCCCACCCACCCTCCTGCTACGTGGTTCAGAAGCCTTTTTGATCCTGTGGTAAAGACATACATTGCCATCAGCACACCCAGCTCACTGCAAACCTCTCCTTCCCACCACAACAACCCGTGGCAGGATGGCTCTACAAAAGAAGCAGCAGCTTCTTTTCATTGAGTTTTTCTCCCCCTGTACCACTCCTGATTGCATACAGAAAGAGGGTCTCCTCGATAGCCATGCTGATAACCCAGCCAGGAGCGAGATCATCACATCAGTCTCCTCACTTAATGCTAGCACTGGCAAGGGGCGCACAATGCCCTTCATTCACACATGTGCATCTCCTCTATTGCAAGGGGTTACACACAAGTGAAGGACTGGCCTTGCCCACCAGCACTGGGTGAGTAAGGGAAGGCACTATCCTGGGATCAGCCCAGGACAGCAAGAAGGAGCTTCCCCCACAGCAAAGCCTTGCTTCTCCACCTGGACACAACCAGTGCTGGTGAACAGTCACCTTTACACAACTGCTTTTCAGAGTGCACGCGTACTTGTTAAAAAAACCCAAAATTTCCCCCCATTCATTATTCCAAAACAGCAATACCCCAGGCTTTTATAACTCTCCGAGGTAACACCTGATTTGTTCACCCAGCCCATGTGGCAAGCTTTAAAGAGCAAAATCCCTCCATGGCCGCTTCCTCTCCCAAAGGGTGAGTTTCCACAAGCAGCTTCTTATATGCACAGAGTTACTAGCTCAGCATTTACTGACAACGCCAAAATTAACCGCTGATTTTTAAGAGGCACGCTGCTTGCAATTAGCCTGCTCTCGGAATAAAACAAAATTTTAAAGAGAGTATTGGCTTGAATAATACAGTAGTCAAGTTTAGTTCAAAATGAATGCCATGCAATTAATGACTCACTAAGAGGAAGCAAAAATAGTAAACTGGCAAGTTTGGCGTGGGACTGCTCTAGAGTTAAAGGGCTTCTTACACAGAACTGGAATGTGTTATTTGAGGGGTGGGAATAAAGGTGACAGAAAAAAAAAAGCAGGGGAGATTGGCTGGAGCTCCTTTGCAAACTAGCTGCTAGGCAATGCTGCTATAACCCTACAAAAGCAGCCAGCTGTGGTGTAAGACATACCTCATTAGTAGTTAGCTTGTCCTGGGGTGTCTGTGGGGACATGGTGGGTGTCGGCTGGCTGGAGGATGGGGAAGAGGAGGTGGAGGAAGTGGAGGAGGAATGGCTTTGCTGTAAGAGATCTGGCAAGAGGTGAATGCGACCGGCAAAGCCATTGCTCTCATGATGGCTGGCACGCTTTTTGTCAACTGTACTCTGCAGAAAAAACAGGCACACTTGTCTTGCTCAAGTGCTGCTTAAAGGTCTATATCCCTAACAACCTCTCGCCTTCTCTCCTTCACTCTCTTCCTATGTTTTAACATTTATTTATTTACATTTTTTTTAAAAATAAGCTGATAATCTATTCCTTGATGCTTGAATGGAAAGGGGAAGAGGGCAGAACTATTAGAATTCAGTAAATTCCCACCTCTTCAGGCAGGGGAAAGCTTAGTTCATGTGGTTGACTTGCACAGTCAGTTCTAGTGATCAATAAAAGAGTAACTGCACTGGTAAGTCTTCCACCACAATGCGGACAAGCACATTTTTGGGGGTGGGAGGAGGATTTCTTCCCCTACTATTTTGTTTAAAGCTAACTTAAATCCTATACAGATACGAACCTGGACTGTCTGGAGAATACCTTCAGCTATTTAAAACAACAAGCACAAAATCTTAATTTTTAAATGAGAGGGCTCAATTAAGAAACTGGCATTCAGTTGTGAAATTCAGAAATGTGATTACCAAGGAAACACCTATAAGCTGGCATGTTCATTAACACAAGAGCTCATTTAAAAGCAGGGAATCATTCTCTTTCAGAGGCACGGGAATGCAGAATTTTCAGAATCAAAGGCGACAACACAGGGCTCTAGCTCTGTCCACACTCTGTCTCACCACCTAGTTTGCTTCTCCATTTCCCCACACTAACTGCTACATGAATCTGTATGTACGTGTCTGTGTGTGTTACCTGGGTGGTCTGCATGCCCTCAACTACAAGTTCAAAACAATTTTTAAAAGCTCTGAATGCTCCCCCCACCCCAGTCTCTTTCACAACCCCACTCCCAAGAGCCACATTTGGTTCTACAGTAAAATTAAGCTGAAATCTTGCTCCAGGTACTTGCTCCATACACCTGCAGCTTTTCTACCCTTCTTTCCCACAGACTTTCAGGTATTTTCTGCATGGTGCTGCCATGGGTGTCATTGGAAAGCATGCAAAATAGTAGCAAGGGGTGAAGAGCTACTCTTCTCTTTGCATGCATCAAACATCTTGCTCATCTGAAATTCACTAGAACTGTGTCTTGATAATACAAACAACAAATATAATGTAGAAACAGCATGGGTGAATGAGTGAGTGGGTTAATGAGCACAGAAAAGGCGCAAGACTGCACAGGGAATGAAAAAAAATACCTGTCGGACAATTAAGGTGCCCTCCTTAGAAGGAGTCAAGGCAGGTTCACTCTCCACATCGTCATGGACGATCATGGTTTTCACTGACTCTGTTTCACCATTGCTCAAGTTCAACGTTGACCTATTTGCCGGACAAGAAATACCTAGGGTGAGACAACAGCACTTGTGCCCTAGGTTTCACTGCCCCATGCCAAGGCTCAGTCAAAAGTAATTTATAGGAATATTTACTCAACCTGCACAGAAAACCCTCTCTACCAAAAGAAGTCAGAAGTTTGTAAATTGCCACTTCTTGTTTCATAACAAATCAAACAGAGAAGAGGGGAACAACATGGTTTATAGAAGCACAAACCAGCCTACTTTAATATAGACCAATGGCACTTTCTGGAGGGGCTGAGAAATTGATTCTTTATTTGCAGAAATTACTTATGAAACTTATCTGCTAACTTGGGTCCTAAATACTTAGCTGGATTTTGAAAAGGTTTCTCTCCCTGTTTGAAAATGTGAACAGACAAAGCTGCTATGTCTTGCTTATAGATTTTTGTAAGCTGAAAGTACTAACATACAAGCCAAAATATTCAACAACCTTTTCCTTCAGCCCCCTAAGAGTAAAACAGAAGCAAAATATAGAGGAACTAACACTGCTCGGACATCATCTGGTCCAGAAGTAGATTCATCTGCTCCTTCTTGTTCCATATCATCATCTTCCTCATCTGTTGTCCCTGACTCTTCACTTGAAGATGAATAATCCGTCACTTTATGCGGAGGTCGCACATCCTCTACTGCTCGCAATTCCTTTGCCAATGCAGTCAAATCCTGATAGGAGAGGGAGGAAAATATTGATGTTGCACAGGAGACAGAATAGTTTGCAAGATGACTTCGTCAGACTAGTGCCAGAGTTTGCTCAGTTGTCCACTGCTGTGTTTCTATAACACCAGCAGCATTCTTTCCTTTGATTTACTCATTTGTGACAGTTACAAAAACTCACTTTCTGACAAATCAAAGCACTGAGTCAACTTAAGGAGTCCTTATCATATTATAGAAAAATGCTTATACTCTGAATCTAAACTATCCTTATTATGATTTCAGTTTATCCCATTATGCCATCTGAAGGACATATATAAGCACACAGACCCCCCCCTCACACAGTAGTTGACTGTCACAGTTCATTTTCCTAAACTTGGAGAGTTAACAGCATCCATCACAAGAAACTGTGGGCAGCAAGGCAGCAGGAAGATCTTAAGACTCATTGGGCCATCAGAGGCCCAGCATATTTTGCCAGTCACAAACAGTAGATCACTTAAAAACTTTTTGATCCATTTCCAGTCTCATGTATCTATGCTAAGGAATTCACCTGAGAAGTCAGATGCATTAGCACTGGCACAGTCACACATGACTGTCAGGCAGTACGGGACATAAACTTCTTTTCTGTTGGCAGCTTGAAGAATGAACAAACCAGGTTTGCAATCAGTGCCATTTGCTCTCAGTTGTGAAGCTACACATTACTTAGCTGAACACAGATTGTGTCTAATACTTCACATATTATACTATCAGAAGTGAAGAACTAACCTCTGTGTCTCTTTAAGAAAGTAGTTTTAACTGACAAATTTGGGTGCTACTATGGTATAATGGCAAAAGAAAAAAGTTTTAAGGGAAGTTGGAAATATTGTGAAAACCCACTGTGATCCCCCAGATATAACTGGATGTAGAGCTGTAATCAGCTCTAACAGCAGTCAAACAAAGAAAACATCAGAAAGGTCTTACCACTTCTCCCTGCACCATTCAGCCCAGCACCATGAAATTCAGGTGAAATGCATTGATCCATCCCCAGGAAGGAAGCACAGGATTGAAAGAGAAAGGTAAAGGTTAGAAAGGAAGAAAATCAGAGAGTGAAAACCAATTCCAGGAGCAGAGCAAATTCTAATATTTAAAGTATTGTGATATGTACAAGCAATTGCAGAATCCAGGACATGCTCCCGTGCCCACAGATACAAACTCCAACTATTATACCAAACAGCACCATGAATGGAAGCTCACACTAGTTTTTGTGAGCCTACCTGAAAGAGCAGGTTGGACAAGGGAACATGGATACAACTTACAGCAGGCTTGATAGGTCTGAAGACTTCCTTTTTCTCTTCAGGCTTTTTAGGTGCAGTTTCATGACGTTGCGATGGTGAGCCCTCTGACTTGGATGACGCTGCATGTGTCCAGACCCCAAAATGAACACAGGACAAAGCACAAAACGGACTTAGCACGGAGCTATAATACATTTTCCGACTTCACTTTGCAATGAGGAAGAGAGGTGAGAAGGCTATTGGGCAGTGCTTGACAGCAAGATGTTAAGTTTCACTGATTCACTACTACGTTGTCCCTGAAGGGCTGTATAAAAAAACAGCACAAGCTGTGATCTATATAGCTGACCTATGACTGAAGCCAAAGTAAACTGCCACACACTTGTAAATCAAAGCGGGTAACTCCAATGTGGCCACAAGCTGGAAAATGTGCATCAGCATCAAACATACCCCAGCTGAGACCTATCCATAGCAGTCTGCATCCTTTCATCAACCACCGAACAGATAGCAAGTATCAAAAGATGCCCTTAGATATAGCAGGAAGGGAGCTATTACAGCAGGGAGACTGGGCTGTTTGTTTACACATGGGAAAAAGCAGCAGTAACTGAACACAAACCAGAGAACACTAAAACACTTTCACAACAGTTCTTGCACGCACTGCCTTTCCCAAGCAAGGATATACAGACAAGGGCAGTACTGGAAGCTAACTCATCTTTGATACTGCATATTCAAAGGTATTTCCCAGTGAGGGTTATCATCTTTTCTTATTGAGCACTGCATAATTCAACAAATTTATAAATACAATGTTACTAAATGCGGGGGGAGGACTTACATCTCATTCGGAACCGCTCTCCAGATCCACTCTGAGAACCGGGGTGGGAACCAGGCTGTGAGCCAGAGTTGCTTGAACCTGAAGAACTGCCACTGCCTGGTCTTGGTACGAGCTTTTCTACCCTTTCCCACAGCAGACGAGGCTCTATATTGCTGGAAAAGGTGAAGGAAGAAAGTCTTTGTCACGCACTTCAGCTTCAGATTCCACTTCCTGAACTCAAACACCACTGTTCTTCGGTGTTCTGCTGAGAACTCATCTGAAATTGCACTTAACACTGAGCTGACAGCATCAGCAATGCCTCACAACCCAAGCAGCGACTCCCTCTATTACTTCATTTAGAATGACAAAATGACCCAAAAACCCAATAAACTTATGTGGGTGTAGGCTATTCTTTTTATTTGGGACTGGCTACCTGCCATTTTTATTTATCTAACCTAAAAGGACTGTTTTCTTGACCTGCATGCAACAGGTTCCAAATAGCCTCAAAAGTGCCTTGGCTACCCAAGCACAAGTCAAAAAGCCAGCACTGCTTGTCCCTCTACGAATACTCTCACTGCTGGCCACCGAGTCAATTCCAGGGTGGCCTGTCCACAGTGCCCTACTGAGTTCAGGAGGTAGCCCCTTCTTCCCCTCCTTCCTGACCTCAAATGCTCAGTCATGAATGCTTCTTCCCTTCCTAAAGTGTGTTTCTGGCTCAGGGACCAGAAAGTTTGAGATGTCACAAACACTTCTGCTGCCAGTAATCCTCACGGTTTGCCAAGGATGACATCTTACACCAAAAGGCAAGGTGTTCATGAATGGTCACATTTTATTTGAGTAATCTTATGGATATTTTGAAGTTCTTGCAAAAATTAGAGGACAGGCAACTCAAAGAAGGAGAGGAAAGAAGAATTTTTGCCAGTGTTTCTTGGCACACATGCTACAAGGGAAGTTAATATTAATCACTACTGAAAAGGCAGTGAAATTCATTTTCCTTCTACTCCCAACAGAAAAGGTCAAAAGCTCTCTGGAACTGCCTGGTTTCCCATGAGCCCTTTTGCCCCAGTGCAAGAAAGGTGAATACAGGTAGGCTTACAAACCTCGTGGAGTTTCTTTGACCTGCTTGGTTATTTTGCTGCCCACTACCTTGCAGTGGAGAATCACGGCGGGACAGGACTGGCGACCGGGATGTTGTTCTCACAGGTACCTTGGGAGAAAAAAGGTTGTGTTAAACCCACAAAAGGGAGAGAGAGAAGAGGAAGATTTAACCTCTCTTGCCAGAGAATATGTCCCTAAGATTTTAACAACACTTAATTTTAAGTCCAAGCTAACAGCAATGACCAAAAACAATAAACAAGCCCCCATAAAACCAAGAAACTTAGTTGGGATGCTGTTCAGATCTTGACAAGAACTCCAAGTTTAGTCTTAACATTAAGTAGTGTTTAATAGTTACACACAAACACATACACACCCCGCTACCTTCCAACTACTGAGACATTTAAAAAGAATATGGCGTTTTGACTGAAGCAGGGGAGGCACAAAGCAATTTGCTGAAACAGCATGAGGATTAGGAGAATAAGCTCAGGGGAACAAAACAAATGCCTGAGAATGGATCAGCAGAAGGCAAAGACTGGTGGGAGAGCAAGAATATACTCAGAAGAAGCAAATCCCAGTGGATAGGGGTGGGGGGTGGACAGGGGAGAGGAGGAGGAAATATATTGAATGTTTCCTTGTTGTTCAGTTCCATCTTAATTTTAAATATGTACATGATTCATAGTTTGGGTTGCTAACAGATGAAGAAGAAAATTAACTCTGAGCAATAAGCTCAGGGATATTTTAAATTCTTTCCTGAGTACGATAATGATTTGCTAACTTTGCATAATAAATTGTCTCCCTGAAATAGATGCAATCTATAAATAATTGCCAATTTTATATGAAGCTTCAATATTGTACTTAAGGTTGATTATCACTAACCCATTGACTGAACATCTACATAATAATATGCTTTCTAAAATACTGTTACCAATGCAGGCACAAGGGCACAGTCTTTCCATTGCCCAGGGTATCACATCCTTAGAAAAATAATAATTATTAATTAAAAAAATAGCACACATCTGTCTTTCTACTCCTTACCCTTGGAGGCACCTCGTCACTGTCTGATCTAGCCCAAGCCTTTTGGGTGGGGTCAGGTACCTCCGACTTAGAGTCAGAACTCTGATTTAGCACTTCACTGCGTGAAGGTGGATATGGGTCCTGGGAACGAAGATGGTGATGAGCAAATTTGGGAGAAGGGTCACTGAAGGAATGGGATCGCGAGACAGGGGAAACATTGTTCTTGAGAGATGCCAGATGGGACCATTGTACCTTACAAGAAAACAAAACATAAAACATTCAATGCGCTCAGTATAACTGGCTTTCCAATTAACACAGAATAAAGGCAGGTGGTGTGCGCAGACACAAATTGGTTATCGCATTAGGTAAGCGTGGGGTGAAATTGATGCACTTCAAAGCAAGGCAAGCGCCCAAAGAACATAACAGACTTGAAAATACAGCACATATGTACTTTTTTTGTGAGATACGCTCTCCACATACATATACACTGGTGCTCAGAAGATAAGGGAACCTAATATTTGCACCACGAGTCTGAGTCCAAAGGCCACTCAAGACAGAAGTAATCTTCAGTTCCCCAGTCTTCAGTGGGCTTTGGTCAGGTCTCATGGCAGCACTGGTGTGGTAGGAAATTTGAAGTGGATATCCAATTGAAGAAATGGACAAAATTAAAATTATTGCTGTAAAATGTGCAAATCGACAGACATTTATGTTACCTAATAAATTTAAGAACTATATACAGTTCCAAACTTTTGGAGAAAAACCATAACACAAAAGCCTTTATTCCTTCACACTTATAGCAATATATATATAAAACCCATAATATATATTGTATATAGTATACATATGTACAAAGCATATTAAACTTACGCCATATACATACCATATACTGTACATACAGACAAATTTATACACAAACTAAGCATACACGTACACATACACATGTTCAATTACACATACTAAGAAGGCACAACAGTGACTCTGGAATTAAAACTCCATTGGAATTTCTATTGAAATCCATATTGACACTTCAACCTAGTGCCTCCTGTGCTTAAAACTGCATTTTGGAGTTAATTTCTGAAACTAAGGAAGGAAACGTCATAACTGAAGAACATACCGTTTTCACACCTAACAATAAAGCAAAACTTTGCTTTCAATCTCAGTTTCAGTAGGCTGACTGTATTTGTTTTTAGATTATTATTATTTCCTCAATTTTAACACACACAGCTGTTGAAGAGCCAGATTATCCTTAATATGAGTGGAAGACCCAGACTTTAAAAGTAGCTGGCACAGAGAGCACGAAGATACAAGTCCAATATTTTGAAATAGTCAGTGAGGTTTGAAAAAAAGCCAGGAATTAATGAGTAAGAGATGAAGATTTCTCCCACTCTCCCTTCTGCTCAAATTCTCCTGTTGCCCAAAAAAGCTGCAATACCTAGTCACAATCAGGGACCATTTTAGCTTGCACTGTCATCAAGGGACTTAATTTAGGAGAAGAAAATTCTGCATGGAAACAGAGGAATCAAATGCAGACTCCACTGTTAAATTATCACATATCTAAATAGCTCAGAATTTATGGGCTATGTCTAAGTTTAAGACAAAGGTTACTTTTAAAATTCATGCTGTAATTCCCATGAGGTAGAGATAACAAGATCTAGAGGCTTTCCATTAGAAAAGAACAGAACAATGACAGCCACACAGCTCAGTGGTTTCAACCTCTGCTTGGTTTTCGAGGGGTGGTACAAAGCTCTACTTAGCAACTGTAGGCCTACTGACAACAAACTTGCTTTTCTTAGTCATGTTTTATAAACCTCTTCGAAGCAGTGCGTATACTATTAAAACCCACTTGTTCAGTCAGCTTTTTCCGCAAGAATTTAAAAAAATCAAGCAAGTTCACTTCTTCCCTGAGCATTCTTTTTGGCAGTGAAGATCGTAGCACAGATCAGATTCTGAATTGTAAAATTGTACTGCAACGGTCACCAGTGTTTAGCCCACCATTCCACCATCTCACAGATAATACTGTAATGCAACAGCTCTAATCTAGCCCTAATAGTTAAAAAAACAGAAACAGCAAAACCAAACCCCTCAAAAACAACACCACATCTACAAATCCATCAGTTTATCCATAGAATAGGCAAAAATAAACAAAGAGCAAACTTATTGAATAAGCTGCTTTGTGTAACAGTGATATTGTTTACATAAGACTTTAATTGCCAAGATCTGCAAATTTGCAGGAAACATGTCGAGACTTCTGCGTTTCCTCCAGGCTCACCAGAATTTTCCTTAGCACTTACCTGGGGCTCCATCGGTCTCTGCAGGGCAGGCTGAGCAGGTTCCGAGTTTCCATTGGAAAAGGACTCTGATCTTGAAGGCACTGGTGGCTCCAACACTTTGCCCATCTGTTTAGACTGTGCTTCAGGGGAGCCCTGATTAGTTTTTCTAAATCTCTCCTCCACCTAAGCCAAAATAAAACATTAAATCTGGAATCAATAAAACCAATTACAGTAGAAATATGAAAGTGAATGCCACCTTTCTGTTACCATCAAGAACCCAACAAAATACATCTAGGGCTTGGCATGCTATTTTTCCCCCTGCCACCTTCACCCAGCACTGTAAAACACAGAGTGAACTACACCTCAGTGTCAAAGTATGCCAATATGGAAAATCCATGCTAGGAAGAGAGGATACACCAAGCAGTAAGACGTAGAGTAATATAATGAAAGACCATTATGGGGCATCCTTCTGCCTAGACTGGTTACTATCCATCAGTATTTTCCCCACAGACAAGAAAAAGGATATATAAAACCAAAAAAACTCTACAATATAAAAGTAAATTTCCCACTGCTAACTTAGTCACCCACCTTACTGAAGCAATGCCATTTGATCAGCTGCTTTCCCATGCTTGTCTCTTTGGAAATGCAAGAAGAGATAGGATATGCTTCTCTACCCAGTAATACTGGAGGCTGTTCAGATTTAGGTGTGAAACTGCAGGACTGGTCATCATCTTTCTCATCATAGTCCCCACACAACCTTACAGACTCCAGAGAACAGCCTCAGCAGTTTGTTTCTGGTTCTCAGGGAAGTACTGAAGTGATAATATACTAACCTCGAGACCTTCTCAAGAGAAAGACTAAGTCAGAAAGTGCTTGGTCCAGAAAAGACATCAAGCAAGGTCCCCATGCAGAAACATTGCCTCTCCCAAGGCTACAGCATTGTGAATAAAGCGAGAGGCAAGAAAATCAAGAGATGGAAGGAGGCTCCACGCAGAAAGGAAATATCCTTCCATTTCCTAATACAGTAAGTTGCTGGAACCAGGGCAGCATGTGCTGAACTACCAGCACATTATCAAAGCATCAAAGACAGATGAAACCAGCAGCTTGGGCTGTTGTCTTTCATTGAGATTCTGTTCTCAAGATTTCCTTTAACCTTTGTGCCTAGAGCACAAAACCAGTATTGGGGTAGTTTTCTAACTGTTCCCTAGCAGTGAGGGTCTGAAGAGATTGGCTGTTCATATACCCATGTCACAAGACAGAGGCAAGTCTCCAGTACTCCTTAGTTGAGCTGCTTTACAAACCCAGGCTACCTCTGCTTTCCAAAATTTGAGGACAGTAACAGTTTGCCTATGGGAATAAGCAGATAAGTTTCTGTAAAATACACCACATCTTGGGAAAGATAGCAGCAATGGAAGCAAGCATCTTCACCATACAATCATTTTCACCATCACATTCAACTTCACAGAGCCATTCTTTAAAGTTTAAAAAACAAAACAGACTCCCTGTTACAAATATAACATGGAAAAGCTGCAAGTCTTTCTGCCTGAAGAAACAGGCTTTCATGTCTCTAGCTGTAGCTGATAGAAGGTTTCCCCAACACAGCACAAAAACTGCACGAGCCACATGTCCTTAATACCAGACAAGAGGTAGGAAGAAGATAGCCAGTGCATCCCCTGGTTAGAAACAGACCTTATTTCTGTCACCTGATTGCCTGGACCAGAAAACAGTATTAACCCTCATTTCTTGTTCTAATCTCCCCAGAGTCAATCTTAGAACTCCTTTTCCTTATATTCTCTGTGCCACTGGAATGGGAAAAAAAAAAACAAACAAAAACTAATCCCCATTAGACTTTGCCAGAATAGAAAAGGCAGCTCACTTTGGCTTATCATCCTGATGGTCAGCATCTCCGTAGACTGAGACTTCCTCTGGAGAGCAGTATGGCTAAAGTATAAGGTTCTGAACACTTACTCTCCAACTCCAGTGTCCAGAATGATATAAGAGTTACTGTCCACTTTTAAGATTAACTGGTGTTGCTTCCACTACCAGGCACTGAGATTTCATGGCTATATTTCTACCATATGTAAACAGCAATCCCTGGGAAGATGTGACTATTAACTCAGTTTTTCTCTGCCTTCACTTAACTCCTTCTAGCTAGAGCAAAAGAAAATGACTAGAACAAAAAAAAAAAAAATAAAAATAGTTGAGCCAGTGATTCTGCTAGAGGATGTAACACACAATCTCCAGAGAGTTTCTTTCCTCAACTCCAAAAGGAAAATGGCAGATGAGGAACACTGATGGTTCTGCATGCATCCACAGTCAGCCTTCAGTCTGGACAGGTGTGCTGGAATGAAATTGTAATTTCACTGAGGCAGGCTAGGAACAAGACAGGAGGACTGGTTTCATGCCTGCACCGCCACATACCAGACAAGTCTGAAGTTCTTCCAGGAGAAAGACCTACTGGTTACTTCAATCACCAAGAGAAATGGATGAGGTAGCATAAACATAGTTTATGAATAATAGCATCTACAAGAAAATTGGTTTGTTCTCACCAAGTCCAAACAGCGATACTTCAAAGGCAATGAAGCGCTACTGGATGAAGGTGGACTGAAAGATCTTTTATCACGCTCAACAGTGCCAAGGATACTTTTGTTCTTATTCCAAAATGCATTTACCTAGTTCCCACATGCTGGTGATGAATGCTTATAAGAGCTTTGACCAGTTTTGTCCAGTCTAGTGGTCTGTGGGAAGTACAGTCCTCAAGGGAAGCATAAGAATAAGACCACTGAAAGAAAGCCAACTACGCATCAAAGAGGCAATTACTTGCTTAGCAATGTTGTCTGTTCACCAGTGAAGACAGGGGACCTCTCAATGAAACAATGAACACTCTGACGATTTCAGATTGACTTGTGAGAGCCCAAAATCTAAGAATGCAGCAGCAGAGAGTTTCATAAGAGCAGGAGGTGACCTCAGCAGAGAATATTTAACACTTCAAAAATGAAACTAATGAAAGTCAGGTTTGTGTTCAATATATTTCCGAAAGCATGGACTAAAGCACCAAATATGTGAAAATGTGCTATGTGCAAGTATCTCTTACAGCTTTAGGCTTTCCAATTGTCTCCCAAATGCCAAGTACCAGTGCTTGCTAGAGAACACCAGTTGCACCAATGCTTCCTATGAAAGCATGTCTGATGGAAGTGCAGATGAGATGAACTTCCTGACGTCACTCTTCCAAAATCAGGTCTCCTCAGTGTGCAGCCTTCCAGAACTTCTTTCTAGCTTTATATGATAAAACTCTGAACTCCATTAACTGCAGTAGAAGTAGTCAGAAGCTTCTCTCAAGTTTGGAAACCAGTGGCCAACTTTTTAAAATATCCTGCCCGTTATGAACGATGATTTGGCCTCCAATTGTACTATAGCTGAATCATAGTCACAATGATGCCAACAGACAGGGGCAAAGTAGAGGGTAGTGGATTCCTGCCCACAAGCAGGACTTACCTCGCGCGCTCTTTCAGCAGGCTCATAGTGGGATTTTGGCTCAGGAGTATGATAACTTTGTTTATTTCTTTCTTGTTGCTGCTGCTGCTGTTGTTGCTGCTGCTGCTGTTGCTGCTGTTGTTGCTGCTGCTGCTGCCGCCTGTGATCATGCTGCAGCGACAGGAGGTAGGCTTGCTCCTGCTGCAACTGGCGCTGGAGTCGCTCTGCCTGTCGGTGTTCCTCCATCTCTCGCCATCTGTATTCCTTTGAGAGAATACGTAATTCAAGGCATGAAATTTACTGTATGGTTGACACGTCCCTATCCATCCCATTACAAAAGCACCTTTTCTGGTTGTTGTTGGTTTTGTTTGTTTGCTTGTTTGTTTCACTGTTAAAGTGTAACCAAGAGCTAAATTAGACCAACATGGCATGTGTCTCGTGTTGGGAAAGTTGAGAGCGTACAATTAAGCTTGACACGACTGAAGAGTTACATCAAAACCCATTTTTATTAAAGAAAAAAAAAAAAAGTTATTTATACTAATTCCAGTGTAAAGTTCATTATACAATGATTTAGACAAACACTAGGCCATTGTATCCCTGGGCGGATTTACATATCATGTGTGCTTTTGATCTGCAACATAAGCACTCTAGTTCTTCACTGAATGCCAAGGTCTGTTCAGAAACTCGACCACCACACCAGAACTGTTCCACTTTAACATAAAGCCTTCTCTTACTGCCCAGAAAGCAGTGTGACCATACAGCACTTCTCATATGTGCCTGTCAGCCCACAACACTAGCATAAATGGCCTTTTAAATCGAGCTCCTTTGTTGTCATACTGTCAGTGCAGCTGTGCCTGACTGAGGGAAGCCTAGGACTGGCCGGATAAATGCATCCTATAGCTACTGAACAAAACAGATACAGTGCTTTACCAGTAACATGGCCTGCTCCTGGAGCAGCTGCTGCTGTAGAATTTCCAAGTGCCGCTGCTCCTCTTCTAGCTGTCGCCTGATATACTCCTGTCACATAGAAATTACCCAGCAATAAATTTATTCAAAAGGAATGCATCAGAATCCCCTGGGTGGAACACCACACGCTACTTCCCCAGTTCAGCTTTAACGAGAAACGCACTTCGGGATGGATTAGTGCCTGCAGAACAATTTAATAAGCCCTGCGTCCTGAGCATCAGGTTTTGGCCCCTTCCATTCTGAAATTTGGGTTCCTGCAAATGTTGCCGGCATGGGCCAGAGCTCATTTACTAATTTTGGAAGTGGTTTCAAGAAGCAGCAAAATGCACTTGAAGGTTTTGGAAAGTTAAAACACAGCAAGTCTTACTCAACACAGCCAACACAAAGTCACATGCAAGTTGTATTAAACATTAGTTTGTTGCACTGGTGCGATGAACTGTTAGCAACAGCTAGAGCCAGGCATAGTGTAAGCAGACCTGGAGTAGGCTCTCCCAGGGGGGCTCTGTCAAGTGCAGTCGGGACCTGCCCTGCTCTCTCCCCTGCTGCCCTCACCAGAAGCTTCTCCTGAGCAGACACTGCCAGCCTCGCTGAATTATGTGATGGTTATGACACAAACAAACATCCACCAGGAAACAGATATTAGACCAAACTCGCTTACTCTTGAGATCTAGCCATCTTTCCATCTGCAGCCTCAACAGGTTGAGAGGCTTACCCACTGCTTCACCTGACCCCCTAGAAGACCTCAAACTCTGAAGTACCAAACCCAAGCTGGTAACATCCTATCATGCAATTAATGGAAGTACGTAACATGTGCATGCGCACACACACAAGCACACGCACACGTTTACAGTGTATGCATAAAGAAATTAATGGATCAGTGATACAGTGATGGGAGCTATAGAAAGTCTTGTGACAGATGGATGAGATACACTGTACTGCTGTTATGGACATTGGCTGAGCCATAGGTTGTGTTAACAAAAGAAAAATCTAAGAGGGGGCACATGTTTTCTTCTCAAAGAAAAAAAAATATTCAGAGTGGTTCAGCTTAGCCACATCAATTAACCATTTGTCATCGTTGGCACTGTGCGTAATTAGCATTTCAGCAGTTTAAAAAGCAGCTGGGGGAATACCCGGTGTCTGCCCAAAAGCAAATTGCTGTGCTGTAATTAGAGATTTTCCATATATTTATTCCTATTGGTTAGTCTGTTTGACTCAAAAATCATTGAAATATACACTAACACAATAAAATTCCCCAGTAACACAATAATCGATGATCTCAAATATAGTGACTTCATGTAAGAAAAAAAGAAAGTATATCAAACCAAAACCAGAGTTCCTGAAGTTAATGGAAAATTTACAATCAGCCTCAGGGACAGTAATTTTGGCCCTTTATTTAGGATCACTATTTTGCAGTACATGCACAGTAATTATTACCTTGATTATCACCCTGATTAAAGTTTTTAAAGGATTTTAAAACATGCAGATTTCATGCTTAAACATAGCAGCTGAATTTCATAGTTTAAAAGGTTTCTCACCTGTACTTTCACTGAGGCACATCAATACAATTTAAGATATACTTGCTGCCTGAACTAGCATATATTATTAGAGCCGACTTTAAACAGAAGGAGCAAGAAAGAGATTGCATATTTAAGCTTTAGGAAGGAAAATCCCCTGCAGCTCAAAGGTTCCATCTCAAATTCAGAATATTCAACATTTATTTTGCACCTCTGACCAATTCTGGGTGCCAGAAGCTGACATGCAACAGAGCTACCCCACTCTGGAAGGTCCTCTGAACACAGGCATGTCCTGCAAGAACCACCGATCCAGCGAGACAAGTCCAGAAATTATTTTCAGCCCCAGTGATGATTCTCCCAATTCTGATGGTTTTCAGTCAAGCCCAGGGGCACGACCTGAATTTAGAATGAGTACCACAACAAGACTTCTTTTTTTTGAGGGAATATTGAGGCTGCCAGAATTCTCCATAAAGCCCTACAATCTATGTTAGTGCGTTTGTTGTCAGCGACAACAAAAGATGAAAGGGTCAGCATTAGGTTGCCTCTAAGCTGCTTTAAGCTTACTTATTTGAAGAAATTAAATTAGAATTTAGAAGGAGCAAGCCTATTGTGCATATATCTGTATCATGGACTCACCTGTTCCCTTTCTACCCTCCTCTTTTCCTCCTCTGCTCTTCTTCTCTCTTCCTCTTCCTTACGCCTCCTCTCCATTTCTTCCAGACGCCTCTTTTCTTCCTGTTCTCTCCGCCTTTGCTCACGCTCTTGTTGCCTTCGAGCTTCCCGTTCTCTTCTTTGTTGCTATGAAAAGGGAAAAGAAACCACAAAGTTTTACTTTTGTTGTTATCAAAGAAAGAGGTGGAGTTGTTTTGCACTGTGAAGAGCGGACTTACCAGGACCAGCAAGCTCTGCAACTGAGTGACAAAACATTTTATGCAAGTGTGCCGCCAGAAAACTAACTCATACCCAGCACACAACTACCCCTTAAAAGCAGCCTTGCTTAGTCTCTTTGGTTTCTTCAAACACACACAGAGCGTCACATACCATATTACTGTGTGGAAGCTCACTGCTGATCTTCAAGAGAGGCTCACACTGAAACCTGAATCTTTGAACAACCATTGAACTCAAATCATAATCAGAGTGACAGTTTCATTGACTTCAACACATTATCTAAATGTTGCCAAAAGGGAATTATCAGCCCTGCTGAACTAGCTATAAAATCAAATGATAATTCTATGTGATCTTTTGGTAAGTAGCTTCTCTCTTAACACAATTCATGGTCTGCTAAGAATTTGGTGGTGTTGACCCAACAACCAAGCTTGATTTAATGTACTGCCCAAAACTTTGCCTAAGAGAGAAAGGATGGTGACTAACAGTGCCTCAGCTCCCCCCACAATATCAAAAACACCTATACGTAAAAGAGGAAAACCAGCTTAGTTAAGCTTTTACATTTACACAGATATGCTTTCACACTTCACCCAAATACAAACTGATCCTGGTAAGTCTGTTCAAGTCTGGAAAGAACCCGGAAAACAACTCTAGTAAGTATGAACTGACTCATTTATGTCTCTAGAGCATCATATATGACTTCAGAGGAGACATTTTAAATGCCCATATAGTCGTGACCAACGCTTCCTGCACTTCTACAGAAGCATCCAGTTACTCCACCTACCTCAAAATCCCAGGCAGCCTCCCACAACTGCCTAAGTGTCAAAAGACCCAGCTGTCTCCTTTTCAACCATCAACTGGGAATATCTCTACATTTACTTCCATCATAGATTTCTGAAATACGCTAAAAATTCTATAAAAAATGTAAACTGAAAAAAAGTCTACTCAAATTTAATCCCAAGAACAAAATGAAAACCTTTTCACGTTAAGGTTAAGATTAATACTATCACCGGCTTTTGCTGAAGCAAAGTTTTCCAATCTTTCAGGCACACCAAAATAGTCCTGCAAGAGTATTCAGACCAAGTTTTTAGTTGGGTTCACAAATCCAGTTACTGGTGTGCGTTTCATACTTGTGCTCAACAACTGAACAAGCAAAGCCAAATCTACACTCCCTGTATTACTTCAAGGGACCAGCTTTCTCTGCTCAGCATGATTATGAAGCAACTGAAAGACTTCTCCATCCTCTGGAACTGATACTGATATGATAGTGTAGAAAAAACATCATGGGAGCTGGGGGTGGGAAATACAGTTGAGAAGTTGTTGTACTTAAATAAAACAGGCTGCTGTCTTATTCTAACAGGCTGCAGTTTTGGGAAAGATACTACTTTCTTGAAGACCACTGTTCAAATACAGCTGCTCTATAGCTATGATACCTTCCTTACTAGCACTTAGCATCATCCTGGGTTCGCTACCACCTTCCCCAGCCACAAGACATAAGCTCTTTTCTGCCCCCCATTTTCTGTACCTTCTCAGAAACACAGATTCCTTGCTCTTACATCTCCTCTCCTAACTAAATGCATCCACCAGCCTTTTCTCTCCCACCTAAGCAAGCTCTCTTCAATGAATGTAGATATGAAAATAGCAAAAACGCTGCAAGGCAGCTACAGCATGCAGTGCATTTCATAGGTTTCAGGGCTTCCCCTCCTTTATTTTTTAAGCACTGTAAAAGAATTAAGTAGGCACTTTAATTTCTGAATATATGCATCTGTGTCAAACAATTTCTATATTTAAGTCAATACATTCTTGGCTAATCAAGTCTGACAGGCTCTTTGTTTAAGGAAACTATGATGTGAAGTACAATAATTCTGTTGCCCTGAGGATGTAAGAGACAGCACACTGCTGACTGGTTGATATGCACATTTATCAGCTTAAACACTTTTTAAACATATGAAGCCTGTCTGTCTAACAATATTATGTTAACATTGTTAAGTGGATAGATTGCAGATCTTGAGATGGCATCATTCTCAGTACAAGCAAGACAGGCAGAGGTTAGGTCTTTTGGATGAAACAAATTCATCACTTCTTAAATCAATGGAGAAGCATTCAGCAATATTTATAAATAACAGAACTAAATAAATAAATACAACAAAAATAAGTTCCAAGTTGACTAAGAAAGCCAATTTCCCATGGCACCATGAAATAAAACCAATCAGCTGTTAAAAGACCAGATTTTTAAGGAAACCTTGAGCCAGTTTGCTAGTTCAGCATTGATAGTAGATATTTATTACGCAGTAAAAGAAAAAGAAAGATTCTCTGCCACCAGTGTGCATTTCAGTCAAATCTCCAAAGCACAGATGAGCTACTGTCTACACGCCAGAGAAATGGGTTTTCTAAGCATTGCTTTTGCCTTCCCATCAGACACTGCCTCAGTCCCTTGCCAAGTGGGCAGAAGGGGAGGCACTGGGCATCACCAGAACCCACACAAATACCTCACACAATCCACTTATTCCCAGCCTTAGCCGTAAGAGAAAAGTTTTGCTTCCTCTGCACATGGTCACTGAAACCTGAGCACTGAACTACTGGCTACTAACAAAGTGAAACTTACTTTTAGCAAGGCCAGGGAAAGGAAGCTTACAGTGATAAGCACCTCCCAGGTTCTAGTCTACATCTTCTCAAAGAGATGGCAAAGCCAGCTGGTGGCTAACTGTTGTTAACCCAAGTTGCCTTCAGAAGCAGCTCTTTAAGCTGACTTCCTACCATCTTTCTGTTGGCACAATGTTGCCTTCCTGACTGCCTCTAACAACTCATCCCCTAAAGTCCTGGTTACTACATTTCTTAGGCTTACTCAAAGGAGGAGAGAGGGACAGGGAAAAACATTAGATAAATTCAATGTCAATTCCATTTATAAGAATTTGCCTTCTGAATATAATAGGTGTGATTGTTAGATACTATAATAATTATCATGCACTACAAAAAAGGCCAACAGACAGTAGGCATTGATCTGGATTGACTGAAATTATGGATGCATGTCTTGATCTTTATTTGAATATAGTATTACAATCTTTCACGTCAGATGAAAAGCTTATTTTCAAAGATCTCCATGTCAATCACAAGGTAAGGCCAGGAATTCTTTTAAAGGGATTTCAGACATGCTAAACCAGAATTTTGACACAGCCTCTACAACCTCAGATTACTGCTTTTCATAAAACCAATACTTACTAAGCCAACAAAAAAAAAAAAAAAAAAAAAAAAAAACAGTGTATTCTGACTCCTTATCCAGGCTTAGGGTGCATTAATGCTGATCTAGTAATGGTACCCAACATCTTCAAACTGGAAGTCCATGAGGTATAGCCTGACTTACCAGGAGGGGGCAACGCAACTACACATGCAGCAGGTGGATGTCAATGAATTCAGGACCTCCTTCACACAGTGCATTGCTTCATTATATACATAGACCCCTCTAATGTTATAAAACATTATTACTCTGTCTTATAGTCAGATGACTGTGATAAATACATATATTAATGATTTGTTTCACAAAAATTAGGTATCCTGGCATCAGCTTAGGAAGGGGAATGGAAAGACTAATAAACAGACTTCTGCTCTGCCCACACTACTGATAAAGCTGAAGTAGAACTCCTTACTCAGTACCAATCCAAACTGCAAGCAATCTAGTTTAAGTAGATAGGAATAATCTTCCCCATCTGAGAAAGAAACAAATCCTGGCAAAAATCGCCTGCAGGTATACCTACATTAGCATCTTGGTTCTGTTCAGGAGTGCTCTTTTGAAGTGAATCATCCAATCATCTCCACTTACCAGGTTTTGTTTCATATTTTGAAGATGTCTTGTAGTGCCAGCCACTCCTTTCAAATGAAATTAAAAAGGCAGATGCACTCCAACCACAAGTAGGCATGCAGTCTAGACCTCAGCTAATGCAAAGGAACTCCTGTCTTCAAACACAAGGAGCAAAGTTGTTGGGTCCTCAGCACTTTAATTATCATGCTCCACAAATCTGTTTCTACTGGACTGTACTACTTGCCAACAGAGCTATAACCTACCACTTCAAAACCATCCATTTAGGTTCTTATACCCAGGGACAGAGATATAATTTAATGAAGTTATGGAACTGTGGCAGTCCACAAAGAGCGGGATTTCACACCATGGCTAATTTTGAATTTCCCAAATCAGACTCAGTTTTGCAATGTACAAATGCAAATGCCTTTCCATATCCACACTGAGCACTGGTGTCTCCATGCTGCTTAACAGGAAGAGAGACCCATGCTAAAACAGCCTATAACATTTCATATTTCTTGTTTTAACCATCTAAACACTTAGATGACATATAGTTGATACTTACGCAACTAATCTTTATAAGACTTTAAAGGGAAAGGTGGAGGATGGGACAGGATAATAAGCAATCCCATTTCTAAATGTTTCAGATAATTTTCTGCACTTTGACCACATATCATTTCCACTTCCTAAGTAATACATAAATTATAAGGTTCCTGCAACAATGAGTTTTTCTAAATCACCTATATGCCTTTTAAAAAGTAATCTTTTCTCTAATACTGACGAGAATTACAGTTTTTGGCAGATGTCCTAACACCATTCCTGTTGCAGTCTCGGTCAAAACTGTCTAGGCTCTGTGCCAGCATTGTAAGAACAAGCCTTCAATTTTAATTTAGGAAGCTGGGGACTGGGGGGGGAAGTAAAAGCAACTTGTCCAGGGAGATTAGGTAACGCACAAAATTCCTCCCAAGAATGCTAAACAGGTATATCCAAACATGCCCTTACTCTTCACAAGTAAAAATTACAAGAAAGCAAGGCCTGGTAAAAATATCAACAAAGTGATGTAAGCCCAGAGATTCAATGCCTGAGACTAATCTTAAACCGCATTACCAAGCTTTTCATTGTTTACTGGCTTCTTCAAAACAAGGGGGGTGACTTAAGGACAAAGTGACAACATTTCAATATTTTGGCCTTCAATTGTGTCACAACACTGATGTTTATCTAAATACGTGTCTACCACCCTTCCCCCATTTTAAAGAGCTTGGTTTGGCTGTTGTTTTGTTAAAAATCACTTGGGATCATACATTTTTCCTACACAATGTCCAATGGAGTGGTTTTTTTCTGAAAGCTCAAGACGAGCTTTTTTCTTTGATTAAGAGCTATATGCTTGCGCCTTCACCTGCAAAAGGAAACCTGTAGAGTTTATCATTCATATTTCTCTTTCTAAGGCAACCAAGCTGAGGTTATAGACTCAACAAAAAGTAAAAGCTTTTCTTACAAACTTTAAGATGGTTTACCATGTATCCTTACTCAGTAATACACAATCTACATTATATGCCATCTTGAGGGCACTGAAGCTGTTAGTTCTGGTTTGTATTTTAAAAAGCAGGATGGATTAGAAAACTTTAAGGCTAGTGCCTTTTCTTTTTAATTCCTCTTTAATTATGATTTCCACAACATCCCCAAAAGAGTTCAACCTTGTGTAGCAAAGAGAAGCATTGTTTTGTTTCCACTACTAGCAGCAACATCTCCTTTATTTTCAAAAGAAATTCCAGATTTTAAGTGTTTCACTGATTACTAAAGTAATATGACCCAGATAATTTATTTATAACATCATTCCTCACAAAAAGAAGTACCACCTGCAGAACCCTGGAGATTACAGAGGCATTTATAAGACCTAATCGATTCCCATACTAAGCAAAATTTTAGAGGCTAAGTGGTACCTCAACATTTGCCCACCTTTGACAATATCAGTGGTTTACTTTCATATTGTGCCATGCTCTCTTTTCCTGGCCTCTTTTTATTATCTGCTCCCCCTGTAAAATCACTACAAAAGTCACTGTAAAAACAGTTGGAAGAGCTACACTGTTTATCTTGGCCTTCTCAGACGGGTGGGGAAGAACAGAAGAGAAAAATGGAGTTTATATGCCTCCTGGCTCCATGTGTGGCTGAGTCTTTGCTACCAGTCCCTCCTTATAGCAACACTAAACTCACTTACACAATGAAAAAGAGGGATAAGAAGCATAATGTGACCTGAAAAACTATCTGGAATTTCGTATTATTTGTTACGTAAACATATTACAGGATGCAAATCAACATTTGGTCCTGGCTGTGTCCTTGTTAAACATTACCAAGATTTGGAAAATCACACTGGGTATAGTTTTCCCATCATTGCTAAGTGAACAGTTGAAATGACAACTCGAGGAAAAGGTCATTTAAGGATAACTGGAATTTGACCCTGCACTTCCTGAGGAGCTAGAGGACTGGTTTCACTTCAGTTTGGTGTCACATCCAGCTCTGGCCTGAAGAACTGTTTTGAAATCCTCCTACTTCTGAAGCACACACTGCATAGTCCATCTACATATTTACAAAAACACATGAGATCTTAGTAGGTGAAAAGTATGATGCAGCATTATGGTACCTGTACATTGATTTGCCTTTATCTTTTGGTACTGTATGCATTATTACTATATGACAAAAACACCATCTACATATATGTAATTTTTGCAGAATTACAATTCTAACACTGACTTTTAAATCATATTTATAAATCTAGGCAGCTTTTAGTTAAGCCACTATGCATGAGAGAGTAATACTTTAAAAAAAATGGGCTTCTACCTACAACAGATGAGTGCCAAACTTGGATGTTAGAGAAAGCCTTAAAGGGAAATTTGGAGCATGTTATGGTCCCCCAAAAAATAATCTTAAGAAAAATATATCTGGGAAAAATTAATGTCTCCCCTTCTCTACAGCCACCTAAACTCTAGAAATGCTGCCTCTTCCTTAGAAGAGAGACCAAGACAGCCTTTCCACAAATACCTTCAAACAACCCATCTCTGACTCCCGTTGCCTCCATAGGAGTTGTTGGATATTCAAATGCTTTGGAAGATGGCTAGTATTCAAGTAGCCACACATGGAATTAAGTATTTTGCTCTACATTTGCCAGTGAATCTGCACACGTTGTTTTCTTTTCTGAGATGGGATGGGCCAATAGGGAACTCTTGAATACTGTGTTCAGTTCTGGGCCCCTCACCACAAGAAGGATGTTGAGGCTCTGGAGCAAGTCCAGAGAAGAGCAACAAAGCTGGTGAAGGGTCTGGAGAACAGGTCTTATGAGGAACGGCTGAGAGAGCTGGGGTTGTTTAGCCTGGAGAAGAGGAGGCTGAGAGGAGACCTCATTGCTCTCTATAACTACCTGAAAGGAGGTTATAGAGAGGAGGGATCTGGCCTCTTCTCCCAAGTGACAGGGGACAGGACAAGAAGGAATGGCTTCAAGCTCCACCAGGGGAGGTTTAGGCCGGACATTAGGAAAAAAAATTTCACAGAAAGGGTCACTGGGCACTGGAACAGACTGCCCAGGGAGATGGTTAATTCACCTTCCCTGGAGATGTTTAAGGCACGGGTGGATGAGGTGCTGAGGGGCACGGTTTAAGTGTTTGGTAGGAATGGTTGGACTCGATGATCTGGTGGGTCTTGTCCAACCTGACTGTTCTATAATTCTATGATTCTTTAAATTGGTTGATGAATGGGAAACACAAGCAGAAGAGGAACTATTTTCCCCAGCGAGCCATAGCCGCCTCCTGTTGCTACCTCTTCAAGTCGCCTCCTTTGCTCCTTCTGCTGCTCAATGCGCTTTTGCCTCTCTGCCAGCAGCTGCCTCTTGTACTCCTCCTGCTCACGGAGCTGCTGTTCCTGCAGCAGCTGCTGTCTCCGAAGGGCCTCGGACCGTTCCTTGTTTTCCTGCTGCAGTCTCAGGAAATCACGTCGGAGGGTTGATTCTCCAGGCACATTGACAATGGAACTGCAACAAGAGGAAGTTAAAAGTCTCCTGTACAATAAAGCCTGACGGGCCATTATATGTCTTTTCCAAAGTAAGGGCACATTAATAAAATACAGCATGATGTTAAATTTTAATCTTGTTTCTTTCAGATTGAAGTGTAAGGTGTGAAATGAGACCAAGTAAACTAAGGACCAACCCTGACCAATCATATTTGTCATAAATCTCCCTCCATCCAGAGCTCACTGGCTCTATGCCGTGTGAGGGAGAGCTTTAAAACCTTTAGCAGTCATACAGTAGGCTCAAACCTTTTGTGTGGTTTGTATGGCTTGTGTGTGCACTTAATAAGAGACAGAAATTTAGCATACTTCTGATTTATAGTCACAGGCTTCAGATTTACTTATTATGGACTGCCCAGAGTCCTCCCAAGAGCAATTATTACCTTGGCTCTCCTTCTTGTTCAGGCACTTCCTCCTCTTCTTCCTCACTTCCACTATATTCATATTCCGTCTCATCTAAGAGGAAAGAAAGTGCTTAACATTAATTTTAGGACAGCGGGGAGATGCAGCAGCACCTTAGTGAATCAGTTCCTATCCCCTTCAGGGAGAAGACCTATTGCAGATCCTAGAACTCATCCTACACATACAAGCCCATCTTCCCACAACTTGTAAAGCAGCACAGTGCTTCACAGCAGAATTTGAGCAAACTCTGCAAACAAAATCAGGTTTTGTACATAAGACAAGACACCTGGAGAATCTCAGCACTACCTGACTAGGCTGCCCAAGACATGCGCTTCATAGCACTTGTGATGGGTTATTTCCTGCAAGTCTGATTTGTTGCACCATTCCAGTAATGAATCTACTACAGAACAAAAAAGGGAAAGGCATATATGCCAACAGCCTCGTAAATACTGTTTAATGCTTGTATGGAAGAGGCAGTGGCCCAGAAGTGTGTAAATATAACTTATCTTAAAATAACACTCTTGAAATTGACAGCTTCTCTGCAGAGGACAGAACAAAACCTAAATGCTTGCTGATAGTCAAAATATTAATTAAAAAAAGAACCTTTCAAGGGGTTGGGTAATTTAGAGCTCTCCTAGGGGTGGGGGTTTAGAATACAAAGCAGGACAAAAATATGTATTTTTAGCAAGCTGCAATACTTGATTTTCAGAAGCTGCATACCTTTCTCTCCTCTCTTCTTCCTGGTTCTGTCTATATGGTCCTTAAGCTGGATTCGGACTTGCCTTTCGTTTGGTTGGTCACGTATAAAAGGATGTTTCAAAAGCTGTTCTGTAGAAGGTCGCTGCATGTAATTTTTCACTAGACAACCTTCTATAAAGCTGAAAAATTTTTTTGACCTGCGAAAACAGGGAGGAAACAACCAAAACAAAACAAGGTCAGAGGTCTAATTCCTCTCCTCAAAAAGCATCATGTCCCAGAGCATGGTACAAGTGTCATCTGCAAGTGTGGCTCCTTAACAGAGCGTGAATCAGTTGAGTACTGGGTGGATGGACACAGGGTGATACCAACACACCTCCAGCGCTTAGACACAGCCTCACAGTAATGCATCTTCCTTCACAGACATAACTGTCCTGAAAGGCAGGATTGATTAGTGAAGGCAAATCATGCAAACCTATATCTGCTACTTCTGAACCAGAGCTGAGTAGCATCCAGCTTGCTTGAACTGTGGGCAGGCTAGCTCTGGTGTGTCTCCACCTGTCCATGCTATCTAAGGGCACATCTGCAAGAACTGCAGCCAGCATTCCCCTAACACAAGCAGCACCACACTGCTTTTGTATGCACCTGGGCTCACTGAGATAGGTCCATGAGAATTTAAGATTATTTTATGTTTTACATGAATAGCCACACACAAAGAAATCCTTATAGAACAGTAGGCAGGTGTTGAACAGTGTTATTTGTTCAACATAGGCAGTTGAAGTCAAATTTCTACCTACCTGATTTAAGGGCATGAACTGAACTGAGATCCTCATGCACATCACAAAGCGACAGGGCATGGGAGTTAGCTAAGCTGGAGCACCACCTCCTCAAATTTGCACTGAACTCTTGAAAGAGGACCTCTCCAGACAGAAGTTACCAAACAAGTCACCTTGCCAAACATCAATAATGGAAATACTCAAACTGTGTTTTTCATAATTTGGCCTCCCACTGAGGACACTATCAAAACTGTTGAGTTATGGCAGCACTGGCTTTGTCCAGAGTCACTTTTTGATTGCTAGGTGCTTTCAACTGCTACTGTGAGTAGGAGGCAAAGACCACCAACTACATGGATAAAGGTAAAAACAACCATTTCCATCCACTACTTCACTTTCCTACTGTAATCTAAGAGGCTGAATTCATGATAACTTTGTTGGGTTTTTTTTCTTCCTCGTGTGATATTGTGTGATATTGTTCTAAATGAAGAGGTTAAAAAAAGGCTTATGTTAATACTCTATATGCATCTCTATTCCTTTAATATATGCAGAAAGCAACTAGGAGAGAGGGAGAGGGATGCCTTGACAGTACAAGTGCATAAATAAGTCAACCCCGGCAAAGACCAAGCCCAGCAAGCAAGCCAGATTTATATTATGTTGATATTGAATAGCCAGTCAAATTACTTCATTATTTTGACAGGATCACAGCACCCTGTGAACACATTCATTCTATACAAAACTTCTTTCTCGTGATTATTTTTGTTTCATACTTGCCAGTTGTAACCAGTAACTGGGAGGAAATCCTCCGATACTAATGGATTCTTCTCAGCTGGCAAGAAGAGCACACTCATTCTAATAATTCACAATAATTATAGTAAAAGCCTTCATTAGTTTTAATAGCTCCTTTCAACCTAGCAACTAGGATGCTATAATACTATTCTGTTTCTGTATTACAATACATCTGAGAAAAAATACTGCATATGAAGAGTGCTGCAGGAGTTTATTTTTTAAAATATGGATCCACTTGTCACCTTAATATAGATGCTGCTCTGTGAAGGAAGAAAAAAGCTTGGTTTTTATTTTCACGCAATTAGAGATAAAATTTCTCTAGGACAAACAGAACTAAATAAACAATGGATGATTTTTATTCCATGCTTTGATTCAGTGGCACAGAAGATAACAGTGATTTTTGCTAACTTAAATTGCTTTACAGTTCTGTGTAAGTGGTAGCAAAACAGCATGCAGTGAGACACAAGAAAGCATCACAATACAAAAGGGACTACAAACACAAGATATACTAATACATACCATTTCTTGGATTTTAACCGTGGTGGAGGGTTCCTGGGTATCAGAAAGAGTGCCCTCATGGGATGCATGTCACAAAGCGCTGAAGGAAAGAATTAAAAAGCAAACAGAAAGATACAGATATTGGTTTAGTTGCTCTCTGTCAATACCATGGCTTCACCTTCCCCAACCATTCCCACTATCCCAACAACACATGCAGCAGATGCAGACAGTAACACAACTAAATGGAATTAGCCTGAAATGACAACAATTCCACAGCTCAATGTGCCAAGGGCAGCCCCAAAAAGAGAAAGAGATCAAGGCAGTTATTAACCTTCAGACTCAACCACGATGGGAACATCTGTGTGCAGCCCTCCTCCAGTCATAAGTCATACAACTTATGTTCCAGTCAATAAAACATGAGGAGAAGATGATGGCAGAAGGGAAGAATGATACAGTTACTGTTTCAAACCAACTTCACTCCACCTGCCCTCCTCTCCCACTAGACAGGCAAAAAAAGCAGGATGCCTCACTTTTATCTCCAGACTTGGAGGTTTTCTTTATTCTAAGACCTGATGATTTTGAAGCATGGGAGAGTCTGTATCAAAAAAATGATTCCCTGCAGAACTGAAATGCAAATATACGACTTTTGTCCAAACAAGTCTCATTGGGTTTTGTAGATAGTGGCACTTCATGAAGGACAGTCTTTCCTCCTGCTCCAGAGCAAAGCACCACTGCAGAGCCAATGCTGGGCAACAAGAGAACCAGGAGGAAATCTGCCCAAGAAAGGATGCTAGAAACAAATCCTCTATTTTCATCGTGTTCAACTTATTGCATTCAGTCTCAGCCTGAACGATCACTGCAAGAAGAGGGAAAATTTTCCATACAGCAAAAATTCAGGAGAAACAGACTAATATGAAGAGGATTCTGGATGAAGAATTATGGGGCTACAACCTTACACAGGAATCCCTTGGATGCTTGTAAATCCCATCAGACCATCAAGCTTAAAGGTGGACCCTGCAGCCATTGCTGAAGGAGACAAAGCCAACATGCCAGAGGACAGACCACAGGCAAGAGTTGTTCAGCATTTACATTGGATCTTTGCTTACTGCTCAAATGCTCCTCTTGTGCTTTAACGCAGAGAGGAGCCAAGCTCTGCTTTGGTTTCGAAATGAAAAAAAACATATTATTGTCCAATTCCAGGCTTACAAAACCCACAGAGAGAGCTTTTAACTGAAAGCCACCCAGGCAACCCAATGCACTGAACAAAAAGGTACAGCAAAAAGGAGGTCAAGTGGCAGCTCAAACGCTGTTAATACAGCACTTGCTGAGGTGTCATGGGAGCGGCTCTCACATGGGCATTCATGCAAATGTGCAATTAGGAACAAGAAAAAAAACCAAAACCAAATCATCAGACCTCCGAAAACACAAATCAAACCAAGAGCGTTGCGCTTCAATTTATAAATTTTACATTAAAAACAACAAAAAAGCAGGCAATGACTACAATAAAATTACTGAGTTTTACTTAGGCAAATATCAATCTTTCATTTCAATGTGATTATTTCAAAGGTTGAGGTTTCAGACTGGGCTGTGGTATGTTCATTGCTTATGTGCAAAAACCAAAATTAATTAAATCACTCTTAGGTACCTTAGGTGGTTACTTTTTAAATACAGAGTTTCAGTTGCGGTTGGGGTGTATTTGCTAGTTCAATAAGAATTTTCATAGAAATTACCATCGAAAGCCAAAACATCATGCCTAATTTCTTTTCTTTTTAAATCCTTCTGTCTTCCTCACACATATCTGCTGTTTGCCTTGATGTTCAGAAAGAATACATATGTGAGAGAAAAATTAAGCTACAAAAAGTTGTGCATTTTGGGTGTCCAGGTCTATGTCTCAAAATACCCATATCAACTGATGAATATTCTCAAGCAGGGAGCATTAAGTTCAATATTCTGTGTTGAAGAAGGATTTACATTTTAAGTTACATCACTGCTAAGGAAAATCAACACCGCCCACTGATGAATGCAAACAAAAGGAAAAGAAATGTTAGCTCTACACAGACTGATGGAAAGTCAACAGAGAAACAATTGCTACAGATGTTTTTTTCATTAAGGTCAATTTTCTTGAGGCTCCACTGCCCCTCTCCCCATCTAAGGTTTCAGTATCCCAGGCCAGGCCATAAACAAATAAGGACACAACTCCAAAGCACAATATACTACCCACAGGAATAAAGTCTGACTCTTGATTAACGTCTCAATATTCCTGTTATAGAAATCAGATTACTGCAGTCTACACTGTAGTGCTTAAACACTATCCTATCTTTACCAAAAGTGTTGCTATATATGGGATTTTATATTTATAGGACAGGCAAAACCAAACAGAACAGAAATAACATGGTGATACTTTCAGAAACCTCAAAACTAGGCTTAGATTACAACAGCATCTCCCAAGTATAGTTTTCAGTCTTAATCACCCCAGTGGAGAAGCATACGTATCACTTACGGGGAGCTCCTTCTGCCATCTCTATGGCTGTAATGCCACATGACCAAAGGTCACTCTGTGTAAAAAGAGAAAGACCATATGTTAGTAGGTGGATTTACCCATTCAGATAGTAAAAGAATACTATTTACAGAGGCCCTGTAGGTGAGACTGAAACCAAATACCACAGCTATTTCAATAACATGAACTACATTTTTCTTGTAACAGTATCATAAAATCCTACTTGTCATACAATACATATATACAAATACACATACACATACGAATGTGTGTATTCACACAGTATGGAAACAACCCTTCCTAATGACACAAAAATATATTCACGTTATGACAATAGAAAATACATCTGCCTGAAATCTAAGTCTATGAAACAACAGAGTTTTCAATATTCCCTTGTTTACAAAGGATTGAGTATTTGTCTACAGCAGATTCACAGAAAACACTGCACCCATTCACCCAAACAAAGGGCAGAAAGAAAATGAAAGACTCGCAAAACCTGGCAGTTTCTTTGCAGTCTAAACCAGCAGATAAATAAACAAATACAGATGAATGGAATATTAATCCTGAAATTTTTCCAGTCCAAATAATTAAATAATAGCTTTCTCTAGGGGAACAGAATTGCTAAAACTGCAAGAAGGCTCTGTTGGACACTGCTTGCAGACAAAGCAAATGCTCCTTCCTTACCATCTCAGCTTTGATCAAAACTTTACAGAACAACAGCCCTTCAAGTGGGAGCCTTTCAAGGTACTAGCTCAGGCCAGCACCCCAGACTTAGGGAGAGCTTGAGCAAGAGCCAGGAGGGTCAAAAGGCAAGAGATGGATGAGTCCTGATGAGGAATCAACTCCAGAGACCACCACAGCTTAAGAGGCAAAATATGGGAGGATGCTGCTGAGAGAGCTGTTCTTGAGCAAAGCAGTCTTCATTTCTGATCACAATAATGACTTTTTAAAAATTAGTCAAAACTAATAAGCAAATAAGCTCCTCCAGGATGACCAGCAGAGAAGCATTTCTAATTCTTGCATTTTTAAACACAGCATGGCAATCTTTTCTCTTGGTCCAATCCAGCCATTTAAGCTAAACTACACAGCCTCATTATCTTACAAAATATTTCAACCATTATTTCTGGGGGGAAAAGAGACCTGCAGGTTCCATTAAGAGGCAGATGGGATTATTTTTCACATCACTACTACATTAACAAATATTGCAGAGCGGTCTTCTCCTTTATTAGATCATTCAATAGCTACCCTTCCTTCCTAATAACTGCTTCTGCAAAGATACAAAGCATTATCTTTAATAGATTGAGCTGATGGACGTAAAAAGCTATTAAATCAAGAGAAATAGGACCAAGTTTAGTAAAAAGGTATAAAAACACCAATTCAAATAATATGGGGTTTTTTTAAATAGATCTACAACTACACAAACATACCAATAGCTAGTGCCACCACCAATCACGGAAAATTTATATAATTGATATTCAGCTCTAAAATTCATTGTAAGGCCTTAGTCACAAGTTTTCTGATAGCTTTGTTGCCTTTCCTAGTTAAAAGTTGAAACAAGAGCATTAGTCTGGGTGAAGATTTTTTAAAAAGCATATTTTCATATTTTTCTTTCCTTGTGCTTCCATTAAGGCAAGCTGACAAGAGCTTTTAAGATTACAGGATGCTTTCACTAGAGAAAACTAACTTTAAATACAAATACCACAGTGCAAATACCGTCAAGCCAACTACACTTCTGCAATATTTAACCTTTGGCTTGCAGCAAGCTATGTAAAAAATTATTTTTGTTGGAATATATTGCAATGGATATATTATTATCAACATGTATATGTATCTTGAAATCAGGGGTAGGCAGAGACTCTAAAAAAGCACCTTCTGTACTTCACTAGCTCTCCAGACGGTGCTTCTATTTAAGGTAACACCTAAAATGCATTGTTCTGGGTTACTACAGTAACTGGGACATAGTCTAACACAATTTAAAGTACAATCATTATACAAATTGAGAACATGAGCATTTCCAGTTAAATTCTGAGCACCTACAGAACACTCAAATCCTAGTCCACGCCTCAAAACTATAATACAAGTAACAGCAACTGCTAAAGGTAATAATTTGGCAGTGACCCATACTTTGTATGCCTGCAATAAGATTACACCTACACAAATCAATATTACTCTTACAAAGTCTCAAAAACTTCCATCGTTCATGGGCATTCGTACTACAAGTACATGGGTTTAGTATGTTGGGGTGAGTTTTTTTCTATAAACAAGACTCTTACTCTGTAATCATACGTAGCATCTGGATTTTCATCACAGGCGATAACTTCTGGAGCCATCCAGTACGGAGTTCCAATGAAAGTGTTTCTCCTGCCAACTGTCCTGTCCAGCTGAGCACTCACACCAAAATCCACTGTGGGTAGAAAAGTGCAAAATAAAATAAGAGGAGGAGAAATAAAGCACTGATTACTTATGGAAGGTGATTTGGAAATAAACCCCTGTAAATGTTTCACATGGGAGGACTATTCCGAGGGGAAATATAATGATTAATACTGAGGCAGTTGAGTCCTTGTGATTCACAAGCAATGTACTTGGGCCACAAGCATCAAGAGACCTGGAAGCATACGACCACCTCTCCTGCACCTCTATTTAGCCTGCTTGTACAGAAGAGAGCATACAGCTGCCAAAATTCTGCCTGAGAGGCTAAGAAAGGGCTACCCCCTTCCCAGCTGCTAAAGCCAAGCATCTTTGCCTATACCAGCTTCCCAAAGGTACTTCTCATGCTGTGGGTAAACCACATGAATGAACACATCACCTTTTCAGCTGTCCACCTTTACTGCTCTAAAATCAGACAGCAAAAATAATCTGTTGCTCAGTGGATTGTTGTCTGTCCTAATGCACAGAGCAGATGTGTTGATAGAAGCAAAAGATGAAGATTACTCAAGAGGTGCCAACTTTGAGCACACACACACACACACAGGTTGTAAAAGAGATACCCAATTCATTACAGGGGAATTACATTGCAAGGATATTGCTGTCTCTTCAGTTCTTCCGCTCTATGCTTTTCCACACCAGCATCTGCTCTAGAAGGGCTTTATCAGCTTGACTGCATCCATCCTCTGAGTGACAGACAAACTGGTGTGATGAGCTTGGTGGGAGCTATCGTGCTCCACTTTGGACCAAAAGGAGAAAGCTCTCCTGAGAGCTTCCTCCTCCAGCAGCCAGGACATCTTCCCATGCCTCATACTGCTGGAAGGTGTAATGCAAAACAGAAGGGATGTGGGCTGGGTGGGAGGGCTTCGGCATGGCTCTATATTTAACCGAAAAAAGGTGGCGAATGTAGTGTGATACAAACACAGAAGGTTAAAATGTGCAGTAGCTGGAAGAGATGGATTAGAAAGAAGGGGAAAAAAGAAGAGTTTGTTCACTTGAAAAACAGAGAAGAGGCCAGAAATGAGCATGACTCTCAGCAGGCAAGTCAGAGCTGGAACTCTCTTTTGAATCTGATGCCACAGCTCCCTTGAGAGTGCCATCCAGATCATATTTCTGTGTCCAGAACCTGCACAGCAGGTGTTATTTTAATTAAAGACAAATAAAAGAGCAACTCCTGTCATTTCCTGAGTCCAGAATAAAGGGAATCAGAACCAACCGAAGATATGTATGGCTCAGTGAGGGGTACAAAACTGTATCCTCACCAATTCTGGCACAAAAGCCAACATCTAATGAAAGGCATGTCATACTACCAAACAAAGAGGAAATATGTCCTCAACTCACACAGAAGCAGTGACAGCATACATGCTACAGAAAACATCACAGGACTCTTGGAGCATAAACTCATTTTGGGAACACCAGAAACCATAGTCTGAATGAATGAGGAAGTAGATGTGTGCACATACTTACCGAGCTTCACTTCTGCATTCTCTGTTAACAACACATTTTGCCCTTTGATATCTCTGTGAATCACATGATGGGCATGAAGATGTGCCAATCCCTGTATTAAGAAAAGCAGAGGACATTCAGAGTTACACTCCTGACTTAGCCACAGGCTACCCACACTTGGTACTCTGAAAGGCCATACCACTGGGTTTTGGGCTCCTGCTCAGTGGCTGGGACCCGCAGTAGCCTTTAAGCATAACACTGCTTGCACAGCTTTCGGTAGTGGAGTAGAGGCACATGCCCCAGATCATACACACGCTGTACCTCAATATAGCTCAACATTTGCACTGCACAGACACCTCTCAGCTGCTGCACGAAGAAAGTTCAGTTCCCATAAAGTCTACATGCAACAACACTGTATATGACATCAGCACCAGTGTACACCACTGACATCTCACACAGAGTCCCCTAGAATTTAATTTAGGGAAGAGGAGTGGAGGGAGAAAAGAGGCAGCATTAAGCATGCATACATGCACTCCCAAGAAGGGAGTGGGAGGGTGATGGACTGACAGATAGGTTTGAGGGTGAGGGATGGCTGATGACAAATGAAAGCTGTTGCAGAGCCACAGTTCTGTCCTCTACCCTCCATAAATATGAAGCCAGTTAATTGTTCCCCAGAAAAAAAAAAAAAAAAAAAAGAAGCACGAGCACTATACTTTCCAAAGGAAACAAAACCTCCTGGCATACGGTGCTTTTTGTTGAGACAGCACCTGGATGCATGCCCCAAAGCGTTAGCCATGTGGAGGGAGGGCTGAGGAAGACATATGTTGCATTCTACTCTCTAATGTAACTGGGAGAAAAACAGGCAACCCTCTTAGCAACTGCCTGTATTTTGGTTTCTCCTCAGCTCTCTACTCGGAAAATTGTAGTCTCCAGTGGGATCATCTTGCCTGTTCGTGTTGCCCTCATAAGCTTTTAATGTTTTATGAAAAATAAAGAAATAGAACCTTTACAGCTGCAAGAGGTTAAGAGAGTAGTGGTTGCTGTAGAGAAGTATTTCCTAACACATGTTCTTCATTAAATGATCATTTACCAGTTTGCCTACACAATCATTGGGTTATTTTCTTTTTTTAAAATAGTTAATAAGCATGATAAAAAAAAAATCCACCATCCACAGCTCCTCCTGACATATGTCACAAGCAAATCAAGTGAATGGCTGATGTCCCCAAGACCCTTTGCTGGCTGCTAACATTAAGTGTGGTCTTAATTTTCAAAGGAATGAAGGATTTTCCACAGCTTCACACAGAATAATTTTTAAAGCCTTCTGCTATGCCAACCTCGTCTCTTCTCTCCAGAGTACAGGCACATTTGGGTTTGACAAGGGTCTGAAGGAGATAGAGGCATGTCTCCATTCTCCTGCAGTCCCCAGACCTCTCCATTCACACAGGAATCTACTGAGTCAACTGTCACCTGTGTCTCCACCTGCACCAACTTTTGGCACTTTAGTTCCTTTTAATTTTCTGTTACACAACCTCTCTCTCCCATCCCTTGACAAACTGTGTCAAATCACATTTTGCAATGTCTCATAGCAATGCAAGTTTAGCATTCCTTTTTTCCAGATATTCCAGTTCCTGCTAGCAAGCAATTAAGGCTCCTCTTGCAAATCTCTCACAGGAATAAGAAAATTGCTTTCTCCTAACTCTTTTCTAAGGTTAATAATTTTTTCCCTGCTTAGTGAATGTGACTGCTTTATCTAAGAACCTAAGATGAATGCAACACTGCATGCAATACTTCCAAGGTTACACAGTTCTCAAATTAAACAGAGATCAGTCCTGCAGAAGTTTGCTTTCCTCATATTAAAGCATGCTATCCATTTGACTTGAAATTCAATCATTCAACTTTTCTTCTCCCTCATAAACATCTTAAAATGTGCCAGCCCAAATACTAGCAGCCAGACTCTCTCCTAGCATTTGGAATTAGAGCAAGAGACCAGAATCATACATCTCCCTCCCTCACCATCTTAAAAATCACCAAGGCAGAGCAAATGTGTAACAGAGACAACAGCAGCATTGATTTATGCAAGTGCTATTGGTGGTTTCCTTTAACATAAAGCCCTTCAGAACTTCATTTATGATGAGGCAATTGAGCAAACATACTGTGCAGTGGTATGAGTAGGAGGCAATTTGTTTTACAAAGAAGCATGAGGAAAACCATACCAGATTTACTTAGTGCAGCAAACAAATGCCAAGTCAAAAAAGCACTTAAACTGTACCAACTGGAAATTAAATATAAAGAGTAATTAGTTAAGGCTTCAGTTTTAGAAGAACTGGTAAGCAGCATCCCTCTTCCTGAAAAACTTTTGTAGTGCCGTCTGCTAGCACTCCACAGCGCACAGCCACATGCAACGCAGCTGCTTGTTCTAGACTACAGGAATATACAATATGCAAGTGAGCACATCACAGCACAGAACTCCTAGTTGCTGGCCTGAGCCAACAACTCCCCTTCCTCCACAGACTTAATTAAGATGGCTGCAAGTCCATTTGGAAAAGCCCACTCCACACCCTACTGTGTTATGACACTGTTACAACCTCATGCTTCTCAAAAACAGTATCTTACAGACTCTGTTTCACAGCTTCTACAATAGCTAAGGTCACTGGTTCTTTCACTGGCTTCTCATGCCTAAAAATTGTTATTTTCTGCAAGGCTGCTGTTACAATACAGTACAACTCAAACAGAGTTAAATGATGTGAAGCAGACATCTATCTACTCCTACGCACTATCCAAGCGATGACATGGCTAATAGGATTGATCAGAAACAGCTTCTTGCAGAACCTCACGCTAGGCTAGATCTCTGTAAGATTGTTTCTGTGTTTTCAAGTGCAGCGGACTGTTTTCCTTACCCTGAGAATCTCTCTGGAGATATATGCTATCCAGTCTTCTTTCAGAGTATTCCCTTTTGTGTTCTTCACAAGGTCTGTGATAGAGCCTGCTCCACAAAACTCCATAACAAGCTGGAAAACAAATATCAGCATACAACCAACATTAAGCACAGTTCCCAACTGTCTAGTGAAGCAAAATAATCCGGTTGCAGCATTGATTTGGGAAACTCTTGTGAAGCACGTATTATAATTTATTTTACATCTCTGCCTGGAAAATGGATTCAAACCAAATGTCTCCAATGTGTGTCAGACATATTCCATATATGTCTCACACTAGTTACCACATTTTCAAGGATTGATTTAATCACTGTAATTTAATGCTGAGAATCTGGATTTGCTCAACTATGCAGAATGCATTAGCAGCAACAGAAGTAAAGGCACATCCAATGCTGAAGGAATCAAACTGATCATAAAATTGCAACACATTTTACTCTTGAACTCCAATTTAGTTATAGAACAACATGTACTGATGTCTGTATTCTATCATTCCAAACCCAAACTTCAATCCTCTAGACGGTGTAGATGAGGTGGGATGAGAAACGTAATGGGTGCAATTCTCAAGTGCAGCTTTCTTTTCACAGCCACACTGCTCAACTCATCTGCCTCGTTGCCATGAAAGATGTTACTATCCATCTGGGAAATGGCGAAAAAAAAGTTACCTAAAAAGAAAATCCATTGCTAATAGCAAATTCTACTTCAGCCATCCTCCTAAGGATGCATGATTAGCCTATATGATTCACTAATATATCTGTTCAGGCAAGCACAAAATTCTGTTAGTTTGTCTATCCATAATGTAATATCTCTGTCATCTTCAACTATATCCAAAAGGGAAAGAATTACGAATATGCTTGAGAAATATCTGCTTACCCATAGTTGGTCATCATGTCCTGGAGGACTCTTCTTAATAAAAGCACCATAATAAGTGGCAATATTTCTATGATGAGAATATTTCTTTAGCATATTAATCTCCAGTTTGATTTCTTCCTCTTCATCCTTTAGGAAAAAAACCCCAAACATATGTTTAACACAACACATGCATTAATTATATCCATTTCTCTTTCACATAAGTAGATTTTTTTAAAGTTTAATTTACACCAGCATCACGCTCAGTAAACACATCCTACACTCATGCCATCAAAATCCTGTTTATTGACAAGGTCTAAACCAGACCTTTACCTTCCCAATTTTTCAGTAGTGCAAAAAAACAATGGAAAGATGCACTGGACTTTATCCAGTGATGCAGCAGGACAGGATCCATTTAAAAACTCTATGCTTGTAATATGTTAAGCAAATATATACATAGCAGTTTTTTAGTCTATGTAACCTTGAGAACCAGAAAACCGGAAAAATCTGTGAATTTACGAGAGGAGTATTACTTCCATCTTACTCATTTTTTTTCCTTTAACTTTGAAAACTACAACTAGCTCTGTTTAAATACCAGATGGTGGTTCAGCACAGCTAGTTGCCAAAGAAGGTCCTCCTGGAAGGACCCCACCACAGGGTCCCACCATAGGGCTGGCGCAGGAAAGCAGAGATGGAAATCAGGAATTCCCCTCACTGTGCAGACAAAGCGTTCACCTTGTGCACAATTTTCCTCCTTCTCCATCTGCCTCCGTGGAGGAAGAGCAAGTGCATCAGGAAAAGTGGGCCAGCAGCCCAGGCAGTAAACAGGATGCTGGGACACAAAGGCAGAGGAAGGATTTCCCCTGTCTCCTCCACCCTGGCCACAGCGAGGTGCCAAGCTGAGAGCAGCTCGGGTGAAGGCAGGTCATCCCTTCAAAGACATGACATGGGTAACGCTATGCAACCACTCCTTAAAAATATCGACAATATGATTTTGAAGTGACAGAAGGATGCATGGAAGGACCCATGCACACTTCAAGGTGAGGTCTGAGCAGGCAGCCAGCAGACTCAGAAGAAGGAGTAGACACTATCACACCCCCATCACTCTCTTGCCACACCTAGATAGTGGGAACCTTCATCTAGCACCTTGCAAGGCAACAAACAAAAAGGCAGTTGGTTTACCCCTTTAGGCACAATCTTAATTTGTGCCACAATTTTCTAGTCTTAGATATCCAGGGGAAAAATTTCTACCTTAAATTGATTCCAGGAAGAAAGTGAAGCCTATGTTCCCTAGGGTGGCTGACTGATGGAAACAGTAGCACGTATTTTGATTATCTTGTAATGTCAAAGCTGATTATATGAGAAAATTTTAAGCCTTAAACTTCCTCGCAATTTGTACCATGCTAGCAATCAAATATCCTATTCACGACATATGCAGATGTTAATACTAAGTACATGTTAACTATTTATACACACTAGTACACATGCCTTCAGCAAAAGAAGCCACCCTATGCTACAAAGTAAACAATGCTTTCAAATACCCTAATTGTGAGATGCAGTGCTTGCTTGTAAATTATTATCAGAATTCCTAAAATGTACCAGGGATAAACTAGTCTTAAATCTTCTCATGACGTATCTTTAAAGTTAAATACTGTTTATTTCTGGAACACAGAACAGAACATCAAAATAATCTTGTACATCAAAGTTCCCAGTGAACAGTAACCCTGGGAGAGAACCCCTTATCAGAACAGCTTGTTGAGCCAAAAGCCAACTCAGTGCTTCCTCAGCTGCTTTTGCTGTCCTTGCTTTTGTGTAATTTTTTTTTTATTTAGACCACATTAAAAAAAAAAAAAAAGCCCCCAAAAATATATTGAGCCTTTGTTACACTTAAAGGCTTGGGACCTAATATGTGTATTATTATGTTAATTAATACTTATTTTTTCAATAAAAATTTATTTTCTACCTTCAGCACATGAACATAATGGCTTTTACAACAGAATCAGCAGTGTATCATAAAGGTTGTTCATGTTTATCTATTGTAATAGCACCCAAAATGACAATGTTTAGACAGGACCTAATAAAATAAATAAAAACCTAACCCCTAAAAAAACACCAAAGGACAAACAACAACTAATAAAGGTGCACATAGACACAGCAGACTGCAGGTAGACTGCTCTTTCAGTTTTTCCTCCTGGCTGTGTCAAAGCACTCGCTCAATAGCCTGCAGCAACCCTAAGCATCTCCCTTAACTGAGGCTAATAATGGTCCTAAACTCCTATTTCAGCTGCCATTGAGCACCAGACCACAACACAAACAGCATCTAGCCTATAAAAATAAGTGGATTCAGTAGTTCTTGCTAGGCTTTGGAGGATTCCACTTAGCGTGGATCGATAACTCCCTGGCACTGAGTTCTGAAGACTCTGTGGCGACAGGAACTATCTTGAGGATTAATCAGCACAGAGAAGACTGCAGTACCACTCTGGTACAGCCACTGGTGTAGGATAATAAAACAATAATTTTTTTTAAAAGTGGCCAGACCAAAACTGTTCTGTTTCAGATTCAGGAATTTAATTTTTTTTCAGGGTGCAATGACTGCATCCTAATGCAGAACTCTGAAAGAGGCTAAAAAATGTGTTCCCTGCCCATGTTTACTTCTACCCACTAACTACAAAAGGAAGATGAGATCATTAGCCAGTATCCAGGCACCAATCTTGCAGATGTCTTGCATCACAGTGAGATGAATTCCACACAAAAATTTCACTGGATAAGACCATTTCCACCCAGGTCTCTCTATGGACACATTCACATTAGGGAAGGCAGGCTCCCTCTGCAACAGGGATCCTCCTGTGCAGAGGAAGGTGTTTCAGTAGCTGCACAATGATTAGGATGCATGTGAGCTGCTCTCAGGGACTGAAGGTGCCTCACCTCCTCCCAGCAACACATGCCCTGTGCTACCACCACTAACAGTCCCTGCATTTGCAGAGGTGCCAGGATCACAAAAGGGGAAAATTTAAACCAATTGAGGCACGAGACTGTCATTTTCATGAAGGAACACAAAAGTACATCTTTTCTTTCTTGGAGAAGAGAGGCAGCTGGTAAGCCCTTCCTAGTGATTTTATGCAGCTGGCATCAATTACCACTTTAAGCCATTATCTGTGCATACAAACTCCCACTGAAATCTTCTTTGTCTGGCCTATGATGGGGCTGGTGTAAGTGTTTCATACTTACACATTCACTGTCTGTTTGTGACAGCACGTCTGATTACTAGTAATTTTTGCAGTATGTTATACTTTTGCAAGACTCACGTGGTTAAATAGGGAGAGGTAAGCTGCTTCAAGCCTTTTCTATATATTTCTCTTCAGAGATTAAGTGGACATGTCAGCATCTCTAGGGATTTCTAACTGTCGTGCTGTTTTAGTAAAAGAACTTTGCCTGCAAGATTAAAAACTGCATACAACACCCGCACAGAAACCCACCTATGTACACTAAGTTCATTTCTAAGCATTTGAATTAGCACATTAAAAACAAATCCAGGCACGTCACCTCTCAAAATGCCCCTAGCAGTGGCCGATCAGCTCGCTTATGGCTGTAGCACAGAATCTCCACACCGCTTGCCCTCCCCACTCATCACTGTACACTAAATATCAGACTTTCTTTTGCAAGTAGACAGCAAATCAATGACCCGTTATTTTCACTACATCACCATTTGCAAAACTATGATGATGTATGCAATCTGAATGATTATAAGTATCTGACCACCGCTGCCACTGGTGCAACTCCCAGTCAAATAAAACCTACTCGAGCAGATTCTTGTTAAGAATATTAATCTGGACAGCTCAACTATGCCATTTCAGCATGTTTCCCAAAGGTGAGCCCCCTGCATCATTATTGCAAGAAAATCCTGCTTATTTATACAAATTCTTAGAAGATGAAGAATTCAGAAGCATTTTGCTAGACTGTGGTAGGGAGAGTGAAGAAGGGAACTACAGCTGTAAAACTGCCAGAAGCAAAGAGGAGGTGATCAAAGGACGAGAAGAATCACTCCATGCTTGCCCCATTTTTATATACTTCCCTAAACATCATCACCTAGGTTATTTAAGACACCAAGCAAAACAGTTTCAACCTGCCCCAGCACTGCAACTGGTGTAAGATCCCTATCAGAATACATCTCTGAGAAACAGACCTGGCGGAGGAAAGGGGGAATAACACTGTTTTCCAAGCCTTATAGCACAATTATTTCAGGAGCTGAATTTAAAAAAAAAAAAAAAAAAACCAAACCAACCCAACCCCACCACCCAAAGGATATAGCAAGGAATAATCTGAGGGCATGTAAGTGGTGACTTTCCATACACAATTCTCCAGGTGGAATAGCTGCCTGACCACTGCTCTTTGCCAACTGTTGATTCTGCCCTTCCAAGGGATAGCCCAGGTCGGGGAGGAGAAACCCAGGACAACTCTGGAAGACTTTATTTACCTTAGTAGTTTGACAAGACGAAACGAGAATAAGGAAGCATAGTCAAGCAAGGATAAGGCAAGACAATGTTCTGAGACAAAAGCAAGTTTACCTATACCCCATAAGATTTATATGCTACCCTATATCAGTTTGCAGAGGAATACAAATCTGGTCTCATCATTCTCTTTTTGATTTAAGGAATGAGACACTAAAAAAAAATCTCACCTCTCTCTGCATAAACAGCAGTCATTTTAAGTTACAACCAAATTTTAAGAATTAACGCCACTTCCCAAAAGCTGAAAGCCAAATACACAGGCAAAGGGGAAGGGAAGACTCTAACTTTCCTTTCCCCCAACACTGTTCATGAAGCTCTGCCTGCCTCTACCCAGGGAGCTGCACTGCAAGGAGAATGGCACTTAGCACTGCTTTACCTGGGATTTCAGAGTAAACTGAGCTATTGAGGATCACGAGCTCCATCAGTGGCTTGCAGGATCTGGGAATCTTTATATCACAGGACAGTTGGGATCTGTGTAGAAAGGCAGGCAGCAGGCTTAGCCTGGTGCTGGGAGGGGAAAGGGAGTACTAATCCACAGACACTCAAGAATGGTGGAGAGGAAACCAATTTGCCTCGGCCTTTCTTTCACCATCTGACACACAAGTTGAAGAAAAACAGCAGAAGACCACAAGAAAACCACTTTATTTTCCTTTCTGCTTCTTTGCACTTTTCATTTCTGCTCTACACCCACACAAAAAAACCAAAAAGTCCTAAAAAGCATTAAAAGCAAACAAAAACTTTCCTGGATAAATCTTGACACTAACTTATGCAAACCACCATCCTGCTTGTGTGTCACGTTCTCCCTTCACCCTGCAACCCAGACCTGGCCAACATCCATTCGGAGCTGAATCTGTCCAGGACAGGGAAAGTCTGAATAGTGTCTAGTACAATAGGTGACCTTTTCTGGTGCTGGAATCCATAATACACACACTCGTTAATAAAGTTCTCACACACGAGGGAGATGTTTTGGCTAGAAGAGTTGGGGCAGTATTGCACATAGCATAGTATTTGAAGCGGGAGCTGTGGCGCTGCCTCCAAGCTGGGAAAATGATTGTAATTTTGGGAGGAACCTAACCACAAGAGCAATGAGACTCTGAGCACTGGGCAAGTCCCTGCCAGTGCCTGCCAGGGTAGGAAGTTTGTGTAAACTGGAGCAGCTTGCAGTGCAGAGAGTGCAACATCAAGAAACATGATCCTCTCCAGCGCCTTAATGGAGTGTTAGAACTGGGAATTTGAAATAAAATAGTTCTTGAAAGAAAATACCAAACACCGGCTTCTTGGGAGGGAAAGCCTAAACTGTTTAAAAGGAAAGACTTTAATCAAGATGTGCAGTAAACATTTAACAGGTCCATATACAGCCTGTCCTAAATCTTAACATACGAGAGCCTCCAGTTTTCTTATAATATCCTATCTTTCCTCAGAGTCTTTTACAGAGACTTTGAGCTTTATTATACTCAAGCTAAAGACCTCATGCAAGTTTATTTCCAGTCTGTCTCTTCTCTGTTACTTCCTTACCCCCAGCATTCACTGTGCTTGTCCCACTTCACATGCAAGCTCTCTCTTTCACAGATCCCTTATCCACAGACTCTTCCAACTTGGCCGCACTTTCATTTCTCTGCATCATCCCTTAAAGCCTTTCCCAAACACACACTTGTTCAAAGGCTGGTAGATTGTTTGCCCTTATGAAAAACTGCCTGCCATGCCGCACATTTAGTGACACTGAAGAAGCATTAGACATCCAGCAAGCTGTAGCATGGATGGTGAGGATCACCCCACCACCCCACACTGTGAAGGTACCTCTCAGACTTTGTCCCTTGTTCACATATGCAGCCCATGCAGAAGAAGTCCTTCATGGGCTTCAGTGCAAGCTGTCCGAAGCCCATCTTGTCACTGATTACTGCCCCAGGGTTGCTTCTGCTGCCAGCACAGAGCCCACTGCCAGAAGCAACAGATCAGCAACACTGTGCAAGCAGAACGATGGCAGAAGATTGCTGTGATGCTTTTTCAAGAGTCCAAAAAAAAAAAAAAAAGAAAATCTTAGTTTTGTGAGGACTGGCTGGTAAAACAGTGCTGTCCTTATGACCACGTTTGGTTACCTTCAGTGCAAAATTTCATCAAGCAGGTTAGAAACACACTTCTCAACACATGCAAAACAGAGGTTTCTTTGTCTCGCCTTGGCACAACACCCTCTCTACTGCATGCTAAAGGCACCATCTGAAACAAGAGGGAAAAGGAGCCAAACTGTTCACAACAGTGCCATCACTGAGGTTGCAGCCATAAAGCAACAATTAAGTTAACTGGACAAAAAAAGCATGAGGGAGGGCTAGCTCTGAAGCAGGGTCCCAGCACTGCCTGAAGGAGCCTGTATAGCAGCATTGTGCAGGCACAGGAGACAGAATCATGTGCAGGCAGGAAGGAGCCAAAAACCACGTGAAGACAATACTTGTCTGTTGTCTCCCCCAACACCACCTCCTTTACCAATCACTCCGACAACAATATTTTCTTTCTTGCCTGATGTGCCCCTGGTGCCTTCACCAGTCACTGAATGAGCTGCACTGAAGGCACAAAGATTGCACCGCTGCTGACCTCCCCCAGTAAAACCGCAGGATGCCACGGGCTTTTTCGAAGACAACCAAGAGAGAAACCTCCTAAGGGCAAATCCCCTCAACTATTTCCAAGGCTAGTCCCTTGATCCTGATTACTTAAAACGGTTCCCTGCTCAGATTGCATATTTATCCAATTCAACTGTCCATCCTCATCAAGCCTAAATTATTTACACGTTATGTAACAAGCCAGCCTTGTACTGACATCTTCAGAGCTCTCATAAAAGAGGGAAGGTTTAGTACCTTTCTTCCATTACCATTGTTCACACTGAAAAATCCTGTCGCTATACAATTCTACATCCAGTCTCAGGATTTTTTGTGATCAGAACAGATAAGAAAAACAAGCCTGTGTGTGAAGTTAAAAAATTAAAACTACTTTCTTTATGCAAAACTCCTGGCTCATGTGGTAAAAGGAGACTTAGACACTGGAGAGAAAACAGGCTTATGCACAAAGCCAGAAAGTTGCACTGCTTTTCTACTGCCAGTCTTAGTGTATATTTGATGCCAAGGAAAGCAGCATATATAGGGATGACAGAGACAGCAGAGGCACTTGTCCACTGCTTGGCCCCTGCTCCCCAGAGGCAGTGTGAAGCCCCAGTATGCCACCAGTCCCACCTGGAGAGCAAGTCTCCTTCCCACACTCTGAGAGGCACTCCAGACACTGCTGGTCCACAGGATGAACACGGGAGATGGAAAAGGCTTCCGAGTCCTGCAGGTTGGAGAGATTCATTAAGAAACTAAACTAAGCTTTAACTTTGAGGAATGGTGGGCAGAAGGCACATGTCTGAGAGAGGTGACATAAAAAAAGGTTGAAGTGACTGGAAGTGGATTTCCTGCATGTCAAAAGCCACAGAAGCTATATTAGCAGAAATTTAAGTTGGAATGGTAGAATACATGAAAAATTATAGCTCTAGTATAACACAAATCTTGTACATGCGTCATGAAAATCTTTAATTACATGAACACAACAATTCACCTACAGGACAGGTTCGTTCAGTATATACATCCTCACAACTCAAACTGACCAGCAAGACTTGTAGATGAACAGGGAAGAGAGAGTGATTTACAACTTCTCTTTCCTTTTGTACATTGAAGGAAATGCAAATACTAAAAACCAAAGAAAAAAACCCAAACCCTAACAGTTCACAATCACGAACTCCAAAACTGTCACCACGCACACAGGAACAGAATAAACGAGAGATGAACAAAAAGGAATCCCACTTTGCATTTCCTCAGGGCTGTTTCACATAGGATCCTTCTAAAAACAGAGGTGGGGCTGGAGAAGCAGCTAATAAGAAAAGTTCAAAAGTTCCATCACATGCTGTCATCCCTTTGACCAACAGCAATAGAGAGCTTGGTATATAACATTATTTAGGCGTAAAGCAAACACCCAGATTGATGAAGCAAAGCAAGTCGACAGTACTCCAAAAACCAATCATACATTAATAAAGACAGACAGACAGATAGACAGATAGATAGACAGATAGATAGATAGATAGACAGACAAAATAAAGAAGGAGGAGCTTGAATGAACACAACTCTAACTGCCAGTAGAAGTCACAAAGTACCTTGCTCTTCCAGGAGACACAGTCCCACCAGTGACTTTCACTCCTTTATAGGACAAGTTCCACCTCACATATACAAACTTGTCCCCTTACAAGCACCTTTTCCCCCCCCACGCTAAATTGCAGGCACCCAGGGTAGCTGTGCTCCAGGCCTCAGCATAACCACTAAGTGCACCTAATATCAGACAGAATGAATCCAGGATTTGGTCATTGTAAGACTACCAAGTTTTATTACTGACTTTAGCTTTCAAACCCAAATCAACTGGTAGGTTGAAGTAAAACTTTGTAACGTGCTGCTAATCCTTCAGCTGTCCACATACCCTACCTCTTCTAGGCCTTAATTAAGCAAATCATCCTCATTAAAATACTGAGTGGTGCAATTTTTCCTTCCAAATATTTAAAACTCCATCTGCAGCACTAACAACGCCCTGCTTTTGACTCCTTTTGTCAAAAAATGAGTACTAAGAAGAGCTGTGAAAACAAAATTACTGCATTTTCTTTGCAGCCCACCAATCCACTTCTATAAAGTGACATACCTTACTTAGCCCCTCACTATAAAGAAACAGATTTAACAATTCTTTTCTAAAGTGGTGTACCTCAGACAGAGGTATAGATCAAATGACAGCTAACTGACAGCCATCACAACCCAAATATCAAAGGTAAGACGTTGGCTTAGAAGCCAGTAGCCTATGCTCTGTTTTACACCCACAAAAGGAGAACTTCAGATTTTGGGCTATGCCACAGCCTCCAAAAACTCCTTGTAAGCAAGGACGAGGGTGAGATCATGATCTGACTTATTCAACACAAGGTTTCTTTTGTAAAGCAGCCAAAATATGTAAATTACCCAGGAATAAAAGGAATCATCCGATCTCTACAAGTGTCTTACAAAAATGATTGAATGGCACAGTGTGAGTGCACGAGTCCTCACAAGTTTTAATTTCAAGTAATCTTTGCCTCAAGGTTGAACATTTTAGCTCCTCTGGTCCTTTATTAGTCACCGCTCAACCTCTGTCAGTAATCCACAACTCTCTTCCCTGCCTTACACGAAGTACTGCAAATACAATACACCAGTGCCAACAGGGAGAACCCAAGAGGTTCAAAGACCCATTCCTCTCATCAGTCAATAGGTAGAAGAGATCACAAAGAATGCTGCAAGACCAGCCCACCATCTTGAGTCTGAGAAATGGGATGAATAAACTTTGCACAGATCGTGGGTAGCTAGGGTAAGAAGAGAGGAGGAGACTTGACCAAGCCCTATGTGCTTGTCAAATTTCATATTCCATTTTAAAAATACCACAGAAACTACCTTTGGTTTCTTTCAACAACACTGCAAGCACAGACCACTTTGAAAGCTGGTAGGAGGAAGCTTGCTCCTCCTCCCCTTGCCACCATCTCCACCTTATCTTCCTTCTCTCTCTCAGATACACCCCATCCAAGACTTCAAACCACCTGTTTCTTCCTGGAGAGGAATAGGCTCCTTCTGCAAAGAACCAGACTCGGGGTTTCAGCTCCTCCACACTCTTCTGTCACATTCCAAACCGTTCTATAACTGAACAGTAGCCTTGAGGGTGAAAAGGTACCACCAAATTCAGCTACACTCTGGGACTAGGTAGAAAAGAAAGAATTAGAAATACATGGGCTGACAGCAGCTCTGCTGGATCAGGACCTCTCTTCAACTTGCTTGTTCAAGTAAGAATGAGATCTGCGTTTATGACCCTAAGGGGTTTCAAAGCAGAAAAGAATATGGCTATTTTATTTTACCTTTATAATACACTTGCGCTCAGAAATACAGCTCTTTTTCAAAAAGGAAATCCAGTACAGAATGATTTACAACTGACTGATGCTGATGATGACTGTAATTATCAGGTCCAATCAGTCAAATTACAATTTACCAGCAGACACACAAACTACTTGATTCACAGCTAACATTTTCTTCAGCACGCATCAGGACCTTCCTAAAACAAGAGGGGAGACAGACAGCCTCTATCAGCAACAGACAAACGTGGCTGCTGACGCCAGGAATTCAGAGACGTCTGCAAGGGGCAAATTTCCCTTCGTGTTTGTGCCAAACTCTTCCAGAGGACAGATGACAACCAGGGCTGCAACCAAAAGGCTTTTCCTTTGTATTCAAAGAACAGCTGTTAGGCAGGTATAAAGGTACATCCACATCTGAGCATGTCTGATAAGTGTGTTCTTCATGAAATCAGTTGCTGAGGTTTTGATTTTCTTTGGTAGATTAATGCTGACTTATGCACAGCATTTAAAATCACCCTGTGCTGCCAAAGCTCTGTGCCCTTTAGTGTACAAGTAAGTGCATTTGGCATTACGCCACTACGTACAAAATCATTTTCATGCAGCTGCCAGCAGAAGGGAACTATATTCTTGGACCAGATGTTTTTGTTGTCAGCGCTGCCAAGCACGCCTGGAAAGCTCACAGCTGAGCACTGCTACAGGAGTGAATTAACAATGAACAGAGCCACAAGATGCTTATGTCCATCTATGAGATGGAGCATCACAGCCTCCTCTCCCTCTCTTTTTCCCTCTCCCTCCCCCTCCTCAAGCAAGTAAGCTGCCAACAGCCAGCTAATTATTTACCTGCCCAAGAAGAAAAGCCCATCTGCCAAATGGTTAGAGAAAGTATTACATCCCAGCTGCGTTTACCCTTTAGCTGGGTAGGTGACAAAGAGACCATGATAACAGCCAAGAAAATAGGAACTGAGAAAGTATAAAAGGTCCTAACACTACAGTACAGGTTTGTTTTTCCTACTGGGCTGTGAACAGGCTTGCGTTTATTAAATAGTATTTCACTTCAAAAATCAGAGCTACTATGGCATGCCACTCTCCTATTTAAAAACAAACAGTTCTGATCCCAGCACAAGTGCCTGGCTCGCGCTGAAGCCCCAAGAGCCCTGGCAATAATTTAGGGACAGAAGTCCACTTCCCTACCCAAACAGCAGATCCTGGGGAGGCCTGGCTGCATTTCATCCTACAAAGCAAGGGCTCCCACCAGCCCCAGACCTACTTGCCTTGCCTTCCCTTTGGGACTGCACTACAACCAGCAGAGAGGACCTGTGGGGCTACAAGGACAGAAATAATAAATTGTCAGAAGACTGCTTCAAACTGTGGGTGCATATGCACAGCAGGCAGAAAAGTGTCCAAACAGGAACAAGGGAGCCAGTCACAGACACCTGGGTGCTGATAAGAAGGAAAATGAGGTTTACTTAGCCCAAAATTCTCCCATGAGATGTCCACCCTCAACCAACCACAACAGAAACCTAAAAGGTCAGGCCACTGAGAGCGGCTTAAGAATCACAGAATGCTTTAGGTTGGAAGGGACCTTTACAGGTCAGTTAGTTGAACCCTGCTGCAAAGTCGGGAACGTCTTTTACTAGATCAGATTGCCCAGAGACCCGTCCAACCTTACCTTGAATGTTTCCAGGGATGGTGCCTCCACTACCTCCCTGGAAAACCTGTTCCCATGTTTCACCACCCTCACCGTAAGGAATTTCTTCCTTATATCCAGCCTAAATCTACCCTCCCTTAGTTTAAAACCTTTACTCTTCATCCTGTCATGACAGGTCTTGTTAAAAGGTCTGTCTCCATCTTTCCTGTAGGGTCCCTTCAAGTACTGGAAGGCCACTATAAGATCTCCCATGGAGCCTTCTCTTCTTGAGGCTGAACAATCCCAACTCTCTCAGCCTGTCCTCATAGCAGAGGTGTTCCAGCCCTCAGATCATTTTTGTGTCCCTCCTCTGGACTCGCTCCAACAGCTCCATTGTCCTTCTAGTGCTGAGGGCCCCAGACATAGATGCAGTACTCCAAGTGAGGTCTCACAAGAGTTGAGCAGAGCAGCAGAATCACCTCGCTCAGCCTGCTGGTCACACTCCTTTGGAGTCTCATTTCTCAGACAGACAGCTCAGCCAAGTACAGCCTGCTCCCGTACCATGAGCCACTTAAAATGCAACATTCAGCAACTTGGCTGTAAAACAATGGCACGCCTAACATGCTGTATGGAAATCCTTCTATATGGGAATAATCTGATCTCCCTTAGGAAGACTACTGCTTTGTTTCCCCAGCCCCTAGTAGCCACCGCACCACCTCCTGCACCAAATGTGGCCCCAGCCCAACTAAGCCAGTGTCTGCATGGGGAGCTGTGTTCGCCTCTAACGCCCAGAGCAATGCCTTGCCTTCCTTAAGGATAAATTTAAAAGTTACATGTTTAAAAAAGAAATAAAACAGAACATCTCCCTTGTCTGGATAGTCTCCTTCTCAGGGACTTTTCCCATTAAATAGAAGTAATACTATCACCACAGGCTCTCAGCAGATGATGATTCACGAGCAGAAAGAGACCCGTAATTCTGTGCTCAGGGTATTCACCCCAACAAATATTACAACATTTTACTATGCTTATCCCATAAAATGACAAAACGACAGCCTGAAAAAAATCTGCCCTTAAGCACACTGTTTTGGAGTGAAATAAAGAGCAATTAGCCCAGCCAAAGCATGCAGGGGGTGGGAAAGGACACGGGATGGGACATGGATGGATATTTACACCCAAAGAAGGAAACCCGGATTGTTTGGAGAGCTTCAGAATTCAGGAGTATATGCTTTAAGACACTGGATTTGCTCAGAGTGGAGCTGTGTGACAATGAAGCCAAGCACAAAGGGACAGGCTGCAGCAACTGCCAGCTCCAGCTCCACCACCACGGAAAGGACCTGCGGGTTGATCTGAAAACATTACAAAAGCAATAAGGAAGCAGCAGAAAAACCACACACAGCAATTCTGACCTTTCCAATAGGTCAGTTCTCCAACAGGTAAGCCTCCAATACAGGCAGCTAAGTGAAAGGCCATGTGCTGTGGAAGTCAGCTTCTGCCAGACTATAGGCATCTGAACAAAGCCTGTCATGGCTAGAAGTTCCTCGTCTGTGGTTTCCTGCAGCCTTGTCCTTCCAAGAGGCACATAGAGAAATCCCAGAACCCAGTCAAAAGGAAAGCCTCACAGAAATTGTTGGCTACATTGGTTATGCCCTGTCTTTGCAGATTTACTAACAAATGATGCTCAGGTAGGAAAAGCCTTTAGCTGCACTCTGGCTGGCATGCATTAAAAAGTGAGGGGTGGAGAGTACAGAATAGGAAAGGAAAAACAGGAATGTTATTCAAAAAATAGCAAAATCCAAAAAAAAAGGGGGGGGAGGAAGTTCTAGGGGTTTAGATGCTTGCATTTCTCTTTTTTTTTTTTTTTTACAGTAACTCTCCCCAAATCAGCTCCATCTGTAGTCTCCAAGCATCTGGGGGTTTCTGCCAAAGTGATCAATAGCAAAGAGCTAGCATTTGTCTTTGAATTGTAGCCATTATGTTCTCCAGCGTTCCCACACCACGGAGAGAAATCAGAGGAGCTTGCATTTCTCCCTGGGCTAATGCCGAGCTGCCGATCCAAAGCATAAGGGATGACGGCAGTGCATGTGCGCTGCTGCATATAAAGGCAAGACACAGTGGGGGAAAAAAAAGGACATTGCTGCTTTTCATGACCTATAAAACTTCCTCACTGAAAGCGGGCTTGGCTGAAGGCAACTCTCCAATTCACTGGCAAACCTCTTCAAAGCGAGACATCCAGCTAAAGTTGTCTTTCATACAATACAGCCCTTATTCCCTCATGCCTTCAGTTTGTGAGTAGATGCTTTTCCCCTGGAGCTATAGTAAGAACAGCCAAGCAACAGTCACAACCCAATTTCGGTCACCTCTCTCCAGCTCCAACACATCAGTGCTGGCCTGCAGAGCAGGCTCGTGCCCATGCATACCAACAACATGCCTGTTCTGCCATCTTTGGGAAGTACAGGACACCACAAAACCTTTTATCCACTGTTAGCTGACCACCGGGCTTACTTGCCTCAAGCCTGGAGGGCTGGGTAAGGCCCCGTTTTACCATTCATCTTGTAATAATGACTACATTGAAATTCAAAAAATGGGAAAAAAAATTTAAAAAGTTCTCTGAATGGAAAATGCAAAAAAAACCACTAAACACCAGTAGGCTCCTACTACCATAATTCAACAGTCTCTGTTGTGTAGCTGCACAGCAGTTTTCAGAAGAAACTTCTGGCTCTTGGACATGATGTGGAAGGCAAGCAGATTTCTCGCTCTGAAGCCCTCTAGTGATAGCCAAAAGCACAACAGTTGCACAAGTACTCACTTTGAGTGCAACCAGGAAGAAACAGACAAACCCTTGTTCAAGAGATAACTGCTCATTGGTCATGCCAGGTCAAGATGGCCATGTCTCAAAGACCACGTCACAGCATGTGGGATCACGCTAAGCAGACTATTCGCAACTGGTTTTCCACATTCTAAGTAGTTATTTGTCCTCAAAAGGCTGATGAATATGGGTATTTTTTGAAAAATCACGGATTAGAGCAGTAATCCAAAACAGGCATCAATCCATCATGAGTGGTTCTTAATTAAGACTCAGGAAAAAAAAAGAAAATTCACAAGAATGTAGGCTTGATACTAAACAGTTTTTCTCTCCCCAGTCTCAAGCAGTGAAATCCAACTTTTTGAGCTATATTGTACCTTTACAACAGGCACAATCTCTGCTGTCCACCAAATATACAGCTCCTGCATACTCTTAAATTTCCACAACTATTCATCCCATGCACTACTGAGCTGCAGAGGAGAACAGCATAAGAAGCATAGAATCACGAAATCATAGAATGGTTTGAGTTGCAAGAGACCTTAAAGATCATCTAATTCCAATCCCCCTGTTACGGGCAGGGGCACTTCTCACTAGATCAGGTGGCTCAAGGCCCCATCCAACCTGGCCTTGAACACTTCAAGGTATGCAGCAGCCACAACTTCCATAGGCAACTGTTCCAGTGCCTCATGATCCTCATTGTGAAAAATTTCCTCCTAACGTCTAGTCTAAATCTTCCCCTCTCCAATTTAGAGTCATTCCCCCTAGACCTATCACTTCATGCCTTTGTAAAATGTCCTTCCTCATCTTTCTTGTACAACCAATTCAAGTACTAGAAGGTCACTATAAGGTCTCCTCAGATCTTTCTTTTCTCCAGGCTGAACAACCTCAACTCCCTCAGCCTGTCCTCAGCCTGACCACCTTTGCAACCCTCCTCTGGACCTATTCCAACAGTTCCATATCCTTCTTATGTTGAGGATTCCAGAACTGGACACAATACTCCAGGTGGGGTGTCACAACAAAGGGATAGAGGGGCAGAATCACCTCCCTCAACACACTGACTATGCTTCTTTTGATACAGCCCACGATCCAGTTGGCCTTCTGGGCTGCGAGTGCACATTGCTGGCTCATGTTGAGCTTCTCATCAATCAGTATCCGCAAGTCCTTCTCTGCAAGGCTGCTACTTTTCCAGTTTATGTCAGGGCAGTTGAAGTCCCCCAGTATGATGAGAGCTTGCAAGTGTGGAGCCTCCTGTTGCCAGAGAAAGAAGATTTCATTGGTAGGCTCTCCTTGATCAAGTGGCTGATAATATATATCCACCACAAGGTTCCTTTTGCTACCTTGGTCTTTTATTCTGACATACAAGCTTGCAACTTGTTTGTGGCTACCCTTCAAAGACAGCCCTTCACACTCTATCCCTGGCAACACCTCCAACCCTTCCTGTTCTGTCCCTTCTGAACAGCCTGTAGCCATCAATAGCCACACTCCAGTCATGGGATTCATGCCATCAAGTTTCAGTGATGGCAACCAAATCATAGCTTTCTAGTAGCATAGTAGCTTCCAGCTCCTTCTGTTTGTTGCCCAAGCTTCATGTATTTATACAGAGGCACCTCAGCTGGGCTGTTGGTTGTATTGCCTTCTTAGTTGAAGACCATTTCTTACCCGTAAGGTATTCTGTGAAGTTTCCTTCTTGGCACCTACTATCTCAGGAGCCTGCTGTTCATCTCCACAAGACTTCAGCTGTGCCACAACATCCACAGCATGCACCGGGGCAACAGGTGGAGGGCCCATACCAGCACCCCATCCCTCCAACTATTGTGTGTCCTTCCACAGCTTGTCATAGGCAAGCCTGATATTATCCTCCTCCTCCCCCTTTAAATCTAGGTTAAAGCCCTGTGAGAAACATCTTCATGTCTTTTTTACAAAGAAAAATTCTTATTAAATGCCAGCCAGCCTTTGCTCCTCCTTCAGATCCAGCGCTGCCTCAGGCATGCTACTATGCCAGGTCTTCCCTATGAAACTGTATAACGCTCTGCCCAAATCCACTGATTTGTACTCTTCTGCTTTAGCATCCAGCTGTATGACCTTCACCTATTACAGAACTAGCTATACAGCTTTAGTGTCTCAAAGTGGCAAATCATTAGATGCATTGTATGCAACCATTAAAATGAGAACTGTTTTCCTCTGTAAAGTCTGCTCTAACACCTTAAATTTAAGTTCACTTTAAACTGCTGCCAAAGAAACTGCTGATTTAAATCCTACCCAATTAATAACTGGAGTAAGAAAGAATGACATCCGGTGAATTAGCAATGGTTCCACACAGGCATACACAGCAAGGGTAGACTGGGCTTTTGTTTTGGACTTTACTTAAAAAAAACAGATGTTTTTCAGAGGTAGATCTACTTTGGTTACCTAGATTAGACCACTAAAGGGTTGTTTTCTTTTGTCAAATCACCATTAAACTCAGGATTAACAAGGTTCTTTGCCTGCAAATGTGGGTCATGGTCTGAAATGTGGCTCACATAAGCCCGTCTCTCATGGGTCTCCACATCGGAGGCAGCTAATCATCAGCAAAGTTTTTTTGGCTCCATCAGTGAAACTGAGCTCACCACCTAGTGACGCTTTGCTCTGACATTATCCCAAATGCTGGAATCCAGAATCACAACAAATGTTATGGAAGTGGTCCAAAGCAAAAAGTGAAGTAATTTCTGAGGCAAGTAAACAAACTAAAAATAGCCTGCTGTGCAGTGGAAAGAATCAGAGGGTGGGGGAATCCCTGCAAAAGACCTCTGCACTCCATACTTTATTCCCAGATCTGCAGGTGTGGAGCACTACAAACAGTCCCTCAGTGGCCACTGCAGGTGTTCAAGGAAGAAGCAGTCAGGTTGTCAGAAAGGCATCACAGCCAGCTTTCACCCCAGGGTTCATCCTGCAAAGGGATGGTTGTGGGGGTGAGTCCCCCTGGCAGCCTCACAGCTATAAACCTGAAGAGATAATGATGATGCTATTGACGCTATGGGCCAGCTCCAAGCCTTAGCCTCTCCCTCTCCCGGGGGATCCAGGGAACTATGAGCCTGACCTCAGTACCAGAGAAGATTGTGGTCGGGTTTCACCCCGAGTGTGCTCACGAGGTATGTGCAGGACAACCAGGGGATCAGGTCCAGCCAGCATAGGCTCATGAAAGACCAGTCTTGCTTGACCAACCTTTAACACTGTCTCCCACAGCATTCTCCCAGAGAAGCTGGCAATTCATGGTTTAGACAGGACTACTCTTCACTGGATAAAAAAATGGCTGGATGTCCAAGCTCAGAGACCTGTGGTGAACAGAGTTAAATCCAGTTGGCAGCTGGTCACAAGTGGTGTTTCCCAGGGTTCAGTTTTGAAGCCAGTCTTGTTTAATACCTTTATCAATGATCTGGATGAGAGGACTGAGTGCTCCCTCAGTAAGTGTGCAGATGACACCAAAGTGAGTAGGAGTGTCAATCTGCTCAAGTGTAGGAAGACTCTGCAGGACGGATTGATGGGCCCAGGTCAAGTGGATGAGGTTTAACAAGGCCAAGTGCCAGGTCCTGCACTTCAGTCACAACAACCCCATGCAATGTTATAGGCTTGTGGAAGAGTGGCTTGAAAGTTGGTCAGCAGAGAAGGACCTGGGAGTGTTGTTTTACAGGTGGCTGAACATGAGCCAGCAGTGTGCCCAGGTAGCCAAAAAGGCCAGTGGCATCCTGGCTTGTATCAGAAAGGTGTGGTTAGTAGGAGCCAGGAAGTGATCATGCCCCTGTACTCAACACTGGTGAGTACAGCTTTGGGCCACTCAGTACAAGAAGGCCAATGAGTTGCTGAAGCGTGTCCTGAGAACAGCAACAAAGCTGCTGAAGAGTCTGGAGCACAAGTCTTATGAGGAGTCGCTGAGAGAACTAGGATTGTTTAACTTGCAGAAGAGGAAGCTGAGGGGAGAACGTATTGCTGTCTACAACTACATGAAAGGAGGTTGTAGTGAGATGGATGGTGGTCACTTCTCATGAGTGACTAGTGATAGGATGAGAAGAAACGGTGTCAAGATGGATTGGAGAAGCTTTATATTGGATATTAGGAAAAATTTCTTTACTGAAAGAGTGATGAAGTACTGGAATAGGCTGCCCAGCAAAGTGGTGGCATTTCCTACCCTAGAGGGTTTCAAAAAACGGGTAGGCATGACACTTTAGAACATGGTTTAGTAGGCATGCACAACGGTGTTGGGCTAAAGGTTGGACTTGAAGACCTTAGAGGTCTTCTCCAATTTACGATTTGTTGCCAGTAGAGCTCTCTGAAGAACAGGACTGGATAGATGCTGGTACAATGGGAGCTAGGAAAGAAAGGGAAGAGAGGCAGGACTGCTCCTGCAGCAGCAGACAGACATCAAATTGGCTGTAAAACCACAACTTGAGGCATAAGTAAATACTATACAGGGACAACCTGTAGACATCTATGTCAGGAGGAAGCACTGTTATCACAACAGGAACATATATGAATTGAAAATACAACTGTTCCTCCTTTCTTTCCTGCCAGTGGGAGAAATCCTTTCCTGAATTTACAGGGGTGTTTGTTTACCTTTGCAGGCACGGGAAAGAGAATGAGTTTGCATTTATGTGCTGTTATATACATTTTTTCAATAGCAGCGCAAATTCTAACAACTTGTATGGCAAATCAAGACTAGGCAAGGTATTTTTCTCAAACTCTTTTAATTAGGATTGAGGAGCAGTAGCAATTCTGAAATAGGAACTGACAACACCCTCAGGGGCTCAAATCTGAGTAGACTTGTTTGATGATACAGCCCCCTCTGATCTATAAATCAGTGCAACTATGTCATTTGATAATTGATTCAAGGCTTTACATTTAATCAAATTGTTGCAAAGGGGCATATCAAGAGAAGCAAAAATTAAAAAAAAAAAAATCAAGAGTGAAAACCAAGTAACTCATTTATAAAAATGGGTCTGCCTCGCAGGTTTAAAGAAAGGAAACACAAATAAATGCTAGAGAAAAGCCCACTGAGGTAAAATATGCAAGAGACAAACAAAATTCTCCTTAACCACACTGCCTTTGCATCACTGTTTCCACAGCAGTGACTCACAGATGCCTGGCTGTCCATAGCCCTGGCCAAGAGGACAGGTTAGTGCAGCGGGAGCCAAGCAGTCAGCCACAAGGATGCTTACTTTCCCTGTTGCCTATAGTCTGTTTGCCCAATTACATTTCCATTTCATAAAATATTCCACATAAGAAAATTATTTTGAGGAATCATATACACTTGCTTTGGGCTGCAGAGCCAAGGTGCTTTACCAGGCCAGTGACACTCATCTGAAGGTCTGCTGACTGCTGCATTTACACTAGGATTTCCACTTAGTTCTTACCAGCTCTAGAATCAAATACTAAAATTCAGCTCAGGAAGAAGGAGCTACAGTAGAAAATACCCTTGCTCTAGTGGAACACTGCAGAAGCACCTCATACATCAACCAACATGCAAAAACCTGAAAATTCATTTCTGGATCTGACTCTTCTACTAGGCAAACAGAAGGACATTGTGAAGGCCCTCATCATCCCGCAGAACCAGAGGCAAAATAGAGCAGGCTATTGAACTCTCACCATGTTTTTGCACCAATGATGTGCTGAGTAAAGCAACTATGACTCTACCTGGTGGACATGAGGCAAAACGTAACAGCAATGTGCTCTCCACAAAAGAACAGTATCTGCTTCTGTGGCTAACCTGCTCAACTTCTTGCAGCTGCCCTCCCTTTCAGATCAAAACACTTGAGAAAAAAAAAATTAAAAGGGATCATCAGAACAAAGAGATGTCTCTCTGGCCAGACTCCCGACAGTCAAATCCTGCTTGAAGCTAGATCTTACTATGAGAGGCAGCAAGGACAAGAGATCTAAATAAACTGTGTGTTTATGATGAAGCACCAGTTTTTGCAATTTAATGGCAATGCCTTGCACTTCTATTTAGCAATAGAAAACGTTCTCTGCCAGAGATGCTACACAAAGCACACTCAGTGGGCTTTTTCCCTTTCCAATTAAACCTATCTAGAGATATGTACACAAGCCCCTCACTGGAAACAGCCCAAGATGTTTCTAGGCTCAGGCAACAAACAGCATCTTCTACACTGATCAACTGAACCAGTTTGCAAAGCATCTTGAAGGTTCTTTTAACATTTAGCTCAGCCATGTGCTTCCAATTGCATATTTAAGAGACTGGGCACTGGAGGAGAAGAATGCTTTCCTGTTAGGCACAAGGGAAGCGTTCATTGTGCTTACAAGTTGACTTAAAGTACAATGAATTCCCTGGTCCTTGCGCATTAGCACTTGCTGCCATAATATTTAGCCGACAACTCCCTACACAATCAGTCAAACTGCATCTTGCAAAAAAGAGCACTGTTGAGGGACCATGGAGCAAACATTTTTGTCTCATTAAATGCTGGAGAAAAACATTGCTATTGTATATTTATACATACACATGCACATGCAGAGAAAGGGAAAGAGGGGTAGAGACACTACACAGGATGATCTCAAGCGTACAATACTATTTGTGAACCCATAAACTAAAGAAAGAACCAAGAGGGAGACTTTAAAATGCTTAAAAGTAGTTTAAGCTTATAGCTGCAGCACTTACTTGAGCCAGGCATCAGAACTTCTTCTTTTTTTTTTTTTTTTTAAAAAAAAAGTAATCTACTTCCTCTTGATTTACAGCAAAACAGCAGCCAGATGACTGATAACAGACAGTGGCTACAGCTTGCCTTCCATTCCCAAAGCAGAGGCTATAAACTTCAGCCTCTCGCTTCTCCACACAGCCTGCCAGTTTTCACATAACTTGTCAAGACTTTTTATCTTTGGAATTTCTCCTCCTCATTAAACTTGGCCAAAGCTGGCCAGCAGATCCAAAAATTATGTGTTAGAAAAGAAGGCAGGACATGTGCACTATCCCCAAGAAACCTAATTTCCTTAGGAAGCAAAGACAAAAATATGGAAAGTCGGAGTAAAAACAGGAGGAGCCCCCAGGCAGGTGCAGTTTATGAAACTACAATCAAACACAGTCAAAGATTACATTTCAAGCAGATATATCCCTTTTAACATAAACAGCAAATTAATTCTTCTGTCTTTGATCCTTATGCCCAAGTCAAATTTCAAAGTGCCCTTCTGAAAGCTCACACTGGACCTGGGATCTCTTGCTTGCCTATTTAGGCAGGAGGAATAAACCAGGTTCTGCCTAGACATTTGCGAAAATGAAAGGATGATGCTCTGTCACAATCCTTATTGGTTTTATTCTGCCCAAACCGGCAAAAGCACACATGCTCTAACGCTATTGACAGGGCAGCCTTGTTTTCCTTCAGCAGACAATATATCTGCTTCACTAGGGGTAAATTGAGCTGTGTAAATTTCTGTGTGACAAAAATTATACAAAATGTAGTCCTGTACTTTTGGCTATTATCTGCACACAAAACATTCCTGTTTCCCATCAGAACTCAAATCTCCTCAGATATCTCAAATGAACACTACTTGGGAAGCCAGCAGTGAAATGCCTGCATTGAAGCCACCTGCTTGAATGCTCCACTTGGCTCAGAAGAAATGTTCCATTACTAGAACTTGTGCAAGCTATTGCATAAATTCATGTCAGCGCAGGTATGACCTGCATCATGATGACGAAAGCACCTGCATGCTACCCACACCAAGCCTTCATCACTGCTAGTATTAGGGTCAAGATTTCCCTTACACAAATAGATGCTAGTAGTCATCTGTATACATATGAAAAGACATTGTCATTACCGACATCCATGTCAATGCTAACAGGTTTCCACATGACTGCAGGTACCAACCCTAAAGACTGAAGAAAAATGGGCACAGGATTACAGTTAAATGCTTGAGTCCACTTGGACTGATAAACACTGCCCAAAAGCTGAAATTCAAGCACATGCACTGCTCATTATGACAGTAACAGACGTCAGTAGCTCACTTAGATGACTTATCTGTTCCTTCTGAGTGTGTCAACACAGTCACACCATTAGACCAAAGGAAAGAAATTTTTAAAGAAAAAGTCCAGACTTGTACAAAGAGCTCAACACTTGCTGAGAAATCTGCTTAACACACACTCCCGTCCTTCTGCCAATGGAAGGCAGCTGTAGCCTGTGCAGCCTTCTAGTCTGCACATTAGTCTCCAGTACTAAAGATGTGCTCTCACATACTGACAAGCAACAACAGATCTCAGTGCCACAGCTCAGGAGTATATCCTGAGCACCATCTACTAAGCTAGAATTGAGTGCAGCTACCTGGTTCTCTTACAGCTAGGGAGGCAAAATTTTAAAGCTGCCTCCCTAATACAAGAAGATTCTTCTGTGTAAATACTTTCCCTATTCATTCCTTTTCCATAAAACAATTCTTTGTTTTGTCAGGTGCAAATTTTGGTACAGGCTAGTAGGAAGCAACCTCACCTTTGGCTAGCAGGTTGTCAGTGCTCCCCATGGGAATAACCTGGACTTTAAGTCCCTGATCCATTTTCCCCAGTTCATACCAAGAGGAAGGGACACAGCAAAGGCTTTTGAAACTCTTCTGGCCTCAGATTTGCTTTGGCTAACTTCACAGTGAGTACAGTCACGAACTGGTATACAGGTTTTTTACCAGGCAGCTGCATCAAGCCAGGTAAATCCAGGTAAAAGAGTGCACACTCATGTCTCCACACTAAAAGACCAGCCCATATTAGCTTCCATATTAACCAGACTGACTTGACCCAGTACTCTTGCAAAGTGCTGTCAATCTGCATCTCATGGGCTTCAGCTTCCCAATTTTTTTCCCTCCAAACAGATCAGAAATCATGGACTGTCTAAAAAACACACACACAATACATATGGCACACTTCTGGTAGGTTTTTTTTTTTTTGTTTTCCCCTTATTTTGGCTGCCTGCATGTGTGGGAACATCTTATTTATCTGCAGTCTTTCTGTGGACCAATTTTGGGGCGCCTTATGAAAGATTGCAGTTCATAACACCACGTAGGCCATAAGACACAAACTCACAAGAATCAAAGTGACGTGTCCACTTCGACAGAAAAAGGAAAAAAAAAAAAGCAGTCAGGAGAGTCAGGAAGACAGCAATGAATAACTTAGGTAACCCTTCTTGTCTAGGTATGGGAGACATGCCACATTTCTTTACAGGCCTGGAGGTTCTGATTTGGGGTTTTTAAATTTTCTGCAGAGCATGTACAAAATGGGCAAGACAGGCAGGCTCTAAAAGCGATCCAGCTTCTTTCATAAATCAGCAGGATACAGTATCCAGTTGTTTACTTAGCATAATTCTATACAGACTAGACTGGACAAGTCATGAAACACTGGGCACAAGAGCTGAGAAATGCTACTATTAAAAAGGCATGCGGAAAACTTTCCCAAGGGATGCCAAGAGCATGTGTGGGAAGAGGTAGGAGGAAGAAGCACCACCATCAGGGGTTATAAAAAACAGAAAAGTAGCAACTGTGCTTTCCCCTCAAATTCAGTTACTAAACCTTTCAAAGAGAAAAGTATCGCTGGAAGGTGAATATACAAGTGACACTAGAAACAACCATGCAGCTGCAAAGAAAGCCTCCAAGAGTTAAGCAGAGTCAAGACTTCTCTTTAGAGCGATATGCAAGTTAACAGCTTAGATGCAGACAGATTTGCCAAGTAGACTTTGCTAAGGTTTTAAATGTTATTTGCTTCACAAGAAAGTGGATTCTTCTAACTGAACAATGACTACTAAATTTTACAGCGTACTTCTATTGTATCTGATAACATCAGTCACAGCTAAATTGGTATGTTATGGTCCTGCACACCATTATACAGCAAGAATCTCATGGAAACCTAACAGTATGGTCAGTGAGTGGAAGGGGTCAACATGGACCACGCACCACCTTCTCCAAAACAATGGCTGGGAAAGGAGCAAAGACCCTGCAAATGGAAAGATTGAAGGCAGACTACAGGAATCTCTCAAATACTGCCTCCCGTCAGATCATTCATGCAGCTCGAGATTCATCCTACATATGTACATTTTGGAAAATAATTTTTAAATTGTATACACACTAGTAGTTCATATTGTTCCCCCTTTACAGTCATTGGGCCCATTCCAACAACAGAACGGTTTTCAATTCATGAGGACTGGTGAGGTGTTTTTTTTGTTCTATGCTCCAGTGAAATTTTTTCACCCTACATGCGCTCTAGCTTCACCCTCAGAAAGTGAAAATAGGACCGACATATGCACCACTGTGTAGGAAGACTTACAGATCTTTAGGTCATACAGATACTTTATTGCTAGTTCTAGTGCTGTACACCTGAAGATCTATAAAGATCCATACAATCTTTTAGATCTTCTCTTAATTTGTTTACAGAGGAGGAAAGTGGAAGAGACAGCTAAGTTTTATGCATATCAACACCCCTCCAACGTTTCAAGCAGCAGCACTAACTAGTCATAATATATTCAAAGATCAAACTGATATCTTCAGCCCACCTCCTCTTTTCTCATCCTTACCGTCATTCTTTTCAAAATTAAAATCTGAAGAGAAAACCACAAGAAAAGCTGAGAAGGATGAAGAGCATTTCCACAGCGCTACATACGTTACAGAGCTGTAATGTTTCTTCCAGCATCTCTGGAGGTTATACTGCCTTGTTTACTTCAAATCAACCAAAAGTTTTTAAGGAAGCCTTCACTCCGACTTCAACATCCCTCCTGTTCAGGTGATCAAAGCTTTACAGGCCAGAACTGATGCAACCTCCCTGATCCTAAGCAATGTGTAAATTGCAGAATTGAGGTCTTGAAAACTGAAAATTTAGGGTGTGCCCACAGAGCATGCCAACACAGTAGGCTTTCTAATTTGTTAAGCATTTGGCAAAGCAAACACTGGATCAGAAGTATCCCAGAAGAAAGCAAGCCTTCTGTCTTTTCTCAACACAGATAAGACAAAACAATCAGATATCCTCCAAGGCACTGCTTGTATTTAAGCAGAAAAGCATAACACTGCCAGTAAAACATGCACAGAGGTATAATTATGTAGAGCTTCAGTAACCACTCATCCAAAAAATAAAATCACACCTTCAATTTCGTAGAAGTTTCCACCCAAGCCTCTTTCCCCATGGGCATGGACACAGTCAAAAGGAGCCTACAACAGCAGTACATCTAGCCATAGCTCTTGAAGCTAAACTTCAAGGTAAATTTGAGACTGTGGTTCCTTCAGCATTTCTTCTGGCACAGTGCTGAGGGTAGCAGTCACTGTTCGCTCTATCCCCATGTTCTTTCCTCCTGCTGTTCCCATAAGCTGTGGTGAAACAGAACCAAGATGGAACTGCGTGGTTCACCAGCAAAAGGAGTGTTCATGAAACCATCCCTTGAGGAACTGAAGCCATGGCTTGATGATACTGCCATCTCTGAAAGCAACATCGATCTGAGCTACTGCCCCTTCTCCTCCATGAACATTAGCAGATCTTTTCCAGTCTCACACTATCTCCTTCATAGTGAGAGCGCAACTGTTTGCAATGTTATGTAAATGAATTAATCAATCTAGCTTATAAATAACCAAGAAAAAGAAAGGAGTGAGGGTATTTTTAACTTGAAACCAGGTCCCATTCACCGATCTGGATCACCATCTGACCCAGGGCAGTTGTGCTGGCACAGTGTTGGGAGATAGGGAACCAACAAGCAAGAGTGGACAGGAAAATACTACAATCACATCTGTCACCAAGAAAACACTAGGATGCAATGGTTACCACCCATGCTCAATGTTAGCAACTGTACCATCCACACCTAGTGTTAAGAAGTGGAGCTGACTTAGCAAGATTTGGAAGAATTTATACCATATTTTTAGCCTCTGCAGGCTCGTTACTTTGAAGCAAACATACATGAGCTCCAATGGTAAGAAAAAACCAATTTCTAACATCTCCAAACTCCTCCCTCTGACTGCCCTTAATACCCTAAAAAAGCATGAGCTTGTTAAATAAGAGATAGACAGTGCCAATATAAAACTAGTGTTTCAAAATCAGCCAAAAATTACAGAAAGCTTCAAAATATAAGCCATCTTCCACAACATGAGCTCAGCCATCGTATAGACAGCATTTTTCAATTGTTTTCCTTCTGCTGTACATCTCCATTACAACTGCTTGTGATTAATATATGCTATTAAAAACAGAGGGAGTGTGCAGTAAGCCAATCCTAAGGTTAGAGAAGAAGCTTTCCATCATGCACAATCCAGCAAGCCACTCTGTGTAAAACCACTGCACAAATGGAAACGTTTGCTGTGCAAAGAACATTCACTGTATGCCAATGCACCTTCATTCTTCTCTGGTTTGGCTGCTTGTTAATTGCAGCAAAATAGAACTGCCTTCTCATGAAGGCAGCCTTTCTCTAGCTGAAAGCTGATTTTTATCAGGTCATCTTCCAAAGCAAGAATGTCTAACTCTTGGCAGAAACAACAGCATAAGTTAGAGAGCAGCTGTCATACTGCCCATCAATCACAAGAAGATTCAGAGATATGACTGAAGTCCTATCAGTTGACCTAATCCTGCCTTCTCATTTTTCTCCCTCATCTGCCTGTCTACCCATTACACCCCACTCACTCACCTAGGAGCTTGTGTCCAAGGCCATTTTTACTTGTTGGCATCTATACACACACCAAAATATAAATAATTTTGCAGCAACATCCTTCTAGGAATTTTGTTTAATATAACCAGCTTGACAAAGATCCCCTGTTTTGTACAATACACACACACATTAACGTGATTTTTCTCCTAACTCTTATAGGAGACTGCAGAGTTCAGAAAAATAAGATACTTGATCAGAAGATGCACAATCTTTCTTTAGAAGTGCGGTATCAGAAAAGTATGCAATTTGATTTTAAATCTGAAGTTGTTGTGTTAATGTGGAGATGTAACTACAAAACACAAAAGGAATCAATAGGGGAAACCCCATGCTTTTCTTGAACTGTTTTGAAGACTTAATTTAAACTAATTGCCTTCTGAGCAGCATAAAATGTAAGACATCTAAGGATTCAAATATGAGCGTATATTTTCTATGTTTTGGCTGGGTTTATTTCCCAGATTTCCCATCTAAAGCTCCACAGTAAGTCTCCTTGGGTCTTACAACTACTACTTTACACTGTTGAATTCTGCCAGCAATATGCTCATCCCTCCTGCAGATGTTTCTGTTTTCGGGCTTCTGGGAACTTTACCGGACCCATTTCCTTTGAATAAACATGTAACCTTATTAGGCTGCAAACGTACCAGGGAAACTGCTGTCCCCTACATGAAGTAGCCTCCTCACCTTTTCAGAAAAAGCAAGGTGCTACATTTAAGAGAAAAAAGTGGGAAGCAGGGAATCTGGTTTTCTTCCCCTCTCCTGAGAAATTTCTGAAAAGAGAACATTAGTCGTCCTCCTACATTCTGGGATGACCCACAGCAATTTGAGAAGGCCAGAGGCCCCAACACACAAGGGCACAGAAATCTCATACAGGGCAAAGGGGTTCAAGAGATCAGGTCCTGCAAACAGAAAGTAAACGTTCACATGCAAAGACAATGCTCTTCAACATAAATACAAGCCATATGCCATCTCACTAAATTTTGTCCGTATTTATGGCAATAAAGTAGAATGTTCCTTTACTTACCTCGGTAACATCCATGACTTTGATGGCTGCCAGCTGACCCGTTTTGACATGCCGACCCTGAAGAAGAGAGAGAATTGTTAGCATTAGCATCTCACCCAACCCTTCAGCATACACAGAGCAAAACATCTGGATGACAGCTCCAGACACTGGGTTTTACCCAACTGTGCTGGACCTTTGTCTTCTGACACTACACAAAAAAAAAATCAATAAACACTCTATATAGTTTAAAAAAAAAAAAGCTCACGCAAATCTTAGAATCCTTTTCTCCATATTAAGAGGATAATTATCAAGATTACATTCACAGCTTCTCTTCTGTTTACTTTAGCAAAGTTCATAGTCAGTAATGATAGTTTACCAACACACCAGAATAGTTCAACTTCAAGTATTTTACACTATATTTCTATGCAACAGTGTCTGGTACCTGAGTGATATTTTACTAGGTAAATACAAGTACACTTAGAGGGTTGCAAAAGGGCATGTCTCTTTGTTTTGGTCTTCACTAGTAAAAAGAAGTGAAGTTTCTTAAAGTGACGCATCAGACCTACAACAGCTCTCTTTGCCTGCCTCATGATAGCTAGACAAGAACAAAACGTCGTCTCCTTTCAGTTACACCACCATAAGGGTACAGTTTCTCAGTACAGCTGAAGCTGAATTAACAGATCTCAACTCCTGCAGCAGGGAGCTCCTACCCTTCCTTTTCCTGCCTCCCTCCCAGCCTCCTGTCACTTATTTCTCCCAGAAGCACTGAGCTTGTTCTGGCACTCACTGGATCATATGATAAGCTGATCAAGATCACTAAAATGGCAGAAAGTTAGCACAGAAAAAGCAGACTGCAGGGTGAGGTGTGGGATTGCAGATCAGGAAATTAAACCTGTTTGCTCTGCAATGAGAGCAGAGCCAGAGTTGGCACCAGGTGAGTTGCAGGGCTGGAAGGCAGGCAGTACTACAGCCCCCTCCAGCCATGATGGGCTGTAATTCACCTCAGGTGACTTCTGTCAAACCCCTTTTTTCTTCAGTATATTTTTACAGGAGGTAAGGCTGCACCACTGAGCTGTTACATACATCTATATTTTTTTAATTCATTTCTTTATTTTATTTATTTTTCTAAATAGGCACTTCAGAATGGCTCCAGTATTACTGTTCTCCAGGTCTCCATTTAACACTCCCATCACTATGCCCAAAGACTTCCAGGCAAACAGCCTGGTCTCTCAACATCTTCCCAAGCATCATCCCCAAAGGCTCTTCTCTGAATCACTAAAGCCCTCCAGAAAGATGTATGCCTTCTATGCTTCTTCACTTCTATCACAAATACCGATAAAAAACCACAACAAAATATTTCACTAAAGTCACAGTTCCTTTACCTTTACCCTAACCAGTTTCCATGTGTCCCAGACAGAAATCTATACATAGCATCCACTATAGCTAATGTACATCAGAAGTGTATTTCTTTCCTGCACAAGCTCAAACTTTTTACAGGTTCTTTTGAGGCTGGCACTGAAGCACCCAAACCACTAGCCTCCTTGGAGAAATCTGATTCCCTCCACGGAGGTAACAGCCTCCAAGGTAATTGCTGGTGCATTACTAAGGACTTCGATGAAATGCTGCAGAATTCACAGCCTCTGCTTCCCCTTCCTCCCCCCACCCCCACCCAACTTGTATTGTGCTGGCTCTCTCCTTATTAGCCAATCCACATGCTTTCTATAAATAAATTACTGTATTCAGGCTTCTGCTGGCTCTTTAAATTCTCTTTATTACATGCGTTTCTTTTTACAGCTTGGTCTCAACCTGGTTTGGATTTTGAAACTAAGTTAGGGTCGTAACATGTGCAATGGCCAAGACTGACCTCACCTTGACCTCTGTACTTCTTGAGCCAAAGCCTTTCAGCAAGCCCAGGAGAGATGAAACTCTAATTTCCCACCTTGGACCTCTGCCTAATGACAAAAGCCTGTGGTCCTCTCCTCAAAACTTATCATCCCACCAAGGGAAGAGGGGAAAATGTCTCTTCAGATTCTACCCGTTTTCCACAGCTCTGTCGAAAAAAAATAAAAGGCCAAAAGATGCAGGGAAGCACAGTTTGAGGTACAAAAATAATTTGCTAGAGTTAAGAGAGGGAGATGCCAGAGGACAAAATTTCGTTAGACTAAGGAGAACTGAGGAAGAAGAAACTTCTTTTAACAACAGTGAAATATGGTTCCCCATTCATTCTGCAGCAAAGTGGGGGTGTTAAAATGGTGGCAGAACATGTTCCAAGCAGAAGTGCCACACAAGAATGAAACAGCAAGACATCCATGGGGTACCACACATTTTACAGAAAGTTTGCTCTATTTGTCTTTCTAAATCTACAAACTACTGTTGGGCTTGCTATTTCCAGAGAGCAGCCTGAAACTTCCCAGGGCTCAGTTTCACAGCTTTTCTCAAGACGCCATTCCTCCCTGTAAGACTGGCCCACTTGAGATGACTAATGCACACCAGCCCAACCATCCTTCCCTTGCGGCTTTACAGGATCCTGCTGGTGTCTCCACTAGTCCCTATCAAAACCTGGGCTGAGACAGCTACAGCACAGCACAGTGGCTTGCTTTGCCATTTCTGCAGTGGGGATGGGAAAAGCTTCTCCATAACCTTCCTAAGGGATTGGAAAGCAAAGGAACTGCAGACTGTGGGAAGTGTGGGTTGCTCAGTATCCCAGGCCAAATTTAAACCCCTCTTAAGAATACTGTTAAAAATTACTCCAAATACCCTTTTCATAATGCATGGAGTGTTCATGTTCTAAGCATCTACAACATATATGGGGGTGTTGCATGACATTGATTTATATGGGAGAAGTAAAAGGACGTTTTAAAGCCACGTTCTTTCCATTAAAAACATTTTTAAAGGGAGGGGAAAATAAACATCACAAGCACAACATATAAGAATGAGCAGAGTTTTCATTTGTTTGTTTATCTGCTTAACAGCTCTGCTCAAGAACAGACCTGTCAAACTATTAGCATGCTGGTATAATTTTGCTTGCAACATGAATTGGCTAAGCATTCCTGTTTCAGAAACTGGTCTTCAGATTTTCATAGTCAGCCTTTGCTTTGGAAAAAAATTGCCTGCATTAAAAAAAATAATAATATCGCAACATGGTTGAAAGCAACAAAAGAACTGCAGAGGCCATAGATGGGAGAAACCCTCTGAATTCAGTCTCCTGGGTCAAAAATTTGTTCACATCCAACTCCCACGGCAATTTATAAATGTGGTAACCATTAATGCTCCATCCAGACATCATCTCAGCAACATTACCAGCTGTAACTCTGGCAGGACAGCAATTTTCTTGCAGAATGAGGCCCCTGCTTTAGCATTGTCTAGAGTCATGGCCCCTCAGGGTGTCCTGGGCTCCCTTGTCCCCAGGATATGGCAGACATCCTCGCAGCTTTGTTTCTCCCAGCAAATTGCTGGCAATTACCATTGGAGTATCTGAAAAACTCCACAAGATTACAAAGCAGGACCCACGCTAACTGAAAACAGCCTCGTCTTAAAATATTGCTAGATAAGAAATACAAGAGACTAGGGATCAGAGGATAATTGTCCCCTGGCCAGAAAGTTAAGTATGTGTATGAAATACTCGATGAAAATGACAGCAACTTATATGCATCTTGTTAAGAGTTAATAGAACTGTCTCCAGAGCCAACACACCAGGGAGCCTGCAGAGGTTGCACTCCACAGTAGCAGCAATAGGTAGTAAAGGCTACACCACCCCAGGAGTGAGTGTTTGCCCCTTACCAGGTCTCAGGGTCTAGGCCACAACAAAAGCTGTCAGCTTAGCCTGGCTCCCATGCTCATGGAAGAGCCTACCAACACACATCTTTCATTTAGGCCCTGCTAAGATTTTTTTCAGTCAAAATTTCCAAACTACTTGTCATTTCTCACACCTTCTCCCTATCTTTCTTTCCCTCTTTTCATTAACCTATTCATATTAAAGCACTTATTTATCCTCCTAATGAAGTGACATAAGAATATTTTTAAAACTGCTACTGCACCATTCTATTTTTAAATGGTCTGTTGGGATGAGCAAGTCAATGAAGTCAAGCCTGATGACCCCAAATCTTGCCCTGTTTCTTCTCACCCAGATGACAAAGTTTGTTTACATACAGAAGGTTTAAAAATACAGCTCTTCTCATCAATACAGCAACACTGCAGCACTTAACTGGATCTTAAACCAAAATCACCAATTAAGCATATTCCCAGTCGTGTCTGATAGCAATATGCTGTTTATTTCTCATCTATGGGCTTTATGCATGTTGAAAGCAGAGGGGACAAGGGGAATCCTTGGTAGACTGCCAAGATCTGCAGAACATTATAATTTTCAAGCCTACCCACACTCTCCAA